>BSBN01000723.1:1800000-2186612 GCA_027924645.1 Cunninghamia lanceolata
ATGGGTGCTTTGTGGGGATTTCAATATGGTTGAAATGACACATGATAAAGATGGTCACCTGCCATTTTGTTGGGTAGCTAGTGAAAGAGAGGAGTGGTTTTACATGCACCATAAATTGGGTCTTTTCGATCCCAATGTTGGTCGCCGCCATTCTCATTCTCTTTGGCATACTTGGAGCAATTTTTGAGCTGGGTTTGATAGGATATTTAAATGCCTTGATCAGGCAATGATTTCAGCACAATATTTTTTCTCTTTTACCAACTCTTCACCACTCCCGGTAACACCATTAGTGGATGTGACGTTATTAGACCACTTTCCCATTATGTTTTGCATTAAATGGCATGCTAGACAAGCCCATGTTAGTATGACCCAATTTTTTTTAATACCTCTTTGTTGAGTCACCAGTCCATGCTGGCCCACATTCGCACCATTTGGAATCTTGAATGCCATCCACCTAGCTCAATGGGTTGGATCCAATGGTGGAATGATGCTATCACACAGACTGTGAGATTTCTCTGCAACTATGGTGCTAGTTGGCCATCTTTCATCGATGGTCTTATGCAGCCACAATCGTTGACCTCTGTGCTGCTATAGAGGTGTTGGCGGCCAACCCTTTTTCCCCCTCTTTGCAAGTCTGAGTTGCCAAACTTTGGCATCATAAGAAAGTTGCTGACAGTTATGCAGCCAGAGGGACACAACTCAAAGCCAGGTTACATTGGCTCAAGATCAGGGATTGTGCTTCAAAAGAAATTTTTATGGCACTTCGTGCAATACATTCCTCACCTGGCATCAATTGCATCAAAAAAGGCACCACTGTGCTTTCATAGTTACATGATATTTTTTAGGCTTTTGTTAAGCACTATGAGAAAGTTTTTACAACCCAAGAATATACTCCTAAGTGGTCAAATGCGCTTCAGGAATGTCTTGCTATTGTGCCAAATAGGCTTTCTTCAGCCCAGACAGCCTTTTGTGAGCACTTGCTCACTATTGAAGACCTTAAAGAAGCCGTCCGCTCTATGGCAGATGATAAGGCTCCAAGAGTTGATAGATTTCCCTATGAATTTTACAAAGCTCTGTGGCCTTATGTTGGACAAGATTTGCATAAAGTTTACCTTGAAGCCTTTCATTCTAATTCTCTAGGTAATCTTATCAATAAAGGTAAGATAAAATTCATACCTAAGGCTAGTGATCCTGAGGATATCTATAACTGGCGGCCCATCATGCTCCTTAATTTATCTTACAAAATCATTGCCAAAGCCCTTGCTCTCAAAATCTATCACATCTTGCCCCAAGTTGTCCGCCCTGAACAGACTAGTTTCATTAAGTCTAGGTTCATCTTGGACAACATCATTTCTATTTGGAAAGGTATGTAATGGGCAAGATGCTCTAATCAACTAGCCATTTTTCTTAAGATTGATTTTGCTAAAGCTTATGACCGCATTGAATGGCCTTTCATTTTAGCCATGCTTTCTAAGCTAGGTTTTAGCCCCAATTTCCTCCATTCTATCAATATGTTGTTTTTCGATGCCTCAGCTTGCATAATCATTAATGGCCACCAATCCCAATCTTTTGGTTTGTTCCGCTCCATTTGGCAAGGCTACCCACTTGCCCCTTCTCTTTATGTTTTGGCTGCTGAAGGGTTTGGCTATCTTCTTGCTCACTCTATTTCCTAGGGATTGGTTCACATGATCTCCTTGCCTAATTCATCCACTCAGCTTGTCAATGGCCACTTTTCCAATGATTCCTTCCTCACCTTACTGGAAAAAGAGAATACTATTAACGCAGCTTTGGGTTGTCTTGAGACCTTTTGCTTGGCCTCTGGTTCAGCCATTTAGTGGCACAAAACCTTATGCTACAGACATCAGTTCTTCCCAGCCCCCTTTGACTTTAGCAGTTTGGGTGGAAATTGATTGCACCCGGTGAAATCTTTCAATTTCTTGGCATTCCCTTTGCCTTTCAGGCTTCTTCTGCTAATCTCTGGCAAGCGATTCTCTCTTGCATTGAGTAAAAATTAGCCTTCTAGATTACTAAATTACTTTCCTTGACCGAGAAATTTTAGGTATGTTCCAAAGTTCTTGCAGCGACTCATGTTTATTACTCTTCTTGTTGGGCCCCTTCCAATGCTTCATATGCTAAATTGGAGAAACTTCTTAGAGATTTTCTTTGGGCATATTCTAAGACCCATCACAGATTTCACTACGTTGCCTGGGAATTTTGTTGTCGTCCAAGAGATTCTAGTGGCCTTGGCCCTGTCTCTACTCAGTGGCAAGGCATTGCTCTCTATGTCAAAAGGATCATCTGTGCTATTATTGGTAACGAGGTTTGGAGAATCCTCCTCAAGCACAATATTGAAGCAGGTTTCCCCACTCACAAACCATCTTGGAAGGGAATTGGCCTCCATACCCTTCTTATTATGTGGGAGCCTATTCAGATATTGGGTACCTTTGTCGTCAAAAGCATATGGTGTTCCTGAGAGGTGATAAAAGCTTGGCTCTACTAGTCATTGAATAGTTTTTGTGATGGGCTCTCCCTTAATCAACAAAACATATGGTGGTCTCCTCTTTTAGCCAGTATTGGTCAGCCGTTGGCTAAGCTTCCATGGCTTAAGGCTCTCATATTTCACAAGAAAGGTGTTCACGCCTTACAAGATATCTTTCATAGACCCACCATACACATTCTCTCATGGGCAAATTTTCTTGTCCAGTTCAGCTTTCAAAACCACAACTGTGAAACCTACAATGCCCTGGTGAGTGCCATTTTGGCTGATATGCTTCATAAAGTGGGTGTCCATTCCAATAAACCATGGTGGGAGTAAGTGGAGGAAGATGGGGGGCCAAAAAGAGGTCTTAAGTGGAATTTTTTTTTTTCTGAAATCAAGAAATGCTAGCCTTGGATGAGAATTTGAGCATAGTTACACTCAAAATTTTAAGATGCAACAAAAACAATGTTCATAGTGCTTCGAGTCTACTTTCTAAACTACTTTTTTTTTTGAAAATGGTATAGATTAAGGGGTTCAAAAGAGGGAGCCAATGAAATTGGTGTTGTTTATGTCAAAAAACATAACATAGCATGTTTTGTGGCTCCCTCAAAAGGTTAACTTTTTTTGGTATTTTTTAAATCACTTCAGTGAGAAATTAGCTAACAACATGTAGTTTATGCCTGATTTTTATGATAATTTTTTAATGAATTTTTTACTAATTTTCAAAGTGGACACATCCTAAAAAATAGAATTTTGGCCATGCTACCCCTATAAATTTTGAAAACTATTTTTTTTTAATATGTGTAGAATGGAGTGTAGTTTCTAAAAATGTAATTTGTTTAAAATTTGAATGAACAGTTAATTTACAATGAAAAAAAGACCAAACACTGGTTTTTGCCCAAAAATAGACACACAAACAAAAGAAATTAAAGATGAAAGGCTTAACATTGTCAAAATGTGAAAAAATGACATCGTTTAATAGCTAAGAGAAAGCCTAACATTACCCAGGTGTTTGATTTGTTTGACCTTGAAACATGTTGAAATCTGAGGGTTAGCATGAACGAAATTATGTGAAATCCTGTAGAATATGCAAAAACATGCTTTGGACATTGGGAAAGTACTCCAAGCTTTTGGGTTGGAAATCCAAAGCAAATCCCAAGCCTAAGGTTTAGGATTCTCAAAGCAAAATATAACGCGAGCACGTTATAACACGCTCATGTTATGTTTTGTTTTGCATTTTTTCCCTTTTCGCAAAAGTTTGCACGATATTTGTCATGTTTGACATAACACAAGCGCGTTATAACACGCTCGTGTTATATCTCCCTTGGAATGTTTTATGTTCAAGGTTATTAAGTATGTATGTATGTATGCTTGTATGTATGTATGTATGTATGTATGCCTATATATGTATGTATGTATGTATGTATGTATGCTTGTATGTATATATGTACATGCTTGTATGTATGTATGGTTGTAGGTATGTATGCATGCTTGTATGTATGTATATGTATGCACGTTTGTATGTATGTATGTATGTATGTATGTATGTATGTATGCTTGTATGTATGTATGTATGTATGTAAGGGTTTTGGGTTTAGGGTATATAAGGACCTGAGCCCGTAGGGTTTTTAGGGTTGAGGGTTGAGGGATTAGGGATTAAGTAATAGGTTGAGGGTAGAGGATTACAGTTGAGGGATAATATTCAGCTTGTTGAGTGTATAAGATTAATTGTGTAAGGTATGGGGATTAGGGTTTAGGATATTGGGTTTAGGGTTTATGATGTGGATTGAGGGTATATAAGGCATAGGGTGACTTGGGTTGAGAGTGTATGGTTTAGGTTTTAAGTATAGGGTTGAGGCATAATATTCAGGGTTTAGGGTATAAGGGTGAGGTTATAGGGTATAGGGATGAGGGTTTGTGGGTGTAGGTTTCAAAGTTTAAGGTATAGGGTTGAGGATTGAGGGATTAGGGCTTAAGTATATGGTTGAGGGTATATGGTAGAGGGTTGGGAGTTTACAGTTGAGGGATAATGCTCAAGGTTGAGTGTCTAAGCTATAGGGTTTAGGGTTTAAGATTGAGGGTATATGGCATATGGATGAGGGTTGAGGGTTTAGGGCATAAGTATAGGGTTGAGGGTATAGGGTATAGGGTAGAGGTTTGAAGGTTTGGGGATAATGTTCAAGGTTGAGTGTCCAAGTTTAAGTGTATAGGGTATAGGGTTATAGGGTTTAAGGGTATTTAGGGGTTGAGAGTTTAGGGTTTAAGGATTTAAGGTTTCAGGGATTAAGGGTTTAAGGGTTGACGATTTAAGGGTTGAGGGATTAGGGTTTAAGGCATAGTGTCGAGGGTAGAGGGTTTAGGGTTGAAGGTTTAAGGGTTGAGGGTTGAGGCTTTAGGGATGAGGGTTAAGGGATTATGGTTTAAGGTATAGTGTCGAGGGTAGAGGAGGGTAGAGATGGGGGTGAGGCGGATAGGGGAGGAGAGGGGTGGATAAGGGCTGACAGTTTATGGGTCAAGGGATTAGGGTTTAAGGTTTAAGGGTTGATGATTTAAGGTTGAGGGATTAGGGTTTAGGGTTGAGGGATTAGGGTTTAGGGTTGAGGGACTAAGGTTTAGGGTTGAGGGATTAAGGTTTAAGGTTGAGGGTTGAGGGTTTAGGGATAGGGTTTAGAGTTTAGGGATAAGGGATTAGGGTTTAAGACCTTGAGGGATTAGGGTTTAGGGTCGAGGCTTTAGGGACATTGTTTAGGGTTGAGGGATTAGGGTTAAGGGATTAGGGTTAAGGGTCAAGGGATTAGGGTTAAGGTAGAGTGTTGAGGGTAGAGGGATTAGGGATAGGGTTTAGCATTGAAGGTTTAGGGTTGACGGATTAGGGTTTAGGGTTGAGGGTTTAGAGATAAGTGATTAGGGTTTGAGGTATAGTGTCGAGGGTTGAGGGTTTAGGAATAGGGATAGCATTTAGGGTTTAGGGTTGAGGGATTAGGCTTTAGGGTTTAGGGATAAGGGATTAGGGTTTAGGGTTGAGGGATTAAGGTTTAGGGTTGAGGGATTAAGGTTTAAGGTTGAGGGTTGAGGGTTTAGGATAGGGTTTAGAGTTTAGGGATAAGGGATTAAGGTTTAGGACCTTAGGTTTGAAGCTTTAGGGATAGCATTTAGGGTTGAGGGATTAGGGTTGAGGGTCAAGGGATTAGGGTTAAGGTAGAGTGTTGAGAGTAGAGATTTTAGAGATAGGGTTTAGGGTTGAAGGTTTAGGGTTGAGGGATTAGGGTTTAGGGTTGAGGGTTTAGGGATAAGGGATTAGGGTTTAAGGTATAGAGTTGAGGGTTACGGGTTTAGGAATAGGTATAGTGTTTAGGGTTTAGGGTTTAGGGATAAAGAATTAGGGTTGAGGGATTAAGGTTGAGGGTTGAGGGATGAGGGTTTAGGGATAAGGTTTAGAGTTTAGGGATAAGGGATTAGGGTTTGGGACCTTGAGGGAATAGGGTTTAGGGTTGAGGCTTTAGGGGTAGAATTTAGGGTTGAGGGATTAGGGTTGATGGTCAAGGGATTAGGGTTAAGATAGAGTGTTGAGGGTAGAGGGATTAGAGATAGGGTTTAGGGTCGAGGGATTAGGGTTTAGGGTTGAGGGATTAGGGATAAGGAATTAGGATTTAAGGTATAGTGTCAAGGTTTGAGGGTTTAAGAATAGGGATAGTGTTTAGGGTTTAAGGTTGAGGGATTAGGGTTTAGGGATAAGGAATTAGGGTTGAGGGTTGAGGGATTAAGGTTTAGGGTTGAGGGATTAATGTTTAAGGTTGAGGGTTGAGGGTTTAGGTATAAGGTTTAGAGTTTAGGGATAAGGGATTAGGGTTTAAGACCTTAAGGGATTAGGGGTTAGGGCTGAGGCTTTAGGGATAGTGTTTAGGGCTGAGGGTCAAGGGATTAGAGTTAAGGTAGAGTGTTGAGGGTAGATGGATTAGGGATAGGATTTAGGGTTGAGGGATTAGGGTTTAGGGATAAGGGATTAGGGTTTAAGGTATAGTGTTGAGGGTTGAGGGTTTAGGAATAGGGATAACATTTAGGGTTTAGGGTTGAGGGATTAGGGTTGAGGGATTAGGGTTGAGGGATTAGGGATAAGGAATTAGGGTTGAGGATTGAGGGATTAAGGTTTAGGGTGGATGGATTAAGGTTTAAGGTTGAGGGTTTAGGGATAGGGTTTAGAGTTTAGGGATAAGGGATTAGGGTTTAGGACCTTGAGGGAATATGGTTTAGGGTTGAGGCTTTAGTGATAGCGTTTAGGGTTGAGGGATTAGGGTTGAGGGTTGAGGGATTAGGATTAAGGTAGAGTGTTGAGGGTAGAGGGATTAGGGATAGGGTTTAGGGTTGAGGGATTAGGGTTGAGGGCTTAGGAATTAGGGATTAGGGTTTAATGTATAGTGTCAAGGGTTGATGGTTTAGGAATAGGGGTAGTGTTTAGGATTTAGGGTTGAGGGATTAGGGTTTAGGATTTAGGGATAAGTAATTAGGGTTGAGGGTTGAGGGATTAAGGTTTAGGGCTGAGGGATTAAGGTTTAAGGTTGAGGGTTGAGCGTTTAGGGATAGGGTTTAGAATTTAGGGATAAGGGATTAGGGTTTAGGACCTTGAGGGAATAGGGTTTAGGGTTGAGGCTTTAGGGATAGAATTTAGGCTTGAGGGATTAGAGTTAAGGTAGAGTGTTGAGGGTAGAGGGATTAGAGATAGGGTTTAGGGTTGAGGGATTAGGATTTAGGGTTGAGGGCTTAGGGATAAGGGATTAGGGTTTAAGGTATAGTGTCGAGGGTTTAGGAATAGGGATAGCGTTTAGGGTTTAGGGTTGAGGGATTAGGGTTTAGGGTTTAGGGATATAGAATTAAGGTTGAGAGTTGAGGGATTAAGGTTTAGGGCTAAGGGATTAAGGTTTAAGGTTGAGGGTTGAGGGTTGAGGGTTTAGGGATAGGGTTTAGAGTTTAGGGATAAGAAATTAGGGTTTAGGACCTTGAGGGATTAGGGTTTAGGGTTGAGGCTTCAGGGATAGCGTTTAGGGTTGAGGTATTAGGGTTGAGGGTCGAGGGATTAGGGTTAAGGTAGAGTGTTGAGGGTAGAGGGATTAGGGATAGGGTTTAGGGTTGAAGGTTTAGGGATAAGGGATTATGGTTTAGGGTTGAGGGTTTAGGGATAAGGGATTAGGGTTTAAGGTATAGTGTCAAGGGTTTAGGAATAGGGATAGTATTTAGGGTTTAGGGTTGAGGGATTAGGGTTTAGAGTTTAGGGATAAGGAATTAGGGTTGAGGGTTTAGGGATAGGGTTTAGAGTTTAGGGATAAGGGATTAGGGTTTAGGACCTTGAGGGAATAGGTTTTAGGGTTGAGGGATTAGGGTTGATGGTCAAGGAATTAGGGTTAAGGTAAGTGTTGAGTGTTGGTAGGTGGCAACTGATCAGGAAAGTACTGTACACTAGCCATGTTTTTTAGGGCCGACTTAGAAAACCCTAATTTTTTGTAACCAACAAAAAGGCTTGATAAAAGAAGCTAAGGGTTAGGGTTTTGATATATTGTATTGTAGCATTTGCAGCGGTATTGAGTTGCAGAGATTACTGGTTGTAATCAGTTTGATTTACTGGATAATAATATTGGACTCTCTGTTTGGTGGATGTAGCCTGAGTTTGGGTGAACCACGTTAAATCTTGTCTCTTGCTATTATTAATTCTATGTATTTCATTTCTTTGTTTAATCTTTATTTGCATTTAATTGATATCTTCTACCGGCTAACCCTAACATTGAGGGTAGAGGGATTAGGGATAGGATTTATGGTTGAAGGTTTAGGGTTGAGGGATTAGGGTTTAGGGTTGAGGGCTTAGGGATAAGGGATTAGGGTTTAAGGTATAATTTCAAGGGTTGAGGGTTTAGGAATAGGAATGATATTTAGGGTTTAGGGTTCAGGGATTAGGGTTTAGGGTTTAGGGATAAGAAATTAGGGTTGAAGGATTAAGGTTTAGGTTTGAGGGATTAAGGTTTAAGGTTAAGGGTTTAGGGATAGGGTTTAGAGTTTAGGGATAAGGGATTAGGGTTTAGGACCTTGAGGGATTAGGGTTTAGGGTTGCGGGTTTAGGGATAGCATTTAGGGTTGAGGGAATAGGGTTGAGGGTTGAGGGATTATGGTTAAGGTAGAGTGTTGATGGTAGAGGGATTAGGGATAGGGTTTAGGGTTGAGGGATTAGGGTTTAGGGTCGAGGGCTTAGGGATAAGGGATTAGGTTCTAAGGTATAGTGTCGAGGGTTGAGGGTTTAGGAATAGGGATAGCATTTAGGGTTTAGGGTTGAGGGATTAGGGTTTAGGGTTCAGGGATAAGGGATTAGGGTTTAGGGTTGAGGGATTAAGGTTTAGGGTTGAGGGATTAAGGTTTAAGGTTGAGGGTTTAGGGATAGGGTTTAGAGTTTAGGGATAAGGTATTAGGGTTTAGGACCTTGAGGGATTAGGGTTTAGGGTTGAGGCTTTAGGGATAGCGTTTAGGGTTGAGAGATTAGGGTTAAGGTAGAGTGTTGAGGGTAGAGGGTTTAATGATAGGGTGTAGGGTTTAGGGTTGAGGGATTAGGGTTTAGGTTTGAGGGAATAGGGTTTAAGGTAAAGTGTTTCACTCACGTCAAGTTATATCCTTATTGGTCTTAATCTTGTTCACTCATGTTTCACTCATGTCATATCAAGATTCATGTCACAAGGTTTGGATGTTAGTTCATAACATTCATGTTTATCATGTTACAATAGTAGGACATAGTTGCTTATGCCATTGGTTCATGCCATTGGATCATTGGATTTGGTTGTGGTTCTTCATCATAACATGTCTTGCTTTCAGGAGTTGGACAATTGGGTTGTGGTTCTTCCTCATGACAGGAGTTTGTTCATGTCTTCATGCTTCTTTGTGCTCCATGTCTTCAATGTTCTTAGTGTCTTCATGTATCAAAGATTTCTTTAGTGTCCCATGATGTTGATGTTGATCACAAAATATGGTATTGTCTTTAAAGACCTAGTTTGGTAAGTTTTGTTTGTGTTATACTCTCTATTTAATCTGTCTCAAATAACCTTTCGTGTTCTTCATGTGGTCTTCAACACTTAGGTTGTATTATGTTTAGGGTTATCTAGTCCCTAGCCTCCTAAAAAACCTAGTCTACTTTTCTCTCAAATCTAAGTTAATACCTTACACCCATACCGATGATATTATACTGGCAATATCCCTAAAGAGTCCAAATTACAAAAAGCTAGCAATCTTTGACGAGCTGTTACTCAGAAACCATGACACTTAGAAACATTCCATCTAAGGCAACACAATCATGTAGAATCCCTCTACAATAACCTCTCTTAGCTTTTGATATCTCTGAGGTGTTTTCCTATGGTGAAAGGTTTTCTGCTGCCCCAAAAATCATGAGGAGGTAGCGTAAAGTTGCAAAGGGGTGTAACTTTCATCCTGCTTCTGATGCGACCAAATTGATAGTTCCAACACATCCAGATGGGTACGTTTAGGCTAGGCATGGTCCTATTTTGCACCCAAATATGCCGAAACAGTTTGAGCTACATTGTACCGACGATATCCCTGAAGAGTCTAAAGTGCAAAAAGGCAACAATCTTTGACGAACTGTTACTCAGAAACCATGACACTTAGAAACATTTTGTCTAAGGCTACAAGATTACATAGGGTCCCTCTACAATAACCTCTCTTAGTTTTTGATATCTTTGAGGTGTTTGCCCATGGTGAAAGGTTTTCTGCTGCCCCAAAAATTGTTAGGAGGTAGTGTAAAGTTGCAAAAGGGTGTAACTTTCATCTTGCTCCTAATGTGACCAAATCGATAGTTCCAACATGTTTGTATGGGTATGTTTAGGTGAGGCATGGTCATGTTTTGCACCCAAACATGCCGAAACAGTTCGAGCTACATTGTATCGGTGATATCCCTGAAGAGTCCAAAGTGCAAAAAGGCAACAATCTTTGATGAGTTGTTACTCGGAAACCATGACACTTAGAAATATTTCATCTGAGGCTACAAAATCATGTAGGGTCCCTCTATAATAACCTCTCTCAGTTTTTGATATCTCTGAGGTGCTTGCCCATGGTGAAAGGTTTTGTGTTGCCCCAAAAATTGTCAGAAGAAGGCAGTGTAAAGTTGAAAAAGAGTGTAACTTTCGTCCGGCTCCTAATGCGACCAAATTGATAGTTCCAATATGTCTAGATGGGTATGTTTAGGCTATTCATGGTCCTGGTTTGCACCCATACATGTTGAAACAGTTCAAGCTACATTGTATCGACAATATCCCTAAAGAGTCCAAAGTGCAAAAAGGCAGAAATCTTTGACAAGTTGTTACTCAGAAACCATGACACTTAGAAACATTCTGTCTAAGGCTATGGAATCATGTAGGGTCCCTCTACAATAACCTCTCTCAATTTTTGATATCTTTGAGGCATTTGGCCATAGTGAAAGGTTTTTTGCTGCCCCAAAAATCATGAAAAGGAGGTAGTGTAAAGTTGCAAAGGGGTGTAACTTTCGTCCTACTCTTGATGCAACCAAACTGATAGTTCCAACTCATCTGAATGGGTATGTTTAGGCTAGTTGTTCTCCTATTTTACACCCAAAATTGTCGAAACAGTTCGAGCTACATTGTACCAGCGATATCCCTGAAGAGTCCAAAGTGTAAAAAGGTAGCAATCTTTGACGAGTTGTTACTTGGAAACCATGATACTTAGAAACATTCTATTTGAGGCTATAGGATCATGTAAGATCCCTCTACAATAACCTCTCTTAGTTTTTGATATCTCTAAGGTGTTTTCCTGTGGTGAAAGGTTTTCTGCTACCCCAAAAATCATTAGGAGGAGGTAGTGTAAAGTTGCAAAGGGTGTAGCTTTTGTCCTGCTCCTGATGCAACCAAACTGGTAGTTCCAACATGTCAGGATGGGTACATTTAGGCTAGACATGGTCTTGTTTGGCACCCAAACATGCCGAAACAGTCCAAGCTACATTGTACCGGTGATATCCTCACACATTGCCTTTGCTGTAACTGTTATAGTCTTCACATGTCAACATGCATCTTATGGCTATTAACATACTTTTTCTAGTTGTCAATATAGTCATATATGAACTGCTTGTTCTTTTATCTTGGTTCACCTTGACTTTGTTCTCTAGTACTATCTCTGTAGGGTTTGTTTTAGTCCTTTGATGCAATGATCCACACTGTAATCTTACACCCCTATTAGGCTTGAAATAGACCTCTCTTAGGCTACTCTCCTAAACCTTAATATCATCTTCATGTTGTCATATCCATGTTGTTTAACCCTCATCTTCTTCCACCTTTAGGTCACTGTGTTATTAGGCTTGAACTTAGACTTCTGTGATATTTGAAACCCTCTACACTTCATGGCTCTATCATTAGGTAATGATCTACACTACACCTATCTTTCTTATCATATTTCATAGAAATCTTGTAAAGAGTTGGGGTAGTGGTACACAACCTTCTAGGAGATCAATACAATGTCATAACAAGGCGTTCAAGATTAACAAGTTTTTGGGTAGGGAATTTCTTTATGGAATTAGAGTCAAATTGGTAAATGTGATGACATGATACATATTAACATGGTGAGATGCAAATTATACATTTATAATATTAACCAAATTCTCAAAGGGATTGCTGATGACTTATGGAAGCCTATAGACCCATTGTTATGTTGCATACTCAAATTAGGTAAGATTCAATGTACTCTCATAACCTCACCTTATATGCAAGAGGAATTACATTTAATAACCACAATGGTCATCAGGTGGTCATAAGCATATGATTTTGAATATCTTATTCAAGACAACAAACATACTCTTTGCATCCCAATATGGTTGCTTGTGCAAATTGAAATGTTGTGTAGTGTTATGGGGTGTTGCACATGGTTTTGTATCAAGTTTTAGAATGTAGACCTTGTGAATTTTTAGTAGTGCACGTAGGTGTAGATGTGACACATAAATTAGATATAGTTGTTTATGAAACTATGAGACATGATCCCTAGTGTTGTGCAAATGGCACATGATCCAAAGGGTTGTGTAAGATTTATAGGGTGTCTTTTGAGTTGCACAAAATGATTCCTATCACTATGTGAATTATGCATGGTGCAAGGAACCATGAACTTTCTGTTGGATCAAGTGGCATTATTTAGGTGGCACATGATGCAAGGACTTATGCACAAGGTTGTACATTGCTATGTGAGTGACTAAGGCTGACATGCAAGCTTGTGCAATAGCATGTAGATCATGATGTGAATAAAAAAACTTGCTTTCTATTTATCCATTTAACCAATCTTCATTTCTCTATTTTCTCAGGCATGTCTAGTTTTGAGAGACTAAAAATTTCAACCCAAAACTCAAATTCTCTTATCATCAATTAGGATGGATTCTTTGACAATTAAACTTTGAAACCTAGAGGCATACAAAAATGATCTACACTGCACCTATCCATATTACATAATAATCAACAAATATGATTTGTATTAACCAAATATCCATATAGGCATACATCAATATCTATCGCTATAAGTATAACATATATACAAAATAGCTATATATGCTTACAAGAATGCCATATAGGCATACAATGTCAACTATATGCAATACAAAATATATGACCATCTCTAGGTTACAATAATATATGTCATTCCCCTATGTTCGGTGAAGAGAATATATCATGGGCAACCTTTGATCTTCGAGTGGATGGAGACATGTATGAGGGTGGTCTACTACGAACCCAAGGGCTCCTCCTCCTATTTAGTTGTTCATGGATCTGTAGTTGTTACAATAAAAAGTATAGACATTAATATATAGAAATTACATTATAAAAAATAAACATTTAACAAAATAATCACTTACTGCTACCATAAAATCTATCTCCTCATTTGCCTCTGTATTGGGATTAGGCTGTGGTGATGTCATGTCCTATAGAAACCATCCAGATAGAAATTAAACTTCAAATCAATAATCATTTGATTTTTCAAAAATAAACAACTATAACAACAAATGTAATTTGAAATTTACTAATCTACCTCACACCCCCATCAAAGGCATGGAGCTATGAATCATAGAGGACACACCATGCTCCATTTCCCTATGAACTTTGGGAGGTGTCTCCGCAGCCTGCATCATCTGAAAATAAAACAACATTATTCAATTACGAAAACTAGAATAGTGATGCAAGTCATGGCTCCTAACATACACACATGTTTACCTAAACATGGAAGTACACACAATAAAGCACACAAGTCATGTATGCATATATACAAATTAGATGAAGATTCATGACTATTGTGTGGTATAAGGGTCAACAAAGGAGGGACCATAGTAGCATCAAATTTTAGGTTTAAGAAGTCAGAGAGGGAGTGAAGGTGTTAGTTTAGGTTTAGGTTGGTGCTAGGGTGGGGTAGGGTTGTGGGGTAGCTATTTGAAAAGATACCTCAAAGAAATGTGGTCTCATGGTGATGTCCTTGTCTATGCATCTTCTTGTCATGGCATTCCATGAGACCACATTTCTTTGAGGCATTTTTTCAAATAACTATATTGTAATTGAAATTTTGTCATCTATCAACATCTAGGTATTAGTTATGCAATGTCTAGTAATGCTTTGAGTTTGAAAGATGTGCAATGAAATGTAATGAACGATATGAATATAAAATACAAAAATCTAGTAAGTACAATTCATTAGTTAAACTATTTATTTTATTCCCTTAGTAAAGATTTGAAGTCCACCACCACTGGCAGGTGTTGCTGTGAAATCTCCAATATTAACCTATTCAACATCCAAAATCAGATATTATAATACCATTCATATAATGATGCTATTCACATGTAATATTTATAATTGTTTACTAGTTACATACGCCGACAGTAGATTTTGTAGTGTAATATGTAGGTGGAGAACCGCTGAAAACTGCATCAACGGTATGACCCAGAAATTTTATTAAAATCATCAAACTAAATTAGTTAATCTTGCATTTCAAAAATAAAATTTATTAAATTAAATTCAATGAACTTGCAAACATTTTCCTAAGTATCAAGGCTAAAAGTCTCACTCAGGAGGGTATCTGTCATCACCATCTACTCAGTTACAGATGTAGCCTGCGCACCTGCATCCTGACTATCCATGGGCTCATAGCCACTGGCTAACCTGCAAGCTAGACAAGTATAGGGTGGAACCCTACTCCTTGAACTCTCCACCGACCCATGCTATGTTGTAGGACTGGCATGCTCTATGATGCTCTGGGTCAAGGCACTAATGGACTAAAGTGTCTTAACCTTAGCACTCTCCTTCACAATGGAAGGGATAGACACATGCTCATGGGATGGTCTAGCGAGTGCTCGTCTCGTTGGCTGCTGTGGGTCAACACATACCCCTGGTCTATCTTGTACTGACCCCCACCTCTACCCTGGAAGTCCCACATCAAAATAGTTTGGCACTTTATTTTTTACAAAATCATAGTAGAGTTTCCTCAAAAATTATTGTTGGACCTCATTATTGTTGCATGGAGGATGTTAAAAAACCATCCACCACCTTTTCCCAAAATTGCCCCTTATCGCTTGGTTGTTGCACCAATGGATAAGGAACCTCTTGCATGTAAGGGGTAGAGGTTGATTTGTTCGTGGGTTTGTAAAAATGGAACACAAGTCCAATTTTGAAACTTGTTCATTTTTTACTTGCTTATATGACAACTTGTCTGCATAGTATTCTCTAAATTCTCTCCTCTTTTCAGACCAACTAATTATTTTCTTGCTAATTGAATTTACATTTGATAACATATATTCAAGAGATTGAGAAAGGGTGGATCTATGCAAGGTTGAAGTTGCGGGATATTTCAACCTTGCAATTATATCTTGAATTTATTTTTTATTGTTTTCAATTTGCCCCTTTAGATTTTCTTGTGTTCTAGGGGCATATTGAGGAATGGATGGAGGAGTTTATTGTTCGGGTTGTTCTTTAGTAGGTATTTGTTGTTGAGTTGATTCAAAATTTTATGGATTTTTAGGAGGAGGAGGAGGTGCATTATCATTTCCTATAAATTAAAGAAATTTACATCAAAAATCTACTTAAACGTACCTATTTAACAACAAATTTAGACAAAAAACAAATACAACTTACTCCTTCGATGTCCCTGACGTCGTGGCAGCATTTTGACGATGAATTGATGATGATTTGGTGATGAATTTGACCTCCAATAACGTGAGCGCGCTCTCAAGGGTTTGCAAGCTGTGGGCAAAAGAAAATGAAATGGGAAAATGAGGAAAAATGACATGTTTTTTTTAATTAGGAAAGAATAGCGCGCTCGCATTATGGATTGGTCTTCCTGAGCCTTAGGCTTAACATCACCAACCCATAATGCGAGCGCGTTATGGCCTAGAAGTTTTTTCAAAAAGTTTGGCCACTTTTTGGTCCCCCAACTTTTTGCACCTGCCTGTGGAAGGATTGGAAGTGGTATCCAGAAACCCCTTTTAGAAACTACAAGCCTCGACTTGGATATCGATGGCTTTCACCTGATTTTTCCAATGATTGATGCCCTTAATCAAAGATGGCTTCTTCAGTCCTTGATAGCCGCTTAGCGAAAAAGATTCTCGGCTGTTTGGTCTGTAATTGTTGAACCCAAGCTTGCCAATTTTGCTTGGTGTATTCTTTTCCAAGGGTTGCCGGTGGGCGCTCGGTTATTTCATTTAGGGGTTTAGGACCCTCGCTGCCCTTTCTGTGGGCAAGCTAAATCATTCTAGCATCTCTTTTGATACTATGCCAGAGCACAACTGTGGAATTAGATTCACAATTTCTTTCAGCCTTTTCGACTAGAGCCTTTTTCTTGGCATATGGCTCTTTTGGGAGACTCTCCTAGGATTCCCGCAAAGCATACCCAGATTTGGCACACTTTTAGGGTGGAAATCCTCTTCACTTTATGGAAAGAAAGAAATTCATACATCTTTTCTCACAACAAGATGGATACTATTATTTCTTTATATTCTAAAGCTATTATTTGTTATAATGTTTTGTTACAGTTCATGTGCAAGCTAACAGAGTTGCGCTTGAAGTTTCTCACCTTCAGGAGCTGCTGGATCACTGGGGCAATGCCTCTTGCACTATGGCTCATGTGCCCCCCTCTCCCAATTCTTCCAGGGGTCGGTTGCCTTCACGGGGCCGGCGGAGAAGTGGCTCTGCTAGGGACTCTCGCGCCCACTGTCAACCTCCTTCTCGTTGCAATTCCCACCCTCGCTGGTGGCAGTCATCCTCTCCCCCTCCGCAGGCTACCCTGGGGTGGCCTTCTGGTGGATCCATTCTTGGCGGCAGTTCTGGTTGGCCCACAGGTGATTCTAAATGGGTCTTGCATTTGGATCTGGCAATTTCACCTCACCGTGAAGAAAATGATATAGAAAAAGAAAAGGATGATAATGGATGGGCTCCTCTTGATGTCATCCCAGACCCTGCTACTATATGGGGTAACCCGGATGACAAGGATCCTCCATCTGCTGGCATTGCTCTGGCCGCATAATGGCCTTCTCTTTTATATTGTTTCTCTTATATTTTTTTAGTTTTGGGCTTAGGCCATGACATTATGACATTCTAGGCTCTGCCCATGTGACTTTGGGTTGTGTCTTTTTACCACCCATCCTTTTTTTGTGAATATGTGTACTCTATTTTCTTATTAATATAGATATAGTCGCCTATCATCAAAAAAAATTATAAATCACAAGGTATCTGTCGGGGACATTACATGAGATGAGATTTCTTCTGACATAATTTTTAACCGGTGTGAGAACAACTAACGATAGAAAATTTTCGGCTGTGAGCCTTCGACGTAATTTAAAAAAAACATTTAAAATAATGTAAAATAATATATATAGTATCTATATATTTAATTGTCCTCAATTTATTTCCAATAAATACTACCCATTCAATGTGCTAATATCATAGTTGGAACCACGATAGTAACCGAAAAATAAAAATGGCAAATGACAAAAAAAAGACAAAATGAAACCAGCAAAAATAAACAAATGCTCTCGATTAGTTTCATTGTCTTGCATCCCTTGAAGATGACTTTCAACCATTGATAACACACGCTAGGCTAGTTCACCTCATAGAGGGAACGCTTTCGGGGTAATTAACAAAATGGTGCATTTTTGTGTAAAATTGGACTCATTTTTTCATCTTTCACCTATTCTCATTTACACACATTCACACAGGTTAGACCTTATCTTATTCACTCCTATATATTTTCCCATACAGTGTACATTTATTACATCTTATCAAATAAAATCTTGGAATCTAAAGATATATAAATAAATGCACTCATTATTGCTTGTAATGGCCAAAATATTGTTGTTTGTTGTTTGGCCCGTCTTTTGAACCATAACTTAGAATTATATCTTCTCATATGCCTTGTAAGCATAAGAATGAACTCTAACTGTGGTACTCTTTCAATTTGTTGGATTGATTTCATGCACAAGAAATTGATCTACACACATGGATTTGACTTCTGACATTTCAAAATTTGAATTTAAACACATGCTTATGTGATTTATTGCTATTATTCTTGTATTTAAAAGTATTCAAGTATCATTTGAATATCATTCAACATTTATGAAAGGAACTTGTTAGGTCCACTTACATTGGAATATTTAAAATCAAATTTAAATATGCACTACAATGAAATGTCCATTTTTTTGAGATCTTGGAAATAATTAAAAATTAAGTTGTTGAAAAGTAACTTGAGTTATAAATTAAAAGATGATTTATTTTTAATTATTTAAAGTCATAAAAGTGATTTTAAAAGGTGATTAAGTTGTTTTTAAAAATTGTTTCTAGGTGAGCGGGTACAAAAGTGATTATTTAAAAAAAAATTGAAAGTCATTTTTGGAGGGAAAGAAGAAAATAGTTTAATAATCAAATTCAATCTTATGGAATGAACCAACAAATTTTTTAGTGATGAATCTCACCAATTGGTGAATAGTTTAAATTTTGCAAATTTGAATTTGATGAACATATTGTAATCACAAGGAGCCAAATCACTAGGATTTACGAATAATCGGTAAGATGCATTTCAATTTGCTACCAATCTATTTTATGAGACATTTGTAATTAATATTTTCACCATAGTAACCTATGTATTTCTAACAATGATTTGCTTGAAATTTCAGAGGCATGTTTAATTCATTCATATATTTGCCAATAACATTAAAAGTTTATGTGCATGAGGACTAGTTTTGCCGATACCATTATAACTCAATGCTAATCTAAAGGCCATAATCGCCTTGAAAATTACAATGTATGTGTTCGATCAAGGTCTGATTCATCCAACATTTATATGCACCATTTTATAATCACATGAGATTCACCAAATTTTTATTCTATTGTTTAGAAATCTCACAGAACTCACTAAATACGGATTGTTATAAATATAGTCAAAACATTGATTAGTCTTTTACACATTTTATTATGCTTCAATTCTTGAGTCAGATGATAGGAAAGTTACAACTAGACGCATTAGCAAGTCAGTGAAAGGTAAGTGGTCATTTTTTATAGTGGTTATAATATAAAGATTCATCTTGATTATTTATCTCTTTAGCAGTTTGGTTTCGTTCTTACAGATGATATTGAGTAGGGAGACATCTAGGACCAAAGGATCTATATTATATGTTTCTTCTTAAATTAAAAGACATTCTTTTGTAGATTTTATTTCATGAGAGATGTCGATCAGGAACAAGTTTCTTGAAAGTGGTGAAGGGAGGACATCAAAATGCATAAATATAATGTCATACTTTGGAAATGTTTGTGGTCCATCAGATGGGACCTACAACATTAGCACTTGTATCATATATTAATGAATAAGACAATACCTCAAAGGAAACTATTGAATGAGCTCATTGACTTGGATGATAATGTCGTAGATGATGTTTTAGGGGATATTGAGAATAGTGGGAATGTTAATATGAATAAATCAACCTCAACAAGTGATAACAAAGATGTAGATCTTACACAGAAGGGGAAAGGAAAAACCAAATAAAAAATAAGGCATGAGTGGGATATGACAAGGAATTTTTAGATTGATTGGGTGTCGAAGTACCAATTCATTGAACTAGTGGAGAATGCAAATAAAGATGAATCTCCAATAGAATGCAAGTCGCAAGATTTGCAGTTGGAAATATTGTAGGATAAGAAGTTACAACTAAAACGTCACAGTATAAAAAAACATATTGGTAAAGTTTATGAAAAAACATATCATAGACGAAAGGAAAAATCAGTGATAAGATGGACAAGAAAGGAAGAATGTCTTTGCATTAAGTATGCCTTCGAATATGGTGCGCATATGGAAAGAGAGATAAATATTGCTACATGTGGAGGTTCAATTGAAGCTCAATATGAGAAGATGATGGGAGAAACACAAGTGGCAAAAACTATTCAGTCGAATGTTGTTTTTCATATTTTAACTAGAGGGCGTCCTATGACAGACCTACCTAGAAATATAACAGTTTATTCTTTTTTATGGGCATTCCTAACTTTCCTAACACATTGATCAATAAGAAGTGGATGTGAATGGGGCAAGTTGTCTTGTTGAGGTGGATAAACAAGATTTACAAGAAAAATAAAAGAGTCAAGTTTTATTGCATTATCTTTAGATGAAGTTACAATCTAGTAGATAATACTTCTTGGTTATGTATGCATGTGTATATTGTAGGAAAACATGTCCACCAACCTCATCTACTCTCTGTTTAGAAAATGAAGGAGAATGCGGCATCACAAAATCTATTTGAACTAGTTAAGAAATATTTGAATGAAATTAGAGGTGTGGATGACTACATACTTCCAAAAAGTTGGTGTGTGTAGGGGCAGATGGAGATTTAGTAATGTAAGGTCCATAGGAAATGACCTTTGCGTAAAGCTACAACTTTTTTTTCCATACATAATTTCCATTCATTACATGGCTCATTAAATGAATTTAACATTTAAAATTGTGAGAAAATTTTCTATAGTATCAAAAGTTAAAGATCTACTTTGCAAGCTCTACTCATACTTCTTCTAAAGTCCCAAACAATTTTTGGAATTTTAATATTTTACTAAGGGAATAACTACAAGAAACAAGATTCTTAAGGATGTTAATACCAGATGAATCTCCTTGCATGGACTAGTGCAATGAGTTTTTTTATAATATCAAATCCTTGATTGGAGTAATGTACAAACATCGCCTCATAGTAGATAGAGCTCTTGACCTCTTACATAGGTTAAGTGACATAGAGACGCTCTTAATTTTATTTGGTACTCTTCCTATGCTAGAGAAAATGAACATTCTTGTGAAAAAATTCTAAGAAAGAACTATGTATATATTTTAGAATATAATAAACTATGAAAAATGATATGCATGACCCTCAATAATCTATATATATCAAAGTAGTAATTCATAAGTCCACAATTTATTAGTTGACACTTGATTAAACATGTGAACAATCCTGCTAATTTTTTACAGTTTAATGCAAGTGGGGAGTTATGTGTCTCTGTACGGGGATATGAGATACCAATGCACCATTTTACCAGGGTTAGGTGTAATTTCAAAGAAGTACCTGTTACAAGGGAAGCTTTTGATAACATCATGAATTCTATAAGTACTATTTTAAAGGATATTGCACAAGATCTCTTTCCTTAGAGATTAGAGATCAATTCCTTTGTGATGAACTGCTTAAAGCCATGTCTGTTCTTTATCCTCAATATTTAGTCAACTGTCAACCACATGATTTTCATAACAAGATAAAGACCTTGGCCAATAATTTTTGTAAAAGTTTAGAATTCCATAGACAACAAATAGAAGGAATGATAAATAAATCGAAGCTTACATAGCAATTAACTAGTTTTGCAACATTAATGATTGAATAGTTTAAACTCATGGAGAGTCCCTTCTGAGATGGATCGATAATAAAGCTTTGGGAAACCTTAAGTAAAAGAAAAATATTACGTGATCCAATATCAAAATATTTCAAACTTGCCGATTTATGTCAAACCATGATATTGGGGTCAATGGAGGACGAGAGAGTTTTTAGAGCACAGGGGTTATTGAAATTAAAGATAAGAAACGAACTTGATAAGAATTTAGAAAATTTGTGTAGGATGTATACAACTAGATATAATATCTAAAGTTTTCCTTTTGAAAGGGAACTCACAATCTAGAGGTCCATATGTGAAAGAAGAGGGTTGTGCAACACTTCAAACCATACTAGCACATATGACAATGACACAATGAATAACATATGTGGTAGTGATGAGTTGCACTTTAGTGGACATATGCGGATAGAAGAAAACAAATAGTGGGATTAGGATGGCCCTCAATCTCATTGTTAGAGTGAGGAGATGATTGACAATTGGAAGAGATTTATCACATACTAGGTATTTATACTGTATTTCATATTCCAAACTCTAAAGTGCTATTGATGATATTTTATTTTTCTATCACTGAATCTTGATATACATTTTTTGTTTTCTATTTAAAAATTATTAAATTAACATACTACTATTTTCCAATGTTCCATTTTAAAATCTAAATTTTAAACATTGCTTTCAAATTTGATTTTATTTTAGCATCTAAATTTTACACATTTTTTAATTTCCATTTAGTAATTAACATATTATTAATAATATCATATTAATAATATCATATTATTATTGTGTGATTCTGATAAGTTTTACATACATTCAACTAAATGCATACTAACAACAATAGCATATACAACATTAACAAATGCTCAATGTGTATCTAGAAAGCAGAGTTCCTGAATTAAGAAATTAAATAATATAGATAATTTGAACACATAAATGGATTTAAGTCTTATATTGATTTTAAAATGAAAGAATGTACATAGAAGTAAATTATAATATCTTGCTAAAAAATAACTCTATACAATGGTTAGTTAGAAATTCATATTATCAAATCATTCTATCAACTTTTGTAGCATGCTCCATTGTTCATTTTATGGAAGTGCAATTTGTTGTAACTTATAGTAACTGACTTGTAAATTTGTTAATAGTTCATAATTGATAGTGGAATGTAACTTAAATGTATCAATTAAAGTTGCATTCAAGGTTATCAATAATTTGATGGAATCCAAAAAGTTTGCCTCATCTAGGTTCTGATGAAACTGGTCCGTATCCAACTTCATTGTATTCGCCATCTTCTTTTTGAAAGCACCCTTTCCAATGTGTCACTCTTTTGTGTCAAAATCCAATGGAAAATCAAGCTCTTTCAAGTATTCTACCCTTTTATACAACTTTCACATCATTTTTGTAGCCTGATCCAAAAATTCATGTGCTTCACCTAGCTTCGTACACTTTTGAATGATAAATGATACCTTTATTGAGGCATTAATCTGGTCATGAATTTCTTTTGGATGCTAATTAATTGTTGTTGGGAATTAAGGTGTCTCAACCTTGGTAATTCCTTGTATTATTTCATTGTATTTATTTATTTATTGCCTATTATTGTAATTAGGATGCAAATCCTTATTGTTATCTTGTGGGAGTTGGCACGGTGATGTGTCATCCTACATGGAAGGTGACCACATGTAAATTTGTCCTCACATGAGGAGATAGGCATCCCACTCAGTGGTAGGAATATTTTTCCATGTGTCAGCATCCTAGATAGTGTGTAATGGAATATTGACCGAAACGGTTATGACAGATTCCTATGACAAATCTATGACACGTAAGAGTCGTAAATGGAAGATTCTATGATAGGGGAATACATGTGTCACAAGGCATCTTGGAAGAAGACATCTTTGGGCACCCCAAGGAGGGTTATGACAAGTTGTAAGAGAATATGCTATTTTTAGCCTGTGTATGATAGTTTCTCTTACAACTGTAAGATATGACAGCTATGACAGATTCTATGATAGTAGTAAGAGTCGTAAGAGTATCTGTCATTGCCTAACTGGGGAATAGGTGACCATTTTGGGATGGGGTGTTATGACAAGTGTCATGACCATGTTGCAGTGTTGGACAAGTATCCTTAGGTATGGATTTTGGTCCATAAGGCCATGCTAGACTCCCATCTCAAGGAAAGCTCATTTTTGCCTTGTATCTTCTATATAAACAGGTGCTTTTGAGAGGAGATGTAGTGTGTGATTGATAGGTACTGTTATGCTACCAGATTATCTCCATATATGAGTGTCGAAGACTCCTGTAAGAGCATGGGCTTTGTAGTTGTATTGTAACCTTGATTGTTTACTAGAATACATTTGAGTTGTGGTTTGGAGTGTGGGATTTTTCACCCATAAGGGTTTTCCCCACGTTATATCTTATGTCTCTCTTCTTCTGTCTTACATTCTTGTGATGTGTGTTGCTGCAATATCTCCACTTTTGTGTTAAACATTCTATAATTGTAAAGGTTAAAAAGAATTTGCACTCATCTCTCCTCATTAGATTAGTGTAGGAAGCGATTTCCACACACCTAGCTTCCTTTCAGTTGGTATTAGAGCTTGATCACCTTTGGTTCTAGTTGTTGGGTAGGGGTTTTTTGAGCTAATCTTAGGTTGAGTGGGAGCTTTGTACAGAGTATTTTGTAATCTTGTTGCAGGAAGGAGATGACAGACACATCCAAAATATTAGAGGTGAAGAAATTCAATGGCACTAATTTTGAGTTATGGAAACTTAAGATGGAATACAATTGAGACCTATGGGAAACTGTATCCTGTGTAAAACCAACCATAATGGCACAAGCTGATTGCGATCTCAAGGATCGGAAGGCTAAGGGTCTCATAAGACTCAGTCTAACTAATTCTGTCCTGTTAAATGTCCATGAGGAGAAGACCACAGAAAACCTTTGGAAGAAGCTGTGTGATGTTTATCAGACCAAATCCCTGGTGAACAAGCTTTTTCTGAGAAAGAGGTTGTATTCTTTGAGGATGGAGGATCTATTACAGATCACCTGAATGCTTTCAACATGTTAGTTGCACAATTGACATTCGTTGGTGTGAATATGGAGGAGGAGGATCATTGTATGACCTTGCTTTGTTCTTTTCTAGACTCGTGGGATCATCTTTTATGGCTATTAGGAGCACCACATCCACTTTCAAAATGGATGAAGTGGTATCTTCACTGTTATTTGAAGAGATGCAGAGAAAGTCTTCTGAGGCAGCCAAAGAGGCTCTTGTGGTTTGTGGAAGACCCAAGGAGAAAGGGAAAATTAAGGACAATAAAGCTGAGAAGGGTAGATCCAAATCTTGTGAGAGATCCAAATCTCCTGGAAAGTCCAAGGCTCTCTGTTGGAATTGTGGAAAAATTGGGCATTTCCAAAAGGAATGCAAAGAGGAAAAGAAGAAGAAGAAGAATGCCCTATATTCATATTCTGACAAGTCATAAGATGATGGTGATGCCTTCATCACAGCCTTGGCCACCCATACATCCGATAATGTGTGGTTGATAGATTCTGGTGCACCATTCAACATGGCCTCGCATCGAAGCTGGTTCATGAAGTATGAAGAGTTCGATGGTGGAAGAGTGTACTTGGGTGATGATTCTCATCTAAAGATTGTTGGTTGTCGAAGAGTCTTAATTCGATTCCCTGATGGACAAGTGAAGGGGATCATTGGGGTTATGCACATCCCAGGCTTGGCACGGAATTTGCTTTATGTAAGTATGTTGAATGATGTAGGTGTGCAGGTTGTCTTTTTGAAGGATGGATGCAAGATGACTAGAGGATCTATGGTGCTTGCAAAGGGTGCTCAGAGAGGTACTCTGTTTCAGCTAGAGGCATACACTTCACAGTGCATTAGTTCTTCTGAATTGAAGAAAAGAGATGCAGTCACTTCATCCCCACCATCTAAACAAGCAATGAAGAAATTTGTTGTAATAAATCCTTATGGTAGTGCGTCTTGTGTACCCAAGGGTGCTCATGCTTTAGAAGTTAAGCTTCCTATTAAAAAGACAATGTTATGACATATGAGATTTGGCCACATTGGTGAGAAGGGTCTTAGAACCCTAAAAAATAAAAACTTCGTTGAGGGGTTAAATGATTGTAATCTTGAGTTTGACTTTTGCGAACATTTTATATATGGAAAGCAGAACCATGTTTAGTTTTACTCTAGTTCTCACAAGTCTTCTAGTGTATTGAATCTTATTCATTCTGATGTATTTGGTCTTGTTAGTGTTCTTTTGATTTCCAAATCTGTATACTTTGTATCTTTCATAGATGATTACAGTAGAAGGACATGGATTTATTTTCTTAGAAGAAAGACTGAAGTCTTTAGTTGGTTCAAAGAGTTTAAAGCTTTTGTTGAGAATCAGACTAGTAAAAAGATTAAGTGTTTGAGAACTGATAACGGCGGTGAGTTTTGTTTGGCAGAGTTTGATAAGTTCTGTAAAGAGCAAGGGATTGAAAGACATAAGACAACTCCATACACCCTGTAGCAAAATGGAGTTGTAGAGAGGATGAATAGGACACTGATGGAGAGGGCTAGGAGTATGCTTAGTGGAGCAAGCCTCGAACAAAAATTTTGGGTTGAAGCTGTAGCCACTGCTTGCTACCTGGTAAACAAGTCTCCTACATTAGCTCTTGTTGGTAAGACACCTATGGAGGTGTGGTCTGGTAAGAAGCCTTCAGTTAGACATCTTCGTGATTTTGGTTGTGAGGCATATGCACATGTGCCTAGGGAGAAATGGTGTAAATTGGAGAACAAGGCTATTAACTATATTTTCATTGGCTATGGTGTCAGTGTGAAAGGATACAAGCTTTGGGATCCTGTAGCTGAAAAAGTGTTGTATAGTAGAAGTGTTATTTTTAGAGAGCTAACACCTTCTTCTATTGTTCTATAGCTAGAACAGAAAGAAAAGAAAGAGGATGTGGTTCAGTTTCCTTCTACCCCTAAGAAGACTAAACCGACAGACCCTGTGAGACCTGATGATGAGGAGAGCTCTAGCAACTTTGAAAGTTCATAATAAGAAGTACAACCTCAACCTTAGCCATTGAGGAGGTCTACACAAACAATAAAGCAACCTGATAGGTTTGGTTATTCATTGCTTGATTCTAGTTGTGCTTTTACCTTGCTTACTAACACTGATGAGCCTAGAAATGTGATAGAGGCTATGGGCATGAAAGTTGCAGGTTCTTGGAAGGAGGCCATGGAAGATGAGATGGCTTCTTTGGAGAAGAATAAAACATGGGACTTGGTGCCTTTCCCTAAAGGATGGAAACCTATTGGATGCAAATGGGTGTTCAAGAATAAATTTGGTGTAGATGGCAGTGTTGAAAAGTACAAGGCCAGACTAGTTGCGAAGGGGTATTCACAAGTGGAGGGAATTGATTATGGTCAAATTTTCTCTCTTGTTGCAAAGCTGACATCTATTCAGTTCCTGTTATCTCTTGCAACAACTTATGACTTAGAAGTGGAGCAGATGGATGTGAAGACAACATTCCTTCATGGTGATTTGGAGGAAGAAATTTACATGTCACAGCCAGAGCATTACATAGAGAAAGGTAATGAAAATTTGGTTTGCAAGTTGAAAAAGTCTTTGTATGGTTTGAAGCAGTCTCCTAGGATGTGGTATATGAAATTTGATACCTTTGTGTTGTCAATTAGATTTTTGAGATCAAAATCAGATCATTGTGTTTATTACAAATTTGACAATGATCACATTCTCATTATTGCATTGTATGTTGATGATATGCTGTTAATTGGGAATGATAAGAATATGATTTTCAATTTGAAGTCTCAGTTGTCAGCACTGTTTGAGATGAAAAATCTAGGGGTAGCTAGGTACATTCTGGGAATGGAAATCGGAAGAGACAGAGCTAACAAATTTTTTTGGTTAAGCCAAAGTAAGTATGTGAAGACCGTGTTGGATAGGTTCAACATAGTAGATTATAGACCATTGTGTGTTCCTACTTCTTTGGAGACAAAGTTGTCTATTAATGATTGTCCAAAATCTCCTAGTGAGGTGGAGGACATGAGTAAAGTACCTTATGTTAGTGCTGTTGGCAGTTTGATGTATGCTATGGTCTACACAAGACCAGACATTGCCCAAGCAGTGGGAGTCCTTAGACGATTTATAGCTAATCTTGGATGGATACATTGGGATGCAGTTAAGAGAGTGTTCAGATATTTGAGGTGTACTTCTGAGTATTCAATATGCTATCATGGTAATCCTATAGGACCTCTGCATTCAGTTTGTATTTATGGATTTGTAGATTCTGATTGGGCGGGTGACATTGATAGCAGGAGATCCAACAGTGCTTATGTGTTCACTATGTTCGGTGGTGCAATTAGTTGGATGAGTAAACAACAACATGTGGTTGCTTTGTCCATGACAGAAGCTGAGTATATGGCAGTAACTCATACTTGTAAGGAAGCCATTTGGATTAAGAGATTGTGTTCAGATATTGGTGTTGATGTAGGACATATTACAATTTGTTGTGACAGTCAGAGTGCAATTTGCCTAGCAAAGAATCCAACTTTCCATGCCAGAACAAAGCATATTGATGTATAGTTTCACTTCGTACGAGACATAGTAGAGGATGGGAAGGTGAATTTGGAGAAGGTAGACACTTTGAAGAATGTTGCAGATGCATTGATGAAACCAGTGGGCATAGAGAAGTTCAAATGGTGTTTGGAGTCTATGGGCCTCTCAGCCTATAGCAATTAAATCCTATTATTTCCATTGGCTCTTATGAGGTGTTCGACAAGTGGGAGAATGTTGGGAATTAAGGTGTCTCAACCTTGGTAATTCCTTGTATTATTTCATTGTATTTATTTATTTATTGCCTATTATTGTAATTAGGATACAAATCCTTATTGTTATCTTGTGGGAGTTGGCACGGTGATGTGTCATCCTACGTGGAAGGTGACCACATGTAAATTTGTCCTCACATGAGGAGATAGGCATCCCACTTAGTGGTAGGAATATTTTTCCATGTGCCAACATCTTGGATAGTGTGTAAGGGAATATTGACTAAAACGGTTATGACAAATTCCTATGACAAATCGATGACATGTAAGAGTCATAAATGGAAGATTCTATGATAGGTGAAGACATGTGTCACAAGGCATCTTTGGGTGCCCCAAAGAGGGTTATGACAAGTTATAAGATAATATGCTATTTTTAGCCTGTGTATGACAGATTCTCTTACAACTATAAGATATGAGAGCTATGACAGATTCTATGACAGTTGTAAGAGTATATGTCATTGCCAAACTTGGAATAGGTGACCATTTTGGGATGGGGTGTTATGACAAGTGTCATGACCATGCTGCAGTGTTGAACAAGTGTCCTTAGATATGGGTTTTGGGCCATGAGGCCATGTTGGATGCCCATCTCAAGGAAAGCTCATTTTTGCCTTGTATCTTCTATATAAACAGGTGCTTTTGAGAGATGTTGTGTGTGATTGATAGGTACTGTTATTCTGTCAGATTATCTCCAGATATGAGTGTTGAAGACTCTTGCAAGAGCATTGGCTCTGTAACTATATTGTAACCTTGATTGTTTATTGGAATACATTCGAGCTTTGTTTTGGAGTGGGGTTTTTCACCCGTAAGGGTTTTCCCCACCTAATATCTTGTCTCTCTCTTCTTCTGTCTTACATTCTTGTGATGTGTATTGCTGCAATATCTCCATTGTTGTGTTAAACATTCTATAATTGTAAAGGTTAAAAAGAATTTGCACTTATCTCTCCTCATTAGATTAGTGTAGGAAGTGATTTCTGTACACCTAGCTTCCTTTCAATTGTCACTGATTTTGTAGATTATTTGCAAAATTTGCTTTGTAATTTTCTATCTTGAAGTCATGTTTCTATTGTTAAGAAGATATTACATTTGAGCTTCATATTATGTACTATCAGACCATCAATCAATTCAAACAATTGAGACAAATCATCAGTCCTCTATATTATTTCCTCCCAAATGTTTTGTTTTATATGAATCATTATTTTTTATAAAATTTAGATACTCTGTTTTGGAAAGATTTTATTTCATTTTCTTCTTTCCTCACCTCTAGCTACATTTTTTTACTATTTATTCTCTCTTCCTCCACTCTTTCTTCCCATAATTGTGTTGATTTTTTCTCTTTGTCTAGTTTGGCATTGGCTTTTGTCAAGTATTATTGTAATTTTTCTAAATCAACTCTTTCATTATATCGTAAATCTCTATGCTTTCATCTAACTTTTGCCTTAGTTCATTTAGTTCCACCTCTATCTGTTCATTCACTTTTCTGCAGATCTAGAGGCAAAATTTTATCATTTTCTCTAATTCATTTCTCTTTCTATCTGTTGCTTTCCTCTTTGCTTTCTCGTTCAATGCTAGGTCTACTTGTAACTTCTCTATTTGATTCTACATCTCTCTCTCTCTAGAAATGATATGTACACCACTTCGTTGTTCCTTTTTGATACATTAATTTTGTCATAATTTTTTATTCCAAAAAAATCCACTTGGACAGTGCTCACTTCATATTCAGAGCAATACATCTAATCCTCTAGTTTATTTTGAACTTTGGGCACAATAAACATGTGCTCCATGGTTTTTGTATCTAGTTCATATGTAGGCAATACCCTGGTTGATGTAGGCTCTAAATTTAGAATAGTTTTACTCTCTTGCACTTGCTTCTTACAGTGTCTTTTAGTTTTTCTACTTTCTTGTTAGATATGACTTTGTAATGAAAGCCTGGGACTGCTGGCATAATCAAATGCTTGAATGGATTAGTACTTGCAATGTTGGGGGACATCTATAATTATTTGAGGCTAAGGATTAGCCATTCATGTCCCATCATAGTAACAATAGGAGAGGTGCCTTTCGGAAGAAAATCCTTTGAGGTGGAAATGGATGTAGTTGGACTTAGAAACTACTACTACCCATACCATCACCACTAATAGCACTAGATTCTCCATCTCCTTGTATTTGACTCTGATCTTAAGGATTTGAAGCTAAAACAAATTAAACTGTACTATCTATCCTCGTATGCCATTAGGCATGTTTATCAGTTCCAATGCCTCAAAAATCACTTGGTCTTCTAGGGTCTACCTATGTTACCACCCAAGAACTACCTTGTCCTTTGGACCCCAAACCACCACCTTCATAACCCAATCTTTTAACTATGGCTGCCCCTTAAGTATATGTTTGTTTTGTAGTCTCACTCAAACAAAGTTTGTAAGAATAGTCTACACTGGGATCCAAGGGTTGATTTTCCCTATCGTCAGATTCAACATTAGTTACTTTAGAGGAATGCTCTATATTCCACAATTTTCTAAACTCTTCATCTTCTGAGATCTCCTCAAACTCTATAGTAGTTTTTCGATCACCTAGAGTTTTTCTCATAGACCAAAAGGCATTTATTTTTTATTGTGTCCATTGTTCCTATGTACAAGCTCTACTCTTAGAGACTGGTATTTTTTTAAAACTAGATGTTTTAGCAACTCTTTTATAAAAAATATCGTACCTTTTGATTGACATCTCTACTGCTCTTTGTGGGTGCAATGCCATTATTTATGTTGAAAGTCGTTCAAAAGTAATACCTTTCTCAATAGCAATTTCCTCCATTACTTTTTTGACCTCATCCCAAGAATTCTTATTTTTTAATATTTCTAAGAAGGGTTTACTTTGATGTTAAATTCTACTTCCAACATTCTTATTGGCCAGAAGCCTTTCTTTAATCACGTCACAGGAATCATATTGCTATTGAGTGTTAACATCAAATTAAAAAATTTATGAAATTTGTTGTGCCACACACTTGAATGCTTTTCTCTTGAATGTGAACCCTCCACATGAAAAAGGTAAGGAAGGAAATATGATCCTCTTTTGCTAACTACCAAAATATAGTTGATTTGTATTTTCCATCTATCATATATATTCTAATTCAAAAACCTTCTCTGTCACATGTATTGGAAGTTTGTGGGGCTCTACTCTTGATCCATAAAATCTTCGCACAATATATTTGTTGATAACTGAGAGGGGGGGGTGAATCAGTTATCCTAATAATTTAACTTTCTGTGCTTTCTTAATAGTTAATGCAACATCAGATCAAATAAGCAAGCATAATCATGAAATGGAAATAACACCAATACACGACACAATGATTTTGATGTGGAAACCCTGTTAAGGGAAAAAACCATGGGGTGATTAACCCAAGATATTATTCTCTGTTAGAAGAATAGAAGATACAAAATGACACTTGCCAATTAGGGCTCACTGCCTGAGCACACTGGTCACAAGAGGCTCTACAAAAGACTTACTGATTACTCGAAGCAAACTTGAACTGATGAGAAGCATCCACACATGCTGAAGTTTAGTTCCGGTTAAGCTCAATAGACTAATCTGCTGCACTTCATTCTTACTCTCCTTAAGTGCTGCTGTCCTTTTACATTCTGAACCTGTTTTTCTGCCTTTTATACTATTATGCTTTTATTCGCACTTAGATTCTTACACAACACATACCTTCACATCTAAATCCATCTTGTATATATATCCGCACAAGTGATTTGAACACTTTTCTAGTTGGCATCCGGAATAGTCAATATTATCTCAAACTTTACTCTGTCGGCTGAATCCTTGCTTCCCAAGTGAAGTGGATCAAAAAGAAACTTATAGAAGTCATCTAATAAGTTAGCCAATCATGAAAGATACCTTAGGAATCTTTATCACGAGCAACATCTCATCCGGAATAACTTCTGATGTTCTGCCTATCAGTTCTTCCTCTGTCTGTTCTATCAAACCGGACCCTAATACTTGAATGCTTATATCTCTTTACTCTTTCATCACTGGAGGCTCAATTCCTGGAATCTATCAGTCAAGGTACTCCTCTTGACTTCCCCAAGTCCGCACTTTCCAAAGATACTTCCTTTGAGAGATCCGTACCTGACTATCTAACCTTTCCACATACTCTGTTCTTGCTTATTGGACCACAACATTCTTCACTCTGACTTCCGATATAGACACACCATGTCCTGCGGATGTGTGGGATGAACTTTGTTGCCATCAATGACAACAATCATGAAGCTCCAATGTGTCTCTTGCCAACAATATTCCTCCATGAATTACTAACTTCAGCCAATTGTATTTTTTATTCCAGTTGAATGCAATCTTTACAAGACTTGGGCAATCTAGGCATTGGAGTATTTGTAATTGCATGATACAATGGATCCAAAAAGTGATCTACAAAATGATTGTAGTTCCTTCGATTATCATGTGTCCTTATCTTAGGGGTCCAATCATATAGTGTGACTTTTCTCCTACTTCCATTGGTAGCCTTAATTACACCGAGAGCAGTTCTACACTCACAGCAAGGGCTGAAAGATTCAGATTCCTGTAAACAATTAAGATTCAGATTCCATGTAAACAAAATTCATAAAATGTGTAAATAAATAAATTTGTGGAAGCCAAATGGATAGAAAAATAGAAAAACTTGGGCAGTTATGGAGTGAAATCTTTATTACGTTTGAAGAATATGAAAAGTCTTGCATCATAGTCTCTTTAAATTAACTCATGTGAGCATATCAAATATTCTAACTGCAAGTAATTTATAAATGCCAACAAATTGGAAGATATCTTCCGGCGTACTTAGATATATTTTTTTAAATATAAATATACTAGTTACATAGTAGTGTGACCACTTCTTTTGTTACACTAAGAGGCATTCTATAGTGGAAGAAAGGCACATAACATCATGTCATGACCGTCTACATAAAAACCAAAACACAGCCAACACATATTTAAAAATGAACTATAAAATTAAAACTATTAAAAAGTAACATATGAATATACAATATTTACTACAATTTTCAAAGTAAAAAAAAACAAAAGATTAATGAAATAATGAATGGTGGCTTTTACATAAGTAAAATTAAAAGTTACATACAAAAGTAAAACAAGAATATTACAAATAAAATAAAGTAAACAATTTAGAGAAACTAAAATAAATAGTTCTAAAATAAAATAAAATAAATTATTAAAAATTAAATTAGTACTTAAAATTATTTATTCTTGAATTAAAAAGATGTTTCTCCTAAAAGGCTATAGATCTATCAAAATCCTTATTCACTCTTTGTCCTACTTTGCTCAAATTTAACAATGGCAATGGTTCTTTCAACATGGTGGACACATCAAGCAGCATGATTTATACTACAAAAAGCCCTGCGAACAACGAAATCAAACTCTTTTCTTCTTGTTTCTCTCTAGCACCTATTTTTGATATACTTCATTTTGCATCTCGCTCCTTTAAGGATGCCTTCATGGTCCTAAGCTCTTAGTCAAATCTTGGTGATGATGAAAGTTATAGGGTTGTGGGGAAAATGGCGATGATAGTTCCCCATGTTTTGGATGCCTCATAGATGCGACCCACTGGAAGATCACACTTTTTCCCTAACAATTCATTCTTTGTTGTTGTTTTGATTAGATTTTAGAAAAAGGGGTGCATAAAACAATGGGAAAATCTCCCCCTCTAGTTTCGATTGAGAACATACCCACTGTGGACCCTAGTGATGTTTGTTGGGAAATGAGGTGTCTCAACCTTGCATATTTCCCGTAACATTTATTTTGTATTCAATATTTTCTCATAGCTGTTACACATTGTTGGTGCTTTGAAAATTGGTTTATTAGGTGTCAAAAGATGCTCACATATTGGTATATTATGGAGGGCCTATTTTTAGGTATTTTATGATAGATTTTATGACATTTGTAAGGGTCAAAAATAGAGGAGAATACTTTGGACGTGAGAGCCTAATTTTAGACTGAAATGTTGCTTTCTTAGGCACTAAACCTAATGAGAGGTTTCACACATGGTTTTGTAAACCACGGAATAGTTTCCTAATTGCGAGAGGTCTATAAATTGAAGGTTTGTGTGAGTTTGCAGGTATTGTTATGTTGCCGAAATTCTTCCATAATTGTTTACTGGTGATACTCTTGTAATAAACTTGCTCTGCAAGTGTATGTAATCTTATTGTTGGATTTGGAATACATTAAGTAGGCTATTGGTGTGTGGGATTTTTCACCCAAAAGGGTTTTCCCCATGTATATCTGGTGTTTTATGTTTCATTGTTTATTTGCTATTATGAATGTGTTTCTAGAATTTTTGTAACTGTTAGACCAGATTTTAAAGTTTTGCATAATATCTCTCCTCAAGATTGGTGTAGGAAGTTGTTTCCACTACTCTAACTTCCTTACAAGTGGTATTAGAGCTTGATCACCTTTGGTTTTAGTTGTGGGTTGTTGGGTTTTTTGTGCTAATCAAGGTTTGAGTGGGAACTTGTGCAGAGGATACGTTATGATCTTATTGTAGATATTTTTCAGATGGTGAGCACATCTGGGAGGATTGAGGTAGAGAAGTTTTCTGGAATGAACTTTGAAATATGGAATCTAAAGATGGAAGATATATTGATTGATCGATATCTATGGGATGCGGTGGCTGAAAAGTCCAAAGGCCTACGGATCTGACATTGGCTGCACAATATGATATAATGGATAGAAAAGCTAAAAGTCTCATAATACTATGCCTTGCAGACTTGATTCTGATAAATATCCATGAAGAATCCACTTCGAAGAAGCTATGGAAGAAGTTGAGTGAGATATACCAAACCAAATCTCTAGTAAACAAGATTTAATTGAGGAAGAAGTTGTATTCCTTGATAATGGAAGAGGGTGGACAAATTTCTGAGCATCTTAAAAAATTCAATATGTTGGTGACTTAGTTGACCTCAGTTGGGGTTAAGATGGATGAAGAAGAAAGGTGCCAAACCTTGATGTGTTTGCTGCTAGACTTATGGGACAGCCTAGTCATGGCCATTGGGAGCACTTCAGTCATCTTGAAGATGGAGGAAGCTGTTGGTTCTCTACTCTCTAAAGAGATGAGAAGGAAGGTCTCTCTAAATGCCAAAGAGGCTTTGAGTGTTCAAGGAAGACCAAAAGAATGAGACAAAGATGAGAAGTAGCATGGCCGTTCCAAGTCCAAGAATAAGGGGAGATCAAAATCTCTTGGTAAGTCCAAGGCAATATGCTGGAACTATGGAAAATCTAGACACTTTCGAAAGGACTATAAAGAAGAGAAGAAAAAGAAGAAGAAGAGGCAAGATTCTAATTCTAAGTCCAAAAAGGAAGATGGAGATGCCTTTATTGCAGCCTTGGCCACTCATGCAGGTGATAATGCATGGTTGATAGATTCATGTGCATCTTTCCACATGACTCCTAACAGAAACTAGTTTAGTAAGTATGAAAACTATGATGGTGGTAAGGTGTATTTGGGTGATAATTCTTTCGTTGACATTGTTGGCTGTGGTAGTATTCATGTGAAATTTTCTGATAGTAGAGTTAGATGATTTGATGGTGTCTTGCATATCCCAGGAATAGCAACAAATTTATTATCTGTTAGCAAGCTAATAGATGCAGGTGTGCATGTACATTTTTTTTAAGCAGGTGTGAAAATGGTGAGAGGTGCTATGGTGATAGCAAGAGGAAGCAGATTCGGTACATTGTACCAGCTCGATGCATGCATGGTTGAGTGAAATAGCACTTTTGATAAAATTAATCTAGAAACTACTTCACTGAAAAAAAGAGATGGTTTCCTCTTTTGCAGACAGTCGTGGCTTTTAGGTACCCAAGGGTGCTCTGTCTACCAAATCAAAGTTGCCTGCAGACAAGACCATGTTATGGCACCAAAGTGTTGGCCACATTGGAGAGAAGGGTTTAAAAGCCCTAAAGAACAAGAACCTCATTGAGGGGTTAAATGATTGCAATCTAGAGTTTAATTTTTGTGAACATTGTATTTATGGAAAATAGAAGTGCGTTCAGTTTTACTCGTCTTCTCATAAGTCTTAATGTATCTTGGATCTAATCCATTTGGATGTATTTGGTCTTGTTGATGTTACTTCTATTGGTAAATCAGTTTATTATGTTACTTTCATTGATGATTTTAGTAGGAGAACATGGGTATATTTTTTAAAGAGTAAATTTGAATTTTCCAATCATTTAAGGGGTTCGAGGCTATAGTAGAAACTCAAAATGGAAAGAAAATTAAATGTTTGAGAAATGACAATGGCGGTGAGTATATTGTTCTATAGATTTTGACATATTGTTGGATTAAAAGACAAAAGAGAACTCTGTATTCTCTGCAGTAGAATGGAGTTGTGGTAAGAATGAACAGAATGTTGATAGAGAAGGCTAGGAGCATGTTGAGTGGATCTGGTCTAGAACAAAAGTTTTGGGCTGAAGCTATTGTCGTTGCTTGTTATTTGATTAGTAGATCTCCTACATTAGTGCTTGTTGATAAAATACCAATGGAGGCACGGTTGGACAAAAAGCCTTCACTTAGACATCTAAGAGTTTTTGGTTGTGAGGCATATGCACATGTGCCTAAGGAAAGTTGGATTCTAAGGATGTCAAAAGTATCTTCATCAGCTACAACTATGGCGTGAAAGGATACAAGATTTGGGACCCTATTACATAGAAGGTAATTTATTCTAGAAGTTTTATTTTTAGAGTGACTAAATCTTCTCCTATTAATTTTCAGCTAGAACAACATAAAGAAATTAAACAGAAAAAGGATGTGATTTAACTTCCTTCTACACCTGAGAAAGTTGAATCGAGGATCCAAGATAGACAAGTTCAGTTGAGGAGAGCTCATCAAGCTCTAAATCTTTAGAAGAGGAAGAAGAGGAGGAAGAAGTGGAAGAACCTCCACCTCAACTTGTTCGAAGGTCTACAAGGCATAGGCAACCAGCTGAAAGGTATGGGTATTCACCTGATGATTGGAAGTGTATATTTTCTTTGAGTACTAACATTGATGAATCAAAATTTGTGTAAGAGGCTTTGGGTATGAATGATGCAGAGTCCTAGAAAATAGCCATGGGTGAAGAGATGGTAGCTCTTAAAAGGAATGATACATGGAACCTTGTACCTTTTCTTTAAGGATGCAAACCTATTGGATGTAAATGGGTGTTTAAGAAAAAGATTGGTTCATATGAAAATGTTGAAAAGTATAAGGCACGATTGGTTGCAAAGGGATACTCTTAGGTTGAGGGTATTGATTACAGTGAAATCTTTTCTCTTGTTGCTAAAATGACATCCATTCAATTTTTATTATCTATTGCAGTAGCTTATGACCTAGAGGTTGAACAAATGGATGTGAAAATGACTTTCCTTCATGGTGATTTGGAGGAAGAAATCTATATGACACAGCCATAGCACTACGTGCTGAAAGGTAAAAGCAAGTTCATTTGTAAGTTAAAGAAATCTCTATATGGACTTAAACAAAGTCCTAGGATATGGTACTAGAAGTTTGATACATATGTGTTGAGTTTTGGATTTGTACGGTCTAAATCTGATCATTGTGTATATTTTAAATATGATGGTGATTGTTTCCTTGTAATTGCTTTATATGTTGATGACATGTTGTTTATTAGGAAAGGCAAAGGTTTAATTGCAGAATTGAAATCTCAGCTCTTTGTGAAATTTGAAATGAAAGATCTTGGTGCAAAAAAACATATACTTGGGATGGAGATCAGAAGAGATCATGAGAACAAAAAACTATGGCTTGGCCAGAGTAAGTATGTTTGTTCAATTTTGCAAAGGTTTAACATGTAGGATTGTAAACCACTTTGTGTTCCTGTTACATTGGGAACAAAGCTCTCTATTTCACAATGTTCTACATCCCCATCGGAGATGGAAGACATGAGCAGAGTGCCTTACTAGAGTGCAGTTGGAAGCTTAATGCATGCTATGGTTTGTAAAAGACTAGACATTGCCCAAGCAGTGGGAGTTCTTTCTTGTTTTATGTCTAATCCTGGAAGAGTGCATTGGGATGCAGTTAAAAGGGTCTTTAGATATTTGTAGGGTACAACAAAGTACTCTATATGTTTTCATCGTATAGGAGATCAACATTCCTTAAGTATTCATAGTTTTATGGATTCACACTGGGTCGGTGATGTCGATAGCAGAAGGTCCACCAGTACATATGTGTTTACTCTTAATGGTGGTGTAATTAGTTGGATGAGCAAGTGATAGGCTATGGTCACTTTGTCCACTATAGATGAATAGTATATTGCAGCTATTCATGCCTATAAAGAGGCCATTTGGCTAAAGTGTTTGTGTTCAGATATTAGATTGAAATAGGATGCAATTACAATTTATTGCGATAGTTAGAGTGCAATCTGCCTTGCAAGGAACCCAACCTTTCATTCCAGAACCAAACACATTGATGTTCAATATCATTTCATGAGAGCTATAGTCGAGGATGGTAGGGTGAAGCTGGAAAAGGTAGAGATAGTGGTGAATGTTGCAAATGCATTAACTAAGCCCGTGAGCGCAACGAAATTTAGGTGGTGTTTCGAGTCTATGGGATTTTCACTCCTAGTAGTTGATCCATGATGGTATGTTCCCCTTGTCACTTGCAATGTATTTGACAAGTGGGAGAATGTTGGGAAATGAGGTGTCTCAACCTTGCATATTTCCCGTAGCATTTATTTTGTATTTAATATTTTCTCACAGCTATTATACATTGTCAATGCTTTGTAAATTAGTTTATTAGGTGTCAAAAGATGCCCACATAGTGGTATATTATGGAGGGCCTATTTTTAGGCATATTATGATAGATTTTATGACATATGTAAGGGTCAAAAATAGGGGAGAATACTTTGGACGTGAGAGCCTAATTTTAGACCATATTCTTTCTTTCTTGGGCACTACGCCTCATGAGAGGTTTCACACATGGTTTTGTAAACCACAGAATGGTTTCTTGATTGTGAGAGGCCTATAAATTGAAGGCTCGAGGAGTAGTTTGTGTGTGTGAGTTTGTAGGTATTGTTATGTGTGTGAGTTTGCAGGTACTTTTATGTAATCTTGTTGTTGGATTTGGAATATATTGAGTAGGCTTTTGGAGTGTGGGGTTTTCACCTGAAAGGGTTTTCCCCACGTATAGGTATCTGGTGTTTTGTGTTTCATTGTTTATTTTTTGTTTTGAATGTGTTTTTGGAATTTCTGTAACTGTTAGGGGAAAGGGGCCAGTTGCTGCCCACGCCCCAATAACCGCTATGTTTTTAATCACTTGACCCCCCAATTAAATTTTTAAAAAGAACCAATACATGTAAAATACCAACCTAATAAATTAACACAAATGCACCAATACATGTTCACAACATTTGTAAATGTTCACAAAATTTGTAAATTAACCAATGAAATTAAGACAAGTGCACAAATGTGATGGTGAACGGTTACTGGCACATCATTGCGCATGTATGGGGCGACATGTTGAAATGTCACTTTTTCGACCCATGTGCACATAACACATCCTACAGGGAAATGTATAAGTGCCCAGAAGTTGAAAGAATAGCTTTAAGCTCTTCGGTCGAATACGGAGAAACCCAAAAAAAAATTGTTGAAGTCCGATATGTCTAGCTATGAGCTTGACGTGCACGAAGTTAAGGTGGGTGGCTACTAGCCCCTCTCCCCTAGATCAGATTTTAAAGTTTTGCATAATATCTCTCCTCAAGATTGGCGTAGGAAGTTGTTTCTGCTACTCTAACTTCCTTACAATGTGGCTTTAGAGGAGGAAGAGCTACATAAAAAACATTCATTGATTTTCCATTTCGACAACTTCAGGCGAAATCTAGCAGAGATGAATCAATGGATCTCTCATAGCCTCTATCCACTAAAATTAGATACAAGGTTGGTTCCAAAACTTGGAACTAAATGGTGGACTATGAAGGCATTGCAATTAGGTGCAAATGTTGTTATGCTATTGGACATAAAGTGGAGGATTGTTCAGAATTTTCTTCTCCCATAAACAAAGTTAATGCTCAAAAGCAAGTAACCTAGTGTAAAGTGGCTAATATCAACCACCAACATATTTTTTTTGGTACAAAAGAAGGTGTTGAGGACAACACCTCAACAAAATCTTATTTACCTACTACTTTGATCTCTAGCGATGAGTTGGTTGAAGAGGTGTAGACAAATCAGTGTCCTCACAAAACCATGGATTTGATTTCAAGGATCCTTTTATCAAAAATACAAAATGATCAAACTTCTATCAAAAAAGAAAGTATCATGCAAAGTAGAAAATGACAAATGTTTGATGACTTTGCATTCCCATTACAAGATGAGAAAGTAGAAATCACATGCAAAACAATTCTTTAGTTCTTTAGTTCTTAGTTTAATTAGAGTGTCATGGGTGATTTGAATGTTGTTGCTCTTCTTAAGCACCCCTATTCACGAGGCTATTGCATAAGCATTTTTTGTATTCTATTTTTATTAAATAAATAGGCCGTTCATACAAGAGAATACAAAAAGAAGTCCAATAACAGGCCGTTCATTTTCAAAAGTCACGACGTTTACGGTCGTTGGTCGATTGCTACAAAGAGACGTCGTACTGTATAATCAAAGAACAATGACAGACAAGATAAATTACACTTGAATCGAAGAAGAAGATAAAATTAACTAGGATACAGAGAAGATCTGAAAGGCAAGAATTAATACATCTGAACATAAACAGAAGTTTAATCCCTCTGCTATCAACCATAGAAAGAATAATTGATTGAATCCAGCTGAATATCAAGCATAGAAAGAAGAGCTGAAACAGCCACAAGACTTGAATCCATCTGAATATCAAGAATATAAAGAGGAACTGAAACAAATTATGGAGAGAGGAAATAACAGTTCAAACCTGCGTTGTTATCCTGCAAGGGAGGGGAGTAGTAATAATGAGTACGAGACTCCAGAGCTGGACATACCCCCAAATGAAGATGAAATGTTTCGTGAGCCTCCTCCACTGAACCAGCCCCCTAGACGCTCCTCCAGAATCGGCCCTGAAATGTTTGTCCACTTCGTCGAAATATTGAATTTGAATCCTAATCCAAATAATGAGGGTGATCCTCAGGTTTCTCTGGGAGAGCCCACTCCCAGAGATGAGATCGTCGAGAAATATATCAAAGTTAACAAAGATGATTGTGTTATATGCATGGATCCGCTTACTGGGGATAGTAATGATACACCTTCTCCTGTGGCTGATCTATCATCACCTCAGTTAAAAGGCCTCAAACAGTTCTCTGGCTGCCTTCATGTTTTCCATTATAAATGCATTTACAAAAGCTTTGCCAAGTGTGATTTCAGGTGCCCCATCTGTAGACGTAACAAAGATGCTGCTGATGACAATGGGGATTCTCAGTCATCCTCATAAATGCGCCTGGAGTACTTTTTTGGGTTTGCTCAACTGATAAAATTTTGAACAATCTCTCTGAAATATTTTTAACAATTATTATCATGTAATAGTAAAATTTGCAATGCGCATACCAATTTTCATTTAGTCTTATGGTCATTATGAGAGAATGGTTTAAACAGTTAAAGTGTAATTTTATGTAAAGTTGGATTCATTCTTCCATCTTTCACCTATCCTCATTCACACACATTCACTCGTATTAGACCTTATCCTATTCATTCTTATATATTTTTCAATACAGTTTATATTTATTACATCTCATGGAACAAAATCTTGGAATCTAAAGATATAGAAATAAATGCACTCATTGTTGATTCTAGTGGCCAAAATATTGTTGTTTAATGTTTTTCCCATCTTCTCATATGCCTTGTAAGCAGAATCTAAAGATATAGAAATAAATGCGCTCATTGTTATTTGTTGTTTTGCCCATCTTTTGAACCATAACTTAGAATTATAACTTCTCATATGCCTTGTAAGCATAACAATGAACTCTAAATTGGGATACTCTTTGAATTTGTTGGATTGATTTCATGCATGACGAATTGATTTTACACCCGTGGATTTGACATCTAACATTTCAAAATTTGAATTTAAACACATGTTTGTGTGATTTATTGCTATATTCTTGTATTTAAAGGTATTCAATGATATTTGGTTAATCATCAAGTAATCATTTGAATATATCATTCACATTTATGAAAGGAACTTGTTAGGTCCACTTACATTGGAATATTTGAAATAATCTAAATATGCACTACAATTTAAAATGTCCATTTGAGACCTTGGAAATAATTAAAAATTAATTTGTCAAAAAAGTAACTTGAGTTATAAATTAAAAGATGACTTATTTTTAATTATTTAAAAAGTTATAAAAAGTGATTTTAAATGGCAACTTAAGTTGTGTAAAATCATCTCCATTAATCAAAATGTAAATCAATAGAATAATGAGCATAATTCCATTAGTAATTAATTCATAATGACACCATGTCAAGGAAATAATTAACATAAATGGTTACATTAGCACCATATTATTCTCATGATTTCATATCATAAAAAGTTCTCAATTGATAAATAATAAAATTTGTTACAACTATGATGTATATATTACATAAAACAATATATATCACATTCAATGCACAAATTTTCATAGATTGCATAACATTACTTCCATAGATAACAACAACCATTTGATACATTAGCGTCATACATCACTAATTTATCCATTAGGTCTCACATATCCATTGTTTCCATTATACATAGGAAACATTATATAGAGAATAAATCAGTTATTCCAATTGACAATTACTCAACTTTTTTTTATAATAATATGCATTACATTTCAATACAATTTTTATACATACTTGTCTTTTTGATAAATGAATATAGCACATTAGGTACTCGTGACATCTTGGTGCAATCTCTTGCCCTATGCTCCTCCTTCGTACCCGAAAGTAGAAAGAGCATCATAGTGGCGACTTCCACCCTACCATGAAGTCGAAGACTTCCCTGTGCTACCCACACAAGTAGCTCGACCCATCACGAAGAGCCTAATTCTTCGAGATCAACATGCATGACTTGTATCTAAATTATCCAAATGCATTCTACCCATTGCTACATGTAAACATATAGATATATGTAATACTATAATTTCAATGATGGTGAACTTGTTAGAAATTTTTCTCAAGCAACAAGTTGAATCCTTAATTATAAGAGTTCTAATCTTCAAAAAATAATTTTTTTTGGAACATGACACCATCTGCACCATATCATGCATGCCTTTTTGCATTAAATTTAATTTAAATTATCTCAATAAACTATTGAGTTTCTTGAAAATTTTCTCAACATAATGGTTTGACATTTTAAGATTTATAATGAAGGTGGCGACTCAACTTATTTGGCCCTTCATCATTTAAATTAACTTGTATATTCTAGATATTCATAAAATACTCAATAAAAATAAAAATGAAAATAAATATGTTTTACCCTAATTTTTCACTTCCCATGAATATTAAAATGTTATTACTTTGGTTTTAGAAATGTAAAGAAATCAAAGAATTAATAATTCATTTAGGGTTTCATTTTCTTATAAAATGGTTGTGCCTTCACATACAGGCACCATTTTCCTATCTTGTTTTCTTTTGTAGCATTAACATTTCTCTATTCAGTTGGTGAGAGATGATAGTCTATTGTTTTCCTGTAGGTTTTAGTATGTAATGGCATACCCAACATTGCATTTGTTATTTTTGCTTATCACAAAGAATAATTTGTTGTTTGACTATGCCCAACCATGCTTTTTCCTTTTATTAGAGAAAATTTTGTGTTTTAATTTCCAAGTTACTGGCTTTTATAGTTTATCGATGCCTTGGTTTTAAGGTAAAAATTATTTCAAACATTTAAACGACTCTTGTTGGATATTTGGAGGGCAGCCAGGGTAGAGGCTCGCCCTCTAGCAGGTATGGCCTAGTCTGCACCTTAAAAAAATTAACATTTTTATTTTTTCTACTAACACAAGTTTTGCCCAGTATTCACTAATAACACATGTGCCTATGATTTTTGCTTCTATTTTGTGAACATTCTATGAAATTCATGGCTGAAATAAGCCAGGTGAGAAGTGGAATTATTGTTTTACTGACAATACCCAATTTGTCTCTGGTTTCAAATTCATTCTATAGGTTTAGTGGTTGTAATAATTTATAGTTTGAATTGAAAGCATGAATCATGCTATTGAAGCACTGATCTTATCAAGGAGAAATCAATTTCATTTCATTGCAGTATTTCACAAATGTACAAAACCACAGTATTGCAGGGTAATATGAATAAGTGCAACAGTAGGTTGCTCATAGTTGTTTGAAGCTTCCAGATGATTACAAATTCTTCTTGCAACATTTTCTCCTCCCCCCCCCTCTCTCCATGTTTTTCCTGGAAACATTCCTTCCCTTTTCCCAAGTTTACTTCACCTCAGACTTCCCTTACCCATGTCCCTCCAAGAAAATAGATGTCTTGATTAAAATATTTCTCATACAATAGGTGAAAGCATGAGAAACATTTAGGTGGTTTTTTATTTTTCAAACATTCCAAAATTTGATAATATATAATAGTAAACTTCCATGCATTTTGTCAGATAGATGTCTATGAAAAGACAAAAACAACTACTTCTTCCTCTCCACAGCAGCAAGAATAAAAATTATTTTCTAATTCTTTCAATTTCCTAAGTTCCAAGGAAATAGTTTATTATTAATCACTTCTGCCAATAGACATTGGCTTTTATTATTTAATATATTATATATTTTTATATTTACTTATGTGTGTTTTAAATTATAAAGAACACGCATACGTATACATAGGAATATATATATATATATCATATAATATATGTATATACATAATATATATATTCACACAACACATAAATTTTTCCTTCCTACAATCAAATTAATTTAATAACTCCACAAGATTAAAAAATCAAAGATAAAATTACATAATCATTATGATTAACTACATTACCCTTATTCCCAAAGTAATATGTAACTACACTATATGCTCTATTTGCATGTGTGTATCATGCATGTCAACCTCTAAACTGCTAGACCCTTCTCCACTATGATACTCTCCCTTTTGGTGAGAGGTTGTTAAAGATCCTGTCACACTCAGACAACCAGGTTGTAGTTAGACAACTTCAAACAATATCAATATATAAACACATGATAATACGTAAATCATAACATACTAGTGTAACATAATCAATTAATCAACCGCACATATCCAACTGTAAATTAAAATTAGTTAACTAGATATAGTTCATAATGTAGCATATATCATCATAACATCATACAGTATATGCAATATCTTTAGGATATGTAACACTATGATAGATATAAATTTTGGGCTATGACATCCCTCTAGTAGTCATCATCCTGATGATAACAGTGAAATACATAAAGCTTAGAAAAGATGAAGAAAAATTTGTTGGATCTTGTTAGAAATTAATCTTTACGTAGTCAAGATTATTTATTGCTTGTATTTTAATACAAGCATTTTATTTTGTTTATTATCCTCACACAGTCCTCTTGGAGGAATATTTAATTTCTTGAGATTCCTCCTTAAGAGGATTGACACCTTGCGCTCACTCACATGAAAGGTGGCAAATGGGAGTTGCATACTCCCTTTCTCACCTCTATTTAAGATGTGCTTTCTCCTCTTTTCTCAATCATATTCCTCTCTCAAATCTCTCATTCTTGTGAATATTCTCATTGTAATTATTTTATGGCTTCTTGCCATCTTTCATAATCTATGGGGGGTTTTCTTTGCTTTTTCCCTATTCAAAATCTCTGGTCTCCATTGTTGATATTTTGGTGCATACTTACAGATTTGGTTCTCTTTGGTTTCATTTGTTCCTTTATTATTCTTTACATGGTATCAAAACCATGTACTACTAATCTTTCTATGATTATTATTGAAGGTTTAGCCATTTTCTGTGAGCAACATACACCTTGGATTTTTTTTATAGGAGCTTGAGAGAAGAACTTGTATTTTATTTGTTTGATGTGTAGTACAAAAAACTAATATTTAAAGTTTTTTTTCTTGTGCAAGCAAAGGGTTTTAAACCCTATTTTATTTTTATACTAACCCATAAACTAGTTTTTTTCATATCTACTATTAAAAAAAGAGGGTTTTAACCCTTCAGATCTATTCTTTTCTATTCCGTTCAGATCTAATTAGTTTTTTTTTTAAAATTAATATAGTTTGTAAAAAATCATAAGATCTCTCCAAATAAAAATTATATTAGGTTGTATGTAAAACTAATTTATTTCATTGCAGTAAATCTTATTTTTTTAATCTGGTTTAAAAATAAAATCCTTTTGGTTTTAATTTTTTTTTAAATCTAAGTTTGCCCTAATTTGCAAACTTTATTTTTCAACATTTTTTTAATAAAAAAATTTAAATAAATATAATCCAGCTTTTTATATATACTAAGCCTTTAAATTTTTCTTTTTACAATTTAAAATTTAAAATTTAAATAAAGAAAACTATTCAAGAAATTTTCAACCTTTGCTTTTTTAAAAAATCTAAAAAAATATAATAAAAAATCCAAACAAATTTTTTTATACTTTTAAAAACTTCAAAAAATTTTAGTGGCGGCTAAGGCCTATTTGCTGCGCCTTAAAATGTCTTCTCAACCTTGAACAACCCCCACAAGAAAACCCGCTTCCCCCACCTTGCAAACCCAAAAACAAAACAATAATTCCCTTCCCTTGCTTTTTTTTTTCTTTTATAAGCTACTTTTAGGTTTTATTTAATTTCTAATATTAACATTTTTTTTATATAGTTTTTTTAATATAAATTCTTATATATATAATAATATAAGTTTTATAAATTTTAATTTATTTTTAAATTTCTTTAACCTATTTTATTTGGATTATTAAAGTTTTTTTTAAATAAAATTATTTAGTGTATAATTTTTTTATAGTCATTTATTTTAAAAATAAAAATACTTTTGCATTTAAATTAGGTTTTTTTTAATTTGAAAATTGCATTCTATTCATCTAATTAGGTCATTACGAAAAAAAAAGCCTTTTCTTTTCGTAATTAGGCAATTTTTTTCCCTAAATAGGTATTATTTTACAATTTTTTAAAAATGTCTACCTTAATCCCTAAAATCAAACTAACTTCATCTAACTATCATTCATGAAAACAACATATTAGTTTTATTTTTTGATTTAAACATCTTTTGGATGTAGCTACAAATCCGAAATCAGAACCTGGTGCTAGTCCAAGCTAGGATGACAAAGACAGATGGATAGTAAAGAATGATGAAGCCCTCGGTCTAATAGGTATTTCGATGTCACCTGAATTGTATGTTCACATAGGGGCATGCACAAAAGCCTATGCTGCATGGGAGATTCTTAAAAATATTTATGACAGTGCAAATGAATCTAGGAAGATTCAACTTCATGATCAACTCAAAGATCTCAAATATACATATTTTAAAACCATGGATGAATTTCTTCTTAAATTTAATGCTATTAATGCTCAATTGATCGATTTAGGAGTTAATCTTGAAAATCTTAGATTGATTCATATTATTCTTAAAAAATGTTTACCTAGACAGTTTCAACAATTTATTACAAATATTCATGCTCAATTAGCTATTCCTACTTTAGCTATCAATTATCTTATGATATTTTTCAAAATTTATTAAGGCAAGAAGAAGCTAAGTTGATTCAATTTGGTACTCTTAAAACTAATGAGCATGCTTTTATGTCTAAACATACTATATATGCCTAAAAATGACACGACTTTGTTTGAATAAATATTCTTAATATTTATTCCATCTAAATTCCTCTATCAATAAATAAATAAACAAATTTATTTACTTGATTCATATTCCTCTAAGTTAATTAAATATCAAAATATTTAATTACCTCTTCTAAAGTCAAAATTAAATAAAATCCTTTATTTAATTAAATTATTCCAAAACAATTAAATAATTCTTAATTATTTAATTAAATCATTTCTTCTTCCAAATTTAAATAAATCAATCAAATTTATTTAAATTCCCTCAATCTCTAAAAATAAAATACAATCAAATATTTTATTTATTCTTCCAAATCATGCACAAACAATTAAATAAATTTATTTATTTAATTTTCTCTCTTATCTTCTAAATTCCTCAAATATCTTCCAAATCTTCTAAAAATAATTCTTCTTCATGCACACAAAATTGAATAATTTATTATTTAATTTCTCTCAAATCATGCAAAAGAAAATCACAAGTTGAGTTAACTGACTCAATCAATCTTGTTTTTATCAACAACTCTTAAATTAGAAAAAAAACATTCTAATTTATGAAAGTATATCTTATCTTTATAAAAGAAAGCAGTTAACTCAAACAAAATAGCTTTTTGTGTGACACTTGTCTTCTTTCTATTCGCGCACATCCTCTCAAGTCTTCTATACCATTGATCTTCTCATTCTTTCTATACTGTTGATCTCTTCTCTCACAAGTCTATAAATTGAACCCTATTCTTCCATTTCAATCATCCAAACTTTTAGTAATGTTACTCTACAGAATTAACAGCATGTCTTTGGCACCTAAATCCATCCATAGCTTGAAATCACCCTTTTATTGTATTGAATCTCATCTTCATTACAAGAAGTATCATAGCCATCTCTCCATCATCATATTAAAAAACAAAGCAAGGAAGTATGCTTTCTGAGGGCTTCAATTCACATACAAAGATTGATTGAGACTAGGTGAACAATGGAAGCAACAAAGTAACAAGGTTTGCATGGTTTGTTCTTTGTTATTTGAATCTTTGTTATTTGCAATTTCTATTGAGATTATTGGTTTTATTGATTGAGTTTAATACTTTGACAATATTTTTGGTAACATTTTTGGCACCCACTATGGGGCCTTGCCCCGATTTAACCCAAAAATTGAGTTTCTTGTGCTAAAGTTCCTTACACAGGAGGATTCAGTGCATCTGATCAATTCTAACATGCATCCGAGCTCTATTTCGGTGTATCTAGTCTTTCAGCACATTTACCTCCTGAAACTACGCATCTGTGTTCTATTACGATGCATCTACCGAACTGTGCATATACTCTCTATTTCTGCGCTTTTGACCTCTATCTCAGCGCTTTTGTAATAGCTGCGCATTTGACCTCTATCTCTGCACATATAATCTCTATACTTGCACATCTGATTTTAATAGTGGCTTTTTGGGTTTTCTTGTGATTTTTCTAATGTTGACACTTTTTGCAAGAAAATTCTTTGATCTACTTGCAGGTAGGGACTAGTTTAGACATTCTAGTTGCATTGTTAACACACATCATATTTTTAAAGGATAGTAATTGAATGTTCATGCAAAATCACATCTAGATCTAACTAGGAAGGATTGTAATTTGATATTGTTGCATCAACAAATTGAATATAGTCCTAATGCTAGGAGGATAAAATTGAACCATTGCTATCTTGCTTTCAAAGTTAACAACTTGTGTGTGTGCCCAAGTAGCTAGCTCATTTAGTCTTTTTTATTTTAACCAAGGGAAAAGAACCACTGTCTTTCATGTTTTTGGGAATGATACTAGGCCTATGCTCTCCCCTATATTGGGTGAACAAAATGTCAGACATATCATTTTCGCATGTGTTAAACCTTTAGAGAGGCCTACCCTTGGATATCCTTCCGTCCAAGCGGGAACGACCTTAAGTGGTAACAAGCTAAAGCCAAGCTCTGCCAAGCCACTATAAATAAATTGAGTTTGGTAAAAGCTTCAAACAATGAGTAAAGTTGTATTATACTGACCACCAACCTCCCCCAAAACCCTCCAAGGCACAACCCTTGTAGGCTGGGAGACTCCATAATGGAGAGTAGTGCTACCACATGTATAACCACTCGAATGGTTACACTTACTAATCATCCTTTGTTTTAAGTAGCCAAAAACCCCTAAAAGCTAGTGTAGGGAAGGGCAATTATCACCTCTTGAAGATGCCTCATCTAGAAATAGTGAGAATTTAGTTTATATTGTCCCAGCCAGCCTAGGATTTGTACTTGCTTTTGAGTAAAAAAGAGTCCAAAAAAAATTACAAAAAAATCAAAAACCATGAAATCATTCTTTGTGTTTGCTATGTCTTCTTACCATAATTAAGAAAATCAGATTAAAAAAAGACCATCTTGTAGCCAAGAAACCAAAAACATTGAAAAACATGCCAATTTTTTTTGCAAAAACAATCAAAAAACTAGAACTGCACATCTGTCCTACAGAGCTGCGCATCTATTTCGACCTGTTACACATTTACTGAAACTTCCTGTGCATTTGTCACCTGTTACTGTGCTTTTACCATTTACCAGAGCTGTGCATTTGTCTCAACTTGCTGCGCATTTGTCTCGACTTGCTGCGCATTTATCCTTTGTTTCAGTGCATCTGTAGTTGTGCATCCACAACAGTGAGCATTTCCACATCTTTTGGGAGAAATTTTTTAGCTTTTCTAAGTACCCATTTCAGTCTTGTTCTAGTTTTTGATATCAGATTTACCATGAAGTCACCTCTTCCATCCATTTCCCATAGTGTACCCTCTCTTTCGTCGGTCGTCTCATCCACCTTCTACCAGGTCTTCCCATTAACAAGTCAAAATTTCCATATCAGATTAGTGCAAGACCTTTTTCAAATTATTTTAGATTCAAGTAACCCTAGTAGGTCATAGAACTTCACTAGCGGTCTTGGTGCAAGACTAGTCTCTACATAGTAAACGGATACCGGCTATCCTTACTTGTGGCTGTCATCTTGTGTCAACCAACTTACTTGGAATCATTGATCAAAAGAGTCCCTTATTCAAATCTCATCATCGCAAGTATCCTCTTCTCAAAAATCTCCACAAACACCTTACCAAAATCTCTAGTTTCACCCCACTTCTTCCTACATTGCCTTGCATGGTCTTAACTAGATCCCAATACTAAAAACAACTCAAAATGGCTGGAACATCTGAGAGAATTGTGTCCCCTCACGACAGTGATGAGGAAATCTCCCATGAGGACTACCAAGGAACCCTCCAAGATCAAAAATTTCAGCTCATACTAGACAAAATGCTCAAAGAGGACCCTCAAAAGTACTTTCTTCATCTTGCAAATCAAGGAATCAAACTCCCCTCAGACTTTGATCTCAACGAACTGAAATAAACTGTAGTGGAAGAAACTCATGAGGATCGTGCAAGTGAAGATAAAACCATTGACCAAGATAAAGGTAAGAAGGCCGCAGACTCTAACATACCTTTCGACATATTAAAACAAATCGAGAGCCTAATGCAGAAAGTGGTAGATCTCCAAATGGGGCCACCCACAAAAACTTACTCATTGGAGGATATCTCGTTGTACCCCTTTGACAAAAGCTTGAACATGGTACCTTTCCCCTTTCGGTTTGAAGTTCCTAAATTTGATAAATACAAAGGAAAAGGGGACCCAAGAGATCACATTAGGGAGTTTAGCGCTACGTGCCTAGAAGTAGCTCACAATGAAACTTTCCTAATGAGACTATTCCCTAGACCTCTAGGTGGTCAAGCCATGGAATGGTTCTCAAGACTTCCCCGGGGTATCAAAACTTTTGATGAGTTAGTAAACAAGTTCATCACACACTTCTCATATAACATTGAACATGAAGTTTCCATGCTTGACCTATGCAATACAAAGCAAAAGAGTGGTGAATCTTTCGCCACCTTCTTACAAAGATGGAGACAAATCGTGAGAAAATGCTCATATCATGTGCCTGAGAAGCAAATGACAAAGATGTTTGTCCACAACCTTAACCCCGATCTAAGTTACCAAATCCAAATTCAATGCCCTACCTCATTTACAAAAGTCATTGAGATTGGATTATTTATCGAGAAAGTTATGATTGCCAAGGGGCAAATAAAGTTGTACAAGGACACCCCTAACTCTAACTACACCACAGACAAGTCTAAGTTTTGGACAAAGAACAAAAATGTCATCAATGATGGAGTAGTTGATGCCAAAGTAGTGGCTCCCAAACAACAACCAATCTTCACTCTCAAAGGAGAAACAAACAATGCTACACCAAAAAAAATTTCCCTCACGAGCCAAAACAATGGTTTACCTCCAATCCTAGATGAAAGTTCACACCACTAGTGGAGTCCCAGGGGTCTACATTATGAAAGCTATTAGCCAACAATGAGATCACTCTCCCCCTAATAGCGACTATGGACGTCAAGTGAAACCTCATTATTGGAAAGATACTAATTTCTGCAAATATCATAGGGGAAGAGGCCATAAGACCAACGACTGTATCCATTTGAAACATGTCATTCAAGACATACTTGACCAAAATCAGGTAGGTACTAAACAACATACCTCTAACAAGACACATGTGGCATACGAGGATCCACTCCTCAACCACAACAGGTCGTACATCAACAACAACAACAACAATAACAACCACAACAGGTAGAATCAAAATAATAGACACAACAATGCTAACTATGCAAGAGTGCCTTTCGATTATACCATCAACTACATATCAGAGAACATCCCACAAGTCAATGTGCTCACATCCAACCAATAATCAGGACCCAACAAAATTGATTGCAACATCATCACCCACAGTGGTAAGGTCATGTTAAACACGCTTCCTCCAAGGTCATCACCTTCTCCATCTAACTCCCATCAGTACAGTGTCATAGACCAACTTTAGAAAACTCCTGGCCACATATCTATCTTAGAGTTGTTACGTCTGTCTCCCTCCCACAATGAAATTCTCGATAAATCCCTAGTGGAAATGACTGTGCCCATGAACTTGGCCCAAGAGAAGTTTCAAGCCATGGTAGGAAATCTAACCTCCTCAAACACCATCTCGTTTACTAAACAAGATGACCTTTCAGTGTCTCAACCTCATAACACACCCTTGCATATCATCGCCTTCATTCGTAAACACCATATCAAAAGAGTTCTTATTGATGGAGGAGCGGGTTTAAATATTTGCACGCTCAAGCTAGTCCTTACATTGGGATTCTCTAAAATTGCAATGGATCCTAGGAAAATGATCACTATTAAGGCCTATGATGAAGAGGAAAGAACTACTAAAGTAACAGTGGTGTTACCAATACAAGTTGGACCAGTAATAAAGGACGTTGTTTGTCAAGTCCTCGACAGGGAGCTAGCTTATAACATCCTCCTAGGTAGACCCTGGATTCACACCATGAAAGCTGTGCCTTCTACCTACCACCAATGCATCAAATTTCTTCATAACGGCAAGCAGATCACCATCCAAGGTGATCTGGATCCCTTTCAGCATTGCAACACTATCTGTTCAAAGCCTGATATCATCATTCCCAATATCATGGTTCTACCTCCGAAGCTTCCTCGTCCAAGCCCAAAGAGCAAAAAATCACAATCAAAGAAACTGGGGTAGGGGAATACTACATCGAACACAACCTCAACTTAGCCAAAATGCCTCTATCTCCAAGATCCTTTGGGTGACCTACACCCAAATACATTCCAAAACCTTCTACTTCTCCCAAACCTCCTACAACTCCCTTTGTAAAATGGGGGACCCTATCAGATGAGAGTGAGGAAAGAGATGTTTTGCAATGGCTCTACACAGAGGAAGATAACACACAACAAGAACCACCTAAGCTCCCAATAGAAATCGATGGGCGTGGTGAGTCTATCCTACACAGAATGGGTTATGAAGGACGAGATCCCATTGGCCTAAGAAAAGAAGGAATAATAGAACCATCCAACCCTCCTCATCCTCATTGGCAAGAAATACGAAAGGGTTAGGATACAAGGATAAAGGCAAAGCTAAGGCCAATGCTTGTTTTGTGGAACAGATCCATGCCCTAGAAGAAGACAGTGACACAGATTCCAATGAATATGAATTGGATGAACTTATAGAGCACTCCTATGAAGACAAAGGAATTGACACCATTCAAACCTATAGCCCCTACGATAAGGGACAAACACTAACGCATAGACCATTAGAGTCTGATTCGCCAACTCCTGAGAGTATGACTTTCGAGGAAGGTCAGAGTTCCATCACAATAAACAATCTAGAGGAAAGTACCATCCCAGATCCTATCCCTACCAATATGAATCCTGACCATGTATACATTCAAACTATAACACCTAATGAATCAGATCTATCTTTTGACCCCCTTCCCCTTGTGCATCCTAAACTTATTGACTAGGATTTACAAGGAACCCCGCAACTAGACATATTCTAAAATGATGATGCCTATATTGACTACATGGAACTTAGGGACCACCTACCTACAGGAGATCATAAAGCTGACTTTGCCATTGAACTCAACACCGTGGCTTATTTTGGAGAGGGTGCCAAGCCTTCCAGTCGTAAAAACATCAAAATAAAAAATGGATCTGATGGTGAAAACTGCTCTGTGGCAGTGTCAGGTCCCAAAATAGTAAAAAGAAAAGACGCATCGAATGGTGAAAACCTCTCTAAGGCACTAGATGATGGAAGGCTTGACACTCTCCCCACTGACATGTATCAGGAGAAGTCTCAGATTGTTATGGAACCTACAGAATTTGACAACATTGGAACAAAGGATAATCCTATGATCATTCACTTTGTAAAGTCTCTATCTCCACCGGAAAAGACCAAATTTGTACCATTCTTCAAGAAAAAGAAAGTCAACTTTGCTTGGTCATACGCAGATATGCCCTGTTTAGATCCAGATTTGATCCTACATAATCTCCCACTAGATCCAGGGGTCAAACCAGTCAAGTAGAAACTCAGGAAGATGCATCCACACATTACATTACTAGTAAAAGAGGAACTCAAGAAACTGCTGGATGTAGGGTTCATCAGGGCAATATACTATCCAGAGTGGGTATCCAACATAGTGCCAGTGTCAAAACCTGATGGTAGAGTTAGATTGTGCAATGATTTCTGAGATCTTAACAAAGCTTTCCGCAAGGATGATTTTTTGTTACCTAACATTGACATCATAGTCGACTTAACAACAGGACATACCATGCTTTCTCTTATGGGTGGCTTCTCAGGATATAATCAAAATAGGATAGCACTAGAAGACCAACACAAAACTACTTTCACTTGCCCATGGGGCACCTTCTACTGGAATGTCATGCCATTTGGGTTAAAGAACACAGGACCAACATATCAACGTGCTATGACCATTATTTTCCATGATATGATGCATGTCACAATGGAGGACTATGTAGATGACATCCTTGCAAAGTCACTAATAAGAGAATCCCACCTAGATGTACTAGAGAAAGTCTTTTAGAGACTGGAACACTTCAAAGTCAGGTTGAACCTAAAGAAATGTGTGTTTGGAGTCACCTCTGACAAGCTCTTAGGCTTCATTGTATCAGCAAATGGGATCGAAGTAGATCTTGCCAAAGTCAAGGCTATCATGGAAATGCCTTCACCCAAGAACATCACTCAGCTGTGGTCTCTACAAGGCAAGTTACAAGCAATCTGTTGGTTCATTTCACAACTGGTAGACAAGTACCAACCTTTCAATCATCTCTTACATAAAAACATTCCATTTAGGTGGGATGAGAAGTGCGAAGAAACATTTGGAAAACTAAAGGAGTATCTTATGAATCCACCTATCTTGATGCCTCCTATACAAGGCAAGCCGATATTACTTTACATATCTTCTACACCAACAACTCTCGGTGCCCTATTAGCACAATAGGATTATGAAGGCAAAGAAAGGGCTATCTACTACATCAGTCGCACATTGGTGGGCTACGAACTATAATATTTTCAAATAGAAAGATCATGTCTTGCTGTGGTTTTTGCTTCCCAGAAACTATGACATTAGATGCTAGCACATGCAGTCAAACTTATTGCAAAGATAGATCCACTCAAGTACCTATTAAGCAAAGCAGCTCTAACAGGCCGCCTAGCCAAGTGGGTGATGCTGTTAAGTGAATATGAAACTGAGTATGTAGAAAGAAAGGCTATCAAAGGTCAAAGCATTGCCGACCATACAAGTGTATGGTCGATGACTTTAAAGAATACTTTGTGATCATCTCCTTTGAGCAAATACCTCGCATTGAAAACAAAGTAGCAGATGCCATGGCAACCATTGCCTCGCTCCTCGAGATCCCAGAGCATGAGTCATGGTATGAGTTCTTGGTTGAGTCAGTTATGCAATTAGTTTATGATCTTCCTAAAGAACACTCCATATGCCTATTAATCAGATCTGATTCATCTCTGTATGGTACGAATTACACTTACCTCAAGGATAACACCCTACCGCCTGACTTGTCCTCTAACCAATGCTAAACTTTCATTCGCCAAACCTCTTGTTACACCATTATCATTGACACCCTATACCGACTAGGTTTGGATGGTACTTTACTCCGATGTTTAGAATGGGAAGAATCTCAAACCGCCTTATGAGACGTACATGAAGGAATTTGCAAAACACACTCTAGCAGTCCTTCTTTAGCTAAGAAACTCATGCGTTTGGGATACTATTGGCCAAACATGGAAACTGATTCATATCAGTTTGTGAAGAAATGCAAGCAGTGCCAGATACATGGAAACCTGATACATGGACCAGCTCAAGAGCTCCGACCTTTAATGACACCTTGGCCCTTTTGTCAATGGGGACTTGACCTTGTGGGAAAAATTCACCCTCCATCATCTAATAACCACAAGTTCATAATAATCGCCACTGAATATTTTACAAAGTAAATTGAAGTCATTCCACTCACAAATGTCACAGGTAAATAGATTGCCTCCTTCATCCTCAATTACCTCATTTGCAGATACAAAATTCCCTCATCCATAGTCACAGATAACAGAAGACCTTTCAAGAACTAGGATGTCTAAGAGCTTTGTGACAAATTCAAAATCCAACACTATTTCTCCACCCCCTACTATCCACAAGGCAACGGCCAAGCAGAGGCATCCAACAAAACAATCTTGAAAATCCTCAAGAAGACAATCAACGATGCTGGCCGTGATTGGCACATACAACTAAATCCTGCTCTGTGGGCCTATCGAACCAGTATACGCACTCCCAGAAGTGCTACCCCTTATGCCCTAGTCTATGGATCAAAAGCCATTTTGTCCATCAAGGTTGAGTTACCATCCCTAAGGGTGTCGTTAAAAGGTCTTATCATTGACGAAGACTATAGAGTTTCTAGATTGCAAGAGTTAGAGTTGTTAGAAGAGAGAAGGCAACAGGCCTTTAACCATCTCAAGGCATACTAGCAAAGGATGTCACGAAGCTACAACCATAGAGTTCATCTAAGGGTCTTCAATGTTGGTGATCTAGTACTTAAAGAAAATCCCCGCAATTAGCAAGATTAGGAAAAGAAAGGCAAGTTTGAACCCAATTGGCTTGGTCCTTATGTCATCATTGCTACCTATGGATCGGGGGCATATCAGTTAACAACTTTAGAGGGTGAGATGTTTGATGACCCAATCAATAGTATGCATCTTCACCAGTTCTATACCTAGAGAACCCCAATGTAAGGGGGGCAAAAATTCAAAAAGTAAAAAAAAATTAAAAAATCAAAAAATGGAAAAATAACAAAAAAAGTCCTTTGGTGAAAACCTAGCAAACAGGTGCCTTGGATAGGTATCATGTTGAAAACCTGGTAAACAGGCATCATGTGTACTTTTGGCTTTTGTGCAAATAAAAACAAGTGGTGAAAACCTGGTAAACATGCACTACTTGCGATAAAACCACTTCCTCCATCTTTGGGAATTAAATCACCTTGTGTCCATTCCTCTTTCCATTGTTTCTCATCTGATCCATATCTAGCTCATAATAAAAACCTAATGATAACCTATCATGGCTTGATACTCTATCTCTTTTATCGCCTTATCAACTAAGGTATTATCCAGTATCCAATCCACCGTGTCAACCTAGCATAGCCTCTGTTGTCAGTATCGTAGGGTCACCCTAAACTATGTTGCCTCTGGGTCGTCATGTGGGCAAGGCTATTTTTCAATGCGACCCCGAGGCTCCACTTCCCATCCATCCCATATCTTGTCGTCTATCCTCTAGTCCGTACACATGGTCCAAGTCCTGAACTATGCTTCCTCTGCATCATCACATAGGTAAGGCCATTTAGCAATGAGCCCCCGAGGCACTAGGTCAGTCCCTTAGGGTCCGTTTTACTAGGCATGCATGCAAGCACAAGCAAAGCCTACTTCCAAAGAAAAAATTTTGGTGCAAGACATCAACCTATCCAAGGCAAAGCAAACAAGTACCTAAAGTACTCTAAATGATTCTATCTAAAATTATGGCAAGAAAAACACATCTAAATGCAAGAATGTTTTGTGGTTGTGATCAGGTTAGGTTACAACATCTTGATTTTTGTTATCATGTCTTTCTATGCTACTCGAGGATGCCACAAGCTAGAGATGCTATGATGGGGGCATGATTATTTTCTTTGTCTGTTGTTTGTGGATTAATCTTTAGTAATGTGATGGCTTTTATCTAACGACATGATCAGCAAAAGATCATCGAGGACTTCAAAGGTCTAACATGAAAGGGGGTAATCCTTGTTTATTGATATGCAAGAAATACTCAGGTCATCTCAGTTCAATTATACCTCGATGCTTGTATTAACTTGCTAAATCAAAATCTATGTAAGCGATGCTCAAGTCATCTCGGTTCAATTATAGTTAGATGCTTGCATTAACTTACAACATTCAAAAAAAGTACCAAAAAATTACCCAATGATGAAAAAAGCACTTCAAAATACTTGCAATATCAAGATAGCAAAACCATTCATATCCATATCATATCCATTTACATCCATATCCCATGCAATAAAGATCCAAAATGCAGAGTATCAATGTTTATAAAAGCTTGTGAGTCCTTCTACCAAGTCAGTCTTCTATCTATCATTGTGTCATTTCTATGTTGATTGAGTACATTTGGACATAACAAAAACATAGCATAAGTTGCATATCATATCACATGAGATAGTCATTAACATGATTAAAACATTTGCATACATAATAGGTGCATTAGATCATCCATATCCATTTGCATCAGCATAACATAGTGTCAAACAGAAAAATAAAAATCATAGACAAGTACATGTAGATCATTTCATAAACTGCATAATCATACAGACAACATTCCCATTTCCATATCAGACCATCAGAAATCATCTAAGTTTGCATTAGATCATATCAACAATGGCAGTAATGTGCATCCAACAAAAACATCACATAGCATCATATAAACAAAGTAAAACATTTGCATCACATGTGAAAGATAGAATGCATACATGACATATGGCATCAAAAACTACATGTAGATCATATAGCTACATCATCATATAAATAAACATAAAACATGTCCAAATGTACACCATATCAAAGTCCATCTCTGAGTCAAAATCATATAAAGTGTATACATCACAAGGATAATGATACATGTCTTGGTACAAAATGATACAAGTATATACATATCAGGCTATCTGAGCCATCAATAAGTGTATACATAAACCAAAATCTAGTACAAGTGTAGTGTCAGCTAGCCCTGCTGTCGTGGGACACTGGTCCTGGCATTGCCCTCTCCATCCCCTCCTCTGCTAGCCCCTGACTACTATGGGCCCATCGCCGATGCTGCTGATCGTGAACCCCCTGCCCTCTAGGATGTACCTACTACTGACTGGCTCTTGAAGCTGGGTGCCCTTTGGTCTATTGGGACATCCTTGTGGTATAGACCCCTATAATACCGAGTCTGGGCCTGCACCCTAGAAAGCTCTTCTTGAATCTGTGCAACCAACGCTTGTCCCTGTTGCACCTATTTGACTAAGAAACTAGTAGCTCCATTGGTACCTAAGGCTGTTAAAACTTGGTCTCTCTCTAGTTTGAGGGTCCGCACCCTCGCCAATGCTGTATCCCGCTCTGTAGTGAGCCAAATATAATTCGTACATCTGCCTCTCTCCGGGACTCTGTCGCTCTATGTTGTGCCCAGAGCTGTCTAACTTGACCTCGCAGTGTAGTAGCAGCCTGCTATAGTAAATTAGGCTGGGTGGGAACCTATGGAACCTGCTGCTGAGGCACCTACTGTGCCTGACCCTGTCCCTGCACCTGCTGTGGTGTAGCCTGTTGCTGAACTACCTACTAGGGCACCTGCTATGGTGCCGGCACCTGTACCTACTGTACAACCTGCTATTGCCCTACCTACTGCTCGGAGGATCCCTCCCCAGCTCTCCTCCTCTGTCTACCTCCACCTCCTCTACCATCCCCTCCATCTCCTCCATCACCTCCATCATCTCCATCTCCCCGTCCTCCTCTCCCCGTCCTCCGTCTCCTCCTACCTGCACCATCCTCATCGTCTGAATCCTCCTCATCTAGGTGAGGAACCAACTCTCTAGGTCTTGAATATCTCAGGAATGGATGAGCAGCCAACCACTCCTCATAGTTAGGAGTCATCCCTGCGTCTATCACCTCCCTCCTCATTGGCCAGGCCACGTAGGGAGTTTGCTGGAACTCTGCTAATGCCTCCTCATAAGAAACAACTGGGCCCCATCTGAATTGCTTTGCATGTGTCCTCACAAACCAAGCTTGCCCCTATGGTATACCTTGTATCCTGCCAAACTATCGCTAAACTTGACTAACAATCTGCCTCTCCAGTATGAACCGAGTCCTCCCAATGAGCCACTGAGTCTGAAAGCAGTAGGGCATCTCATGATCCTCGTCATCCCAAGGCTCACAATCTAGATAAGGATGCTAGACAACTCTATCTACATTATCCAGTGCATGTCTCCAGTACTCAAGCTTTCCTAGCTTGTGCTGGGAAATAACACCTACATATCCATAGTTATAAGGCTCACCCCTCTGCCTGGAAAAGATGCACATCGACCGAGTAATAGCAATATGCTCCCTTAGCCAAAACTGAAGTAATGAGACACCTGCCGACAAGCCGGCACCCCTGTGGTATACCACTTGATGCATATCTTGGTATAGGTGAGCCAAAACACAGACACCCCATGAAAAATAGGTGCCCTCTATAACCATCCTCTCTAGGGTCCTACCCCAACCAATAGGGAATCCATGCGACCTCCTATCGGGGCATACCACACCCCCGATCAATCCAGCCACTATCCCTGGGAAGTAGTCATAGTAGTCATGAATATCCTATAAAGAGATAACCTTCTCCTCTAACTCTGGATCATTGAATACTCGTTTGCACTCCACCAATCCGGCATCATGCTAAGCCTCATACTCCATGAGCTCGCCCTAGATCGGTAGATGCATAATCCTATAGACATCCTCCAAGGTAATCACCATCTCACCAGTAGGCAGGTGAAAGGTCCCGTCCTCGCTGTGAAATTGCTCCATTGCGACAGTCAGCAAACTGAGGTTCGTGTGAACCTTGGGCATGAAGCACACAATCAAGTCCCATAGCACTGAGAGCCTCTCAATCAATCTTCGTGAGCATGTACCACTGCAACAGCGGTAAGGGAAACTACTCCTGTGACATAAGTACATCCTGAATGTCCTCCTGCAATCAAGCAAGTCAAAGCATCAACCAAAATTGCAAATCTACTCAAAACCATCTAAAGCATCATATCACTTACTTAACATATCAAATTGATCAAAACAACACAAACATCTCTTGACTAGATTCTTGCAATCTCAGAGATAGCTTATCGATTGACACATCGAGCAAGATGCCAATCGAGTCAATTTTGTTAAGTAAACTGACTACCCTTGTGCAAATGTGTCAAAACAGGTTGTATATGTGCTAACTCATAACAAATGCACAACTTCTCAATGAATTCACCGAAACACTGAGCAAGTGCGCAGTTTCATAACACGTGCGTAGCTTTGCATGCATGCGCATCTAGACATCATAGAAGCGCAGTTTCATAGAGAATGAGCCATTTCTTAACACATGTGCATTATCCCGTAACATATGCGCAGCCAACATGCATGCACCGATTTATAACGTACATGTGCCAAAGCATATGAGAAGCATAGTTTCGCATGGCATATGTGCCGAACTACGAAGTGGCACATTCATTTCCCTAAATTTTCCCTAGCATTTATTGCACTAATAAAAGACCCTAGGTAAGTTTTTTTAAACTACATATCGGTGGTCCTGCGTTAGCTGGCCGATCGAATTGTCGAATGCACTCAAAGTGGTGCTCCTCGCATGGAATATCCATCTCTATATTGACTGCTCTATGCTCCTCTGCTCTCCTAAGCTCTCAAGGACCTATCAACAAAAGCCATGTGTGCAAATGACTAGTGTTGTGGACCCAGCTCCTATATATAGCAAGTGAACCCTAACTGGCTGTGTGGCGACCATGACTACTTCCCAAGCCTGTTTTCTCCTATTTCTATAAACTGTGACCCATTTTTTTCATCCTAACCTATTTTTCACCTTCTTCATCGTGAGATTGTCTGTCTCACGTCCTTTTGCCTTCTTCCTCATCCAATCTCCCGAGGGGGCATCCTGTCGTAGTAACCTATATCAAGGGCAAACTGGGGCATGTATCACTATCAGAAATTCTTATTCTTTGAAGGAACGTGATAAAACACATTGCATCAAAGAGGGGCAAAATGTATACGCCTAAAAATGACACGACTCTGTCTGAATAAATATTCTTAATATTTATTCCATCTAAATTCCTCTATCAATAATCAAATAAACAAATTTATTTACTTGATTCATATTCCTCTAAGTTAATTAAATATCAAAATATTTAATTACCTCTTCTAAAGTTAAAATTAAATAAAATCCTTTATTTAATTAAATTATTCCAAAACAATTAAATAATTCTTAATTATTTAATTAAATCATTTCTTCTTCCAAATTTAAATAAATAAATCAAATTTATTTAAATTCCCTCAATCTCTAAAAATAAAATATAATAAAATATTTTATTTATTCTTCCAAATCATGCACAAACAATTAAATAAATTTATTTATTTAATTTGCTCTCTTATCTTCTAAATTCCTCAAATATCTTCCAAATCTTCTAAAAATAAATCTTCTTCTTCATGCACACAAAATTGAATAATTTATTATTTAATTTAGATCTCAAATCATGCAAAAGAAAATCACAAGTTAAGTTAACTGACTCAATCAATCTTATTTTTATCAACAACTCTTAACTTAGAAAAAAAACATTCTAATTTATGAAAGCATATCTTATCTTTATAAAAGAAAGCAGTTAACTCAAACAAAACAACTTTTTGTGTGACACTTGTCTTCTTTCTATTTGTGCACATCCTCTCAAGTCTTCTATACCATTGATCTTGTCATTCTTTATATACCGTTGATCTCTTCTCTCACAAGTCTATAAATTGAACCCTATTCTTCCATTTCAATCATCCAAGCTTTTAGTAACGTTACTCTGCAGAATTAACAACGCGCCTTTGGCACCCAAATCCATCCATAGATTGTGATCACCCTTTTATTGTATTAAAGCTCATCTTCATTACAAGAAGTATCATAGCCATCTCTCCATCATCATCTTGAAAAACAAAGCAAGAAAGTACACTTTTTGAGGGCTTCAATTCACATACAAAGATCGATTGAGACTAGGCAAACAATAGTAGCAACAAAGTAACAAGGTTTGCATGGTTTGTTCTTTGTTATTTGAATCTTTGTTATTTGTAATTTCTATTGAGATTATTGGTTTTATTGATTGAGTTTAATACTTTGACAATATTTCTGGTAACACATACTAATAAATCTAATTCTACACCTAATAAAAAACAAAATTATAATCCAAAATTTTAAAACAATAACAATAGTTATACAAATCACAATAATAATAGTTGTGATAATAGAAAACATAATCCTTCTAATAGTTATGATAATCGACAGAATAATCCTCCTAAGAAATCTCATTGTAACTATTGTGACAAAAATGGTTACTGGACTAACAATTGTTTCAAAAAGAAAAAAATGCTAATAATGGCAATATGAGGAAAAATTATCAACCTATGACGCAAAAATATCAACAAAATCATAAGCCTCATAATAATAATCAATCAAGGCATGATTTTACTTGTGCTTTATATGATTTTTGACCTCTTGAATGGATTATTGATTCAAGTGCCTCTCAACATGTCACTTCTCATAAAGAGGTATTTCAATCAATGCAACCTAATAATACTAATGTTCCTCTTCAACTTGCAAATAATCATAGTTGTAAAGTAGAAGCAGTTGGAGATGTGAATGTGCCTAATGGTAAGCTACATGATGTTTTGTATGTTCCTGAATTGAAAACAAATTTGCTTTTTGTAGTTAAGCTCTGTCAAGATTACAGGATAGAGTTTTACAAAGATATGTGCTATGTGATTGATCCAAATAAAAATCATAAAGTCATTTCTAGATGTTATATTAGACCATGATAATTTGTTCAAATTCTATGAATTTGTTGCTTCTAAATACTCTTTATTACCTACCATTGATTTCAATGTTTGGCATGAAATATTTGGTCATATCAATGCTGACAATATTGCCTTGATGCAAACATATAATATGGTAGACGGATTGCCTTGTATTGTTCCTTCTAAAATTGTATGCACATGATGCATGAGTGGTAAGATGCATAGGGAGCCCTTTCCTAAAGGTCAAGCATGGAGGGCAAATCATAAGTTGCACCTCGTTCATAGTGACCTTTTGGGACCCATGGAAAATACATCCATCCAAGGATCAAGGTATGCACTTAATTTCGTTGATGATTATTCAAGGACTTGAATCTATTTTCTAAAAAACAAGAATCAAGTTCTTGATACTTTTGTTGATTTTCATAAATTTTTTGAAAGGCAATCTAGTTTTAAACTTAAAATTTTAAGAACTAATAATGGTACTAAATATGTGAATAATGCTTTTAATATCTACTTAAAGTTCTTTGGTATTAAGCATGAGCTAACCATTCCCTATACACCTCAAAAAAATGGTGTAACGGAAAGGAAACATAGAACTATTGTTGAAATGGCTAGATGCATGTTACATGCTAAAAACACGTCTTATAAATTTTGGGCTGAAGCTATGTCTTGTGCTACTTATATTATTAATAGAACTCCAACCAAAGCCTTAAGGGATATCACCCCTGAACAGGCTTGGTCGAGTAGGAAGCCCAATCTTAAAGATTTAAGAATTTTTAATTCTATTTCTTTTGTTCATACACCTAAACAATGAAGACAAAAGTTAGATTCTAAATCTTCTTCTTAAATTTTTGTTGGGTATGATGAACAATCTAAAGCTTATAGAGTTTATAATATTGTTACAAATAAAGTTGAAGTTGCTAGAGATGTATGCATTGATGAAAATGGGGCTCATGATTGTTCTAAAATTGTTAATGGTTCTTCTCAAAAGAATGTTATTGTTATTGAGGATGATCCTCCTATGAATCCTCCTTTGAATCCTCTTAATCATCTCTTAGCCAAAGTGATAGTGATCATGATAATAGTGAACCTTCTCATGATGATTCTTCCTCAAGTGATGATACTCCTACATCTAAAAAAATGCCCAACTGGTTTAAAAATCTTGTTCAAGAAAGTGATGACATTTTAACTAGAATGGATAGATCTAAGGCTAGAAAATAAAATTATTGCAATTATGCCTTAATGTCTAAGATTATTGATATTAATGATCCACAAACTTATGAGTAAGCTAAACATCAACCTCATTGGCAAAAAGATATGCAAGATGAATATGACATGTTGATTGCAAATCAAACTTGGGAGCTTGTTCCTCTACCACGAGGTAAAAATCTTGTTTCATGTAAATGGTTGTACAAAACCAAGTTTAATGCTAACAATGAGATTAGTAAATTTAAATCTATATTAGTAGTTAGAGGTTTCTCTCAAGTGGAAGGTTTAGATTATAATGAAACTTTTGCTCCTGTAGACAAAATGCCAACTATTAAATTAGTTTTAGCTTTAGCTTCTCATATGCATTGGCCTATATTCACCAAATGGATGTTAAAAGTGCATTCTTAAATGGTGATTTGCATGAAGGAATTTATATGTCTCAACCTATGGGTTTTATTCAAAAAGGTAAAGAACAGATCTTGTATGCAAATTGAAAAAATCAATTTATAGTTTAAAACAATTACCTAGAGAATGGTATGCTAAAATTAATTCTTTCTTTACTTTTAAAGGTTTTACTAGGAGTCAAAATGATCCTAATCTTTATATCAAACATAGTGAAAATGATATTGTAATGGTTATTTTATATGTTGATGATTTGATACTTACTAGTAGTTCTAACAATTTGATTTGTGATACTAAGTCTCAACTAAATCATCAATTTCAAACGACTAATTTAGGTTTGTTACATTTTTTTTTGGGTATGGAAATTTGGCAAACCCCTAATGGTATTTTCCTTTCCCAACACAAGTATGTTCAAGATCTATTAGAAATATTTAAAATGAATGATGCTAATCATGTTTCTACTCCTTGTGAATTAGGAACAAAGTTAATGGTTGACATGGGAACTCTTTTTGTTGATTCTACTTTATATAGGCAACTATTTGGAATCTTAAATTATTTAACTCTAACTAGACCTAATATTTCTTTTAGTGTTGGTTTAGTTTCTAGATTTATGTCTAAACCACAACAAACTCATTTTAAAATTACAAAAAGAATTTTAAGATATATTAAAGGTTTCATTAATCTTGGTCTCCTTTATAATGCAAATTGTAAATTTTCTTTATATGGTTATACTGATTCAGACCTAGGAGGTGATCCCAATAATGGGAGATCCACTTGTGGTTATTGTTTCTTGGTTGGATCAAGTGCCATATCATGGAATAGTAAAAAGCAACAATCCACTTCTCTTGGTTCTACCAAAGTTGAATATAAAGGTTGTAATAATGTATCTAAAGAAGTATTATGGTTAAGGAGACTTGATATAGGAGCATCCTAGGTTGTAGAGCAATCTTGAATCAACCAAAATTTTTTGCATTCTTTCTTTTCTTTCATTTTCAGTTCAATTCAGTCATTTGCAGTTTTAACATCTTGTACCACATTTTACTGAATTTTCATATCAGAGTTTGTGGAGCAGGACTTAGCATCTACATAGTTTCATCTACATCATATTTAGATTTCAAGTGATTTGGATTTATTTCCTAAAATTTATAGCTATTAGAAGATCATCAATTTTCACATAATAGAGCATCTAGGCAGTTAGTTGAAGGAGAAGGTTTGCGGAGACCTTCTGTGACTTATGCAGCCAAATGAAACATCATACATGGCATGTATGGATTAGATAGACCTTCCTTAAGGTTCGCACCAAGTTTCATGCATTTGTGGAGCAATACCAGATGTTGTAGGCCGACCTACTTGTTCTACATGTTACATTCTTCATTGGAGTTTGTAACCTCTTATGGCTGATGCAGAGGATTCTATGAGCTTGAAGATGATATGTATACATCTCTTAGATGCATTAGGAATTTAGTTCTTAGTTAGTAGTCTTAGAATGTGATTTAGAGTTCAAATTTCTTTTTGGGAAGGCACTTAAATGCCATATCTTGCATATCTGTTGTAGCCCAGAAAGCGGGCCTGTGATCCCTTTGATTGTAGCCCGCATGTTGCCAGTATATGAGCATTGTAATTCTCTTCTATTCTAAATATATGAATCTTCCATTTCATTCTATGATTGTGTTGTTTCAGTTGTGTTTACTCTAGCTACATGGTTTGGATAGTTCATTCTTTGAACCCTCCAGCCATGACTGCACCAAGTGGTATCAGAGCAAATTTTTGAATCCTTTGGGAAGTAAAGGCATTCTGTAAGATCTTGTGATGAATAGATCACCAACCTAAGGTAGTCTACTTGTGTTTGTCAACAGAGCACCAATTGTGAGGCAATTGCTACCTTGTAGTTAGATCACCGAATTGAGCCAATTGCACTAGATCCTAGGAAGAGATGCCTCCGAGGAGGATGCCTGCTATGGCCAATGTTGCTAGAAGAATGGAAGAAATGATTGAGATGATGAGGACAATGAAGGTTAGATTGGATGCTATAGAAGAGATAGAAGAAGAGGACTAAACCCTAGACATGATGCTGAAAGTGATGATGAAGAATTTCAATCTACTGAACAAAATGAAGAAGCCCTAGAAGAAGAAGAAGAGTCTGATTAGGTGAAGATGTTGAAAGAAATTTTGAAGATTGGTAAGACACCTAGAGTAGATGTATCAAACTATACTGGAAATTTGAATCTAAAGGAATTGATTGATTGGATAATGACTTCGAGGAATACTTTGAATATGAAGAAATTGAAGATCTAGAGAGAGTAAGATTTGTAAAAACTAAGTTGAAATGACATGCTACTATTTGGTGGAAAGAAGTTCAGTTGGATAGAAATAGGAGAGGAAAAGAAAAGATCATAAAATGGCATAGGATGGTGACAAAGTTGAAAAATTAGTTCATACTTGTTGACTATGAGTTGGAATTGTTGAAGAGACTGTAAAACCTAAGGCAAAAGGAGAAATCTGTGAAGGAGTATACTGAGGAATTTCATAAGATGATCATAAGGACTGGACATAGTGAAGCAAGCAAGGAGAAAGTGGCAAGATACATAAATGGATTGAGGATGAACATTCAAGAACTTAGTCTGGTAATGTAAGATCTGTAAGTTCCACTTACTAAAAATATCTGACGCAAAGCAAAATCCATTCAAAATAGTAAATAGAATAAATAATTACACCCACATAGAATGGAGCGAACAAAGGAAATAATTAATAAAATTTTCCATCATAACTCAATTCGTGATACAACTTTCATCTATATATATCCTAACAAGATTACATACATTGGTGAATCAATAACATAGTTAAATATGTCTAAGACTTTACAATATTTAGCCTTGCATTCTTGTACAACAATAGATATATAATACCAATCTGTATCTGTCCCACTAAACCTCGCAGAGAGAGAGAGAGAGAGAGAGAGAGAGAGAGAGAGAGAGAGAGAGAGAGAGAGAGAGAGAGAGAGAGAGAGAGAGAGAGCATTGTCATGGTGATATCCACCTTGCCACGAAGCATTAAGCTTCCCCATACTACCATACTGGGAAGCCCGACCCATCACAAGGGGCCTAGCAAACTGAAGATGGCGTAGGTGAAGAAATCTAGTACTCTTCCCAAACTTATTATAAATAAATGCAAGAATGATTCAAAGTACTTTCATAACACAATAAAATCTATATTCAAAGATACATGTGAGATTGCACGAAAGGCAACATACATATGTATATTTAAGTAGCATTCATTTATCAAGCACATTCATCATGAGTACATGTATTCATCATTAACAAATAGTTAGATGGTCTACTTGCCAGATAAGATTCAAGATCATTCAAATCAACCCATCAAGGTCTTATTTTGCATTCTTTCATCATTCTAAGATGAAATTATTCATTATCTAATACTCATATCATTTATTGTTGTTCCTTGTACATGCTAATGGTAAGACATAACAACCATTATTGAACTATACTTTCCTTTTCCAATCTATCCTCAAGAATATTGCCACTTACATTCTATCTAGTGGAAAAGAGATGAAATACATCTAATGAAGGTTCTAACCATGTCAATGTGGCATAGAAGATCGACAAAAGGAAGGTTTTCATAACGAGACTCATTACGAGTACCTTGGTAATAGTACATGTCTAACATAGACTCTACCATAAAACCCCTATATAGGACATACATGAGAATTTTTAGTAACATAATGGCTAAGTAAAGACTAGAGGTCTTATTCATTCCACTATAACCACTAAACTCCACAATTTGTCACACCCAAGAGTAAGCATTTCAAGGACTTTCAACAAAAGTGGTTAGAAAGATAAATCAATGATCTATTAAACCACTAGGATAAAACTATTCCACCTCTTTCCTTATCTACCTACCTATAATGGTAAAATAGGAGTATGACTCTTAGTATGTACCATATCACTAATACATCCAAAATAACTATCCTTTACATCCCACTACACAATCCACGATAACTATAATTTTTCTGAAACTTTCTTAATACAACCATTGGCAATAACTATTATATTATTTCTATAAGTATATTCAAAATAAAATCTCTATAACAAGTTAATATCTTTCTTTATTTACAAAACAAATTCATACTTTGTTTTAAGTAACAAGGAAATTTTCAATGCAATTCTAAGGAATAAGAGATCGAGTTTTCAATAAAGAAGATTCTAAACATGTTAAATTCCTATTCTTACTATTAGATAGATTCTTAAATATATAAATAGTATTATTCTTTCTATTGCGAAATATATATGGTATATCTCTACTTTCTATTCACATTTCCAAAATTTTGTATTTTATAAAAGGAGTTAAATTCATAATACAAAATAAATTCAATTTCTCTCTATTTAAAGAGGATAAATTCCTTCAATACAAATATATGATAATTTTATATTAAGAAAAAATAAATTCATATTCTTTTAATATATACCTTTAATTCTCATTATTTAAACTATAGAATAAATCAATTAGAATTTAAGATAAGAAAGATTCTTTTATATTCTTAAGAGGATCATTTTACTATACGGAAGATTAATTTGAAGGGCTAATAATAGAAAGGTTAAGAAATGTGGATTTTAAAATAGCAAACAAATTGAAATATGAGAAACGATTAGAACAAGAGACGCAATGCGTCATGTTCCTGCCTCTATGTGTTGAATGTTGTTGTAGTATATCGTCAAAAGGGAAAACCCAATGAGATGAGAACAGGTCATGCAAATAATGATTTCATATGTTGAATTTAGTTAGCAAACCATCAAATAGAAGATTGTGAACAAAAGGATAAGATGAAAAATGTGCAATGGAATCTTGGATACAAGATAGTCTGAACAGATTATTTCATTATGTATTAAGCACCATAGTTCTTTTTGCATTCCTGAAATGACTTGAGATGATGTTTATTCTGAACTTAGTTACTTTAAGATTTTCGTATAGCATAGAGCTAGGTATCCAAAAGACTCAATATTAATACCAAGTAACATTTGTCTATTGTCATGTCAATCCTTGTAGTGCAAGCATATATATGTGAACTATGACACTAAGGGCTACACATGGGTTACCATGGAGAAGGCTGCCTCTAATTTTTACACCTTAGATGATCCCATGAAACTATAACAGCTCAGAAATCCAAAAAAGGAATATTTTCTAGAAAACTCCAAGAAACCAATGTTTAGGAGGGAATTTTTGGCATGTACTACTAGTAGAGGGAAAAGAGGCTGCACCGGCTTAACAGATTTATAGGCAAAATGCAACTTTAGTCTAGATGGCAATTTCAGATTTAATCAAGACTAGTTTTTAACAAATGGCTCATGAATCATACTTTATTGTACCCTACTGTGAAATTTTAGAGGGTCCGCCTTCATGGGATCAATAGCTAAGCTAATAAACTTGAGGAAGCTGGTTTCTCAAGAAACCTTGACAGCCAGAAAAAAAGAAAAAAGCAGATGTTATTGAATTGGAGTTAGAATACAATGTCCTCTAATATTCTCAAGAAACCTTAACAGCTAAAAAATAAATAGAAAGATGTTATTGACTTGGAATTACAATACAATGTTCTGATGTTCTCTGTTCTATCTTTGCCCTCTCAATGCTCGAAACAAAATACCACCTCCAATCATCTTTAGTCATCTTTCCCAAAGCTACATTAATTCCACCCTGCATATGCATTTTGATGTTACTGATGTTGTAATTATATAATCCAAACGCTCTAAGAGTTGGTGAGATATAATACACTTAGACAAGATTTTAAGTATAGTTACAAGGTTCAAATGTTCAACAATTTTTTTATTATATAATTGCAAGAATAGAGTTTGCATTTTACAGCATTTTTTAAGAATTCATTCAAATTTATTGAAATTACCTTAAAAATGACTGAATAGATTAAAACTCAGAATTCAGATAAACGAAGAGCACTTACATCCTTCTTACAGTTCTGGAAGTCTTTGAATTCAAGAGATCTGGGGCATCTAAACTACTAAAGCACGAGTATAAACATAAGTTTTGTTTTCTACACAATAACTTTCCCTCTGCCTATATTTCTTGCATAATCCGCTATCATTTGAAAAAATTGAACAAATTGAATCATCCAATTTGCATGAAAAATACTGATTTCTCTCCGTTTAAAATTTCTAGAGCTCTCTAGAGTCTAAACTACCAGAGCGCAATTATAAATATATTATCAGTTTTCACTGCAAATATTTATTCTGCCTTCATTTGTTGTATAACCTGCCCACAAAAATGAACCTAATGTGATTTTCTCGGAAATATTTTTGTTTTGCCTTCATTTGTGGCTTAATTCGATAATATTAAAAAAACATAAAATAAATTGCAGAATAAAAACTTGTTTCCTTCGCTTCAAAAATAAATTAGGGCAATCTAACATAATATAAATTTATGTGCAAATATTTTCACGTTGCCTTCATCTGTTGCATAATCCCAAATTATTTTTAGAAGTTAAAACTTAAAACATTTTAAATTATTTCTTTGCACAATAAACACTCATTGTTTTCAGTTGAAAAAAAATTAGGTCAATGTACACTACGAGGCCACGAATATGACATGATATTAATTTCTCAGCGACTACTTTCCTTGACTTTATTTGTTGTAGGATTTGATACAAATTTTAAAATTTATCTTATTAAACAAATAAAATGAAATTACTAAACAATTAAATGATCCTTGCTATGTAAGAAAAAGAGTACAGAATACATATTTAAGGCGGTGAAGGCAGGATTTAAAAAAGTGGTGCACCTGCGCTGCAACGGTGTGCATCGAGTGGGAATAAGTTTGGTAATACAGGCCATATTAAATCCATGCTCGGAAAGCCCTTTAGCAGCTCTTAAACCAGCCCCTCCTGCCCCAACAATGATCGCATCGTACGTATGATCAACGATGGTGTAAGAAGAACGTCCTCCTACCTGCACGAGCATTACATCACCAACCTACACATTCCAAAAGTGCAGCAAAAATAATTAACAAGGCTCACATGCACATACCGACGAGGCTTCTAAAGATGCCGATCTAGAAAAAATCCGTGCATTTTGATACGATTGTTTGCTTGAAACTACATAAGAAGAAGAAAGTTTCTGTGCAACCCTTCGTCACATCCTTGCGGATTCGAACGGTTAACCTCTCAAATATATAGAAATTTTTACAGCCTGCTCAAAATTTGCCCTGTCAAGTCATATGGTTTCTAAAAATTGTGATTATATATATATATATATATAGCAGACTAAAAATTTCTAAAGGATTATAATTATTTCTGGATTAATGTTATTCTGCTTTAGAATTCATGAGAATCAGATTTGACTCGTGCCGAAAAATCAAGTTTTTTAACGAGACCGAGTCTGAGTCTGAAACGTTCCTGATAAGTCTGACAAATCTGAATCAAGTCCAAGTCTCAATACTATGGGTAAACATATTAGAGCTTCATTCCCAGGTTCAAATCACGGGAGATGTGATAATGTATTGAACTTGGGTAAAATACTATATCCAATTCGTTGGATGTGGCAAATGTCAATAGTAGTAGCAGGTAAGGTTACCCGTGCATGTCCCGCGTGAATATAACATAAGAGATAATTCTCGGTAGCAACTAAGCTGAAGAATTGTCCAATAGAAAAAGTACCAAACAGATCCAAAACCAACGCATAAAACACAATCTCCTTGAATTTTCTATTATGGAAAACAAAACCCTAAACCTTAACATGTGTATCGAGAAGTAAGAAATTGCTTACCTGATTATGAGAGCAGCCAAAAGTTTTAATGTAGATGGTCAGCATTCACAAATAAAAAAAGTTAAAACGATAACATTGAAACAGATTTGATAAACAAGCTAATGTAACAAGCAAAAGGAGAAGAGAAGAAATATAAGATACCTGTGTACCAGGTACGCTGGAGTAGGCATTGTTAGCGGGAGTTTGTTTAGGCTTGGGTTTTCTTCTGGGTTTTAATCCCACATCCATGGCCATAGTAGGCAAACGAAGAACTGGCGGAGCACCCGGGTACTACATCCTCTATGTCCTCCATTTTTCTTCTCACAGGTCACAGAAAAATTTAACTGACTTAATGCCCTGCATTTCATTTTAATGCGAAAAATAAAGGTTCCAGTCTTGCAGAACAAGTTTTCTGACTACAACTGTCCCTGTATTGACGGGTGTCCTTATGTATTTAATGTTTAAAATATAATAATAATCAGAGAGTGCCAACTTGGTACTTATGTATTCAATGTTTAAAATGTAATTAAAATAAAAAAAATATTTTTCACTATTACTATTCACTTGATTGTCCAATAAGACAATTGTTATAGTTGAAATTTAATTTTCTTATTTAATAATTTAATTATGAACTATGCATTCTTGTTGAAAATTTTTAGGTCTTTAATATGATTGGACAGATTAGTTTAGAAAAATGCATCTAGCCGATGCAATAGTATACCTGCCGAAGGCAGGAACTAAAAAGGTAAACATAGATACATACAGCTAATAACAAACGACATCTTGGAACAAATATGCATGCTATTGGAGATAGTAAAAATATAATATCTTGATTTCACAATGCCTCCAAGGAAGGGTTACGAGTTATATGGTAAGTAGATTATTGTCAGATAATATAGTTGGAAATGTTATGCTAGACATACATGCAAAAAGTGGAAGCGTCCATACGGCACTCTAACTGCTGTAAATAATACCTCAAAGAAATGTCTTCACTGGTAATACAATGATCACAGGTTACGCACAAAATGGATTTTAAAAAAAAATGAAAGAACTTTCAATAAAATGCATTTGGTAGGCGTGATGTCCATTTCCACAAACTTTGCCAACATTCTATTTGTATGTTCCATAATGGGAGTTTTGGAGCAAGATAATAGTAGGTGATTTTGACAATATAAGAGTTGAAAAAGCATCGGTAGACATAAGAGCAAAGATGCGGTAGCACAGACAAGGCATGCAAACTGATGGGTTGAGAAAAATGGATCCGCATGTATTCCACCATGTATCCATATTGTCTACCAGGTGGCTAGGTAACTTCATCAAGGATCTCAGATGAGGATAATCATTGTACCAGTATGGGTTGCTAAGATCTCTGCAACCATGTGCTAATAATGGAGGAGCCATAGATTGTGATCTCTACATGCATGCAAGAAGAGAAAGTGCAGACTAGGCACAAAAACCCTTTAACAAACACCCCATTGTAATGTCACTCGGCAAAGGATAAGAAGTTGAATCTCCATGAGGCATCCTACATAACTCTAGAATACATTTCTATCTCTCAATCTATTTCATTTTATTAACTACAGTTTTGTTGATCTGTAAAGGTCACAGAGAAGCAGGGCTTAAATTTGACAGTTGTATAGCTGTATTTAAGCATTTTTGCTGTAAAATACAATCAAATTTTTTAAAAAACTGTATCAAATGAAAGTTGAAATTTTGGAAAAACTGTCAAAATTTATATAGGATTATGCTGATAGATATATTTGGTTTTTATATAATCTGCTTAATATAAGGTATGCCATAGAATTTTACAACCAACATTGAATAGATAACTGTCATAAAAAAAATTGCTTGACAGGCAAGGTTGACTGTCAAATTTAAGCCCTGCAGAGAAGCAATCAGACAAGTAATATGAAAAATATTAGGAAATAAGTTCTTGACACATACCAAGAATCGATGAAGTAACTCAACCTCCATTTAGGATGCTTGTAAACTTAATGCCCCATAAATTGGATAGGTTCCTTGAGGATCTAAACTTGCAAATGTAATTATTGCAATAACCTGAATATGAGACGAGAGTTTTTTTTTATATTTCGAATAGAATCTCCTACTTAATACTATATCCTCAAAGCATTCTCTTGAAGATGCACATTCCCCCATTCTTTTATTTTGGAGAGTTTCTATCTTTTTAATAAGTTTTATTGTTATTTTGATTTCTTCTAATTTTAGTTTTCTTCTTCTATTCTTTTTGCTTTATTCTTTGTTTTCATCCTAATCCGTTTCTTTTTCTTTATTTTGGTTTTTATTTCTATTATTACTCATTTTGTTCTTTTCTATCAATGGTCCTGATGTATATATATCAAAGCTACCAATAATTATTTAAAATAAATAAAGAAATAGCATACAAAAGAATTTTTCTTCCTTTCACAATAAAAACAATTATATACATGTCAATTAACACTATTTTGTCTCCACAAGCATATTTAAATATTAAATTAATTTATCTAAGTGTTAAGCGTGACCATATAACTAAAATAATTTCTATCATAATGACAGTCAATTTACTGACAATGAGATTATTCAAAATGATAAATGCAGATGAAATGATAATGAGATGCAAACTAGGTGTTGTGTGTGCAGATTCTCTTCACCATAGTCACCATCAATAGGCTAGACTCCCCCACTCTCTCTCTGCCGAGAGTATATTCCTATCATACACATGAGTCAAAGTTTGGTCAACGATCACAAAAATAGTAATATTAATTTGAAATTTAATTATTGGAAATAGGGGTTATGACATCCTACTCTCCTTAAAGAATCATCGTCCCAATGATCATTTAACTAAAGATAAAATTTCATACCTCTTTAATTTTGTTTTACCTCAATGTGAAAATCAGCCCACCTGGCAATGTGGTGTTGCTCCAAGCACCTGTTTGTTCATTACTACAAAAATTCCTCTATCTAACATTTATTCCCCTTTACACATCGTTAGGATGTCTTTGTTCATCAAATCAACTTATTTCTATACTTTATGACGTATAAAAGCATGCAAGCTAAATCATTTCCTTCATAAAATCTTATTCATATCCCAAACATTCTTATAAAATAAAACAATTATGTTCATTTTGTCAACATGCCTACTCGCATGAGATAGCAGAACAATTTCCCTTATGAGATAGCATGCGTTATAATGTGCTCACGTTATGGCTTGGTGTTGCCGAGCCTTTGGCTCGGCAACACAAAACCATAACGTGCTCGTGCTATAACGTGAGCGCACTATAACGCGAGCGCGTTATTGTTTTCTTTGTATTTTTTTCTTTTTTGCAAAAGTTTGCCCAATGTTTGTCAAGTTTGAGGTTGTTTATTGAATGTTTTATGTTCAAGTTTGTTAAGTATGTTTGATGTATGTATGTTTGTATATTTATGTATGTATGTATGTATGCCAAATTGTATGTATGCTTGTATGTATGTATGTATGCCTATATGTATGAATGTATGTATGCATGCTTGTATGTATGTATGTATATATGTTATAGGGTATAGGGATGAGGGTTTGTGGGTGTAGGTTTCAGGGTTTAAAGTATAGGGTTAAGGATTGATGGATTAGGGCTTAAGTATATGGTTGAGGGTATAGGGTAGAGGGTTGAGAGTTTATAGTTGAGGGATAATGTTCAAGGTTGAGTGTCTAAGATATAGGGTATAGGGTTTAAGGTTGAGGGTATAAGGCATATGGATAAGGGTTGAGGGTTTAGGGCATAACTATAGGGTTGAGGGTATAGGGTATAGGGTAGAGGTTTGAAGGTTGAGGGATAATGTTCAAAGTTAAGTGTATAGGATATAGGGCTTAAGGATTTAAGGTTTAAAGGTATCTAGGGGTTGAGAGTTTATGGTTTAAGGGTTTAAGGTTTGAGGGATTAAGGGTTTAAGGGTTAGGGGTTTAAGGGTTGAAGGATTAGGGTTTAAGGCATAGCATTGAGGGTAGAGGGTTTAGGGATAGGGTTTAGGGTTGAAGGTTTAAGGGATGAGGGTTGAGGCTTTAGGGATGAGGGTTTAAGGTATAGTGTCGAGGGTAGAGGGTTTAGGGATAGGGTTTAGGGTTTAAGGGATTAGGGCTTAGGGTTAAGGGATTAGGGTTTAAGGTATAGTGTCGAGGGTTGAACCCTAATCCCTCAACCCTCGACACTATACCTTAAACCCTAAACCCTAACGCCTCAACCCTAAACCCTAAACCATAAACCCTATCACTTAACCCTAAACCCTAAACCCTATCCCTAAAGCCTCAACCCTCAACCCTTAAACCTTAAATCCTAAACCCTATCCCTAAACCCTCAACCCTTAAACCTTAAACCCTAAACCCTATCCCTAAACCCTCTACCCTTGACACTATACCTTAAACCCTAATCCCTTAACCCTAAACCCTAAATGCTAAACCCTATCCCTAAAGCCTCAACCCTCAACCCTTAAACCTTAAACCCTAAACCCTATCCCTAAATCCTCTACCCTTGACACTATACCTTAAACCCTAATCCCTTAACCCTCAACCCTAAATCCTCAACCCTCAACCCTTAAACCTTCAACCTTAAACCCTATCCCTAAACACTCTACCCTCGACACTATGCCTTAAACCCTAATCCCTCAACCCTTAAACCCTAAACTCTCAACCCCTAGATACACTTAAACCCTTAAACCTTAAACCTCTTCCCTCAACCCTAAATGCTAAACCCTAATCCCTCAACCCTCAACCCTAATTTTTATTTTCTTCCATTGCTTCAATATAATTGTTGTTTTCCCCATCAGAAACCAATTCATTCAGCAACTTGTTGCCCATTGGTTGACTTGAACTGCATACTCTGTTAGAAGAACAAGGTCATCTTTTATTTGTATCAATGTTGGTATTCATAAGCTAGAGAGCATTGATATTTTTCACACACCCTGTTCTTTGAAATATCTTAACCTTAAAATATGACTTGGATATGTACTTGAACACAACAAAATCTCCAATCTCCAACCCATGATATGTCACAAAATTTTCCCAACCCTGTCTAAATTCTAGTTTATTTATTGTATACCCTCAACCCTAATCCCTCAACCCTAAACCCTATCCCTAAACCCTAAATGCTATCCCTATTCCTAAACTCTCAACTCTCAACATTATACCCTAATCCATCAACCCTAAACCCTAATCCCTCAACCCTAAACCCTATCCCTAAACCCTCAACACTATACCTTAAACCATAATCCCTCAACCCTAATCCCTAATCCCTAAACCCTAAACCCTATCCCTCAACCCAACAAAACTGCTTTGCCTTATGTTAAAGGTTGTTTTAGACAAAATATTACAATCCTCATGAAGATCTTTTCTTGTATATAATTTTCTCCTTTTATCTTTGGCCTGTCTTTTCCCTCTTAGAAGTTCTTTCAAAAGGATCCTTATTTTATCTTTCGATCTATATGAACTCTAAACATAAATCTATGTTTCTTGCTATCCACCTGCTTAAAGATGCAAACGTCTCCTTGATATTATTATGGCGTACAAAATATGCCAACCCTGCACTTAGGGTAGGTATATTGTTATGAAACAGACAAATAATCTCCCATTGTTTATTGGCTCTATCCATGAGAACTACTAAATTTTTTTCTCTTGGTAATTGTAGAGGACATTCACCTCTTGCATTCCCAAACTAGTATGCATGGTCGTTTACATTCCATGACTTCATTTTCATTGAATAAAAAGGTAAATATTTGATTTGAAAGGTGGGGCAGAGTTACTATCATGTGCTTTTTGAGATGATACGGTCCATAATGTCCAGGGTTCTTCAAAGAAAGGCATATAATATAATTAAGTTTTTGTTATACCAATCCTCCAGGTAAAGCTACAATTCAAATGCCTACTTTGAAAGTTGAAATAAATTAAATTAGACTTACAATTTTAATTTTCTTCCATTGCTTCAACAACATCATTATTTTCTTGATCAGAAACCAATTCAATCAGCAACTTGCTACCCATTGGTTGACTTGAATTGCATCCTCTATTAGAAGAAGGGCATTTTTTATCTATGTCAATGTTGGTATTCATAAGCTGAAGAGCATTGATATTTTTCACACACCCTGTTCTTTGAAATATCTTAACCTTAAAATGTGACTTGGATATGTACTTGAACACAATGAAATCTCCAATCTCCAGCCCATGATGATTCACAAAATTTTCCCAACCCTACCTAAACTCTAGTTTATTTATGGCACCCCCTAATCGTACATCCCACTCATTCCCACCTAGGCCTTGCAACACCGTATATTTGTTTGTGTTGTCTATAAACTTTAAACAAATGCAAGAGGAATGTGCTGCCATAAACACATTACACAATTAGATTTTACAAGTTCTTAACAGTGTAAAGGAAATAAAAGAATGAAAAGTAATGTATAGAGTTACCATTTTTTGTGTAAATTCTCCAAGCATAACTTTGAAGGAGGCACACCCATTAAACCAATTCAATCAGCAACTTGCTGCCCATTGGTTGACTTGAACTGCATCCTCTGTTAGAAGAAGGGCATCTTTTATCTGTATCAATGTTGGTATTCATAAGTTGAAGAGCATTGATGTTTTTCACACACCATGTTCTTTGAAATATCTTATCCTTAAAATATGACTTGGATATGTACTTGAACATGTAACAAAATTTCCAATCTCCAACCCATGATGAGTTGACTTGAACTACATCCTCTGTTAGAAGAAGGGCATCTTTTATCTATATCAATGTTGGTATTCATAAGCTGAAGAGCTTTGATGTTTTTCACACACCCTGTTCTTTGAAATATCTTCACCCTAAAATTTGACTTAGATATGTACCTAAACATGTAACAAAATCTCCAATCTCCATCCCATGATGAGTTGACTTGAACTGCATCCTGTGTTAGAAAAAGGGCATCTTTTATCTGTATCAATGTTGGTATTCATAAGCTGAAGAGCATTGATGTTTTTCACACACCATGCTCTTTGAAATATATTAACCTTAAAATATGACTTGGATATGTACTTGAGCATGTAACAAAATCTCCAATCTCCAACCCATGATGAGTTGACTTGAACTGCATCCTCTGTTAGAAGAAGGGCATCTTTTATTTGTATCAATGTTGGTATTCATAAGCTGAAGAGCATTGATGTTTTTCACACACCCTATTCTTTGAAATATCTTAACCTTAAAATATGACTTGGATATGTACTTGAACATGTAACAAAATCTCCAATCTCCAGCCCATGATGAGTTGACTTGAACTTCATCCTCTGTTAGAGGAAGGACATCTTTTATTTGTATCAATGTTGGTATTCATAAGCTGAAGAGCATTGATTTTTTTCACACACCTGTTCTTTGAAATATCTTAACCTTAAAATATGACTTGGATATGTACTTGAACACAACAAAATCTCCAATCTCCGGCCCATGATGATTCACAAAATTTTCCCAACCCTTCCTAAATTCTAGTTTATTTATGGTACCCCCTAATTGTACATCCCACTCCTACCCACCTAGGCCTTGCAACACCATATGTTCATCTGTGTTGTCTATAAATTGTAAAAAAAATGCAGGAGCAATGTGCTGCCATAAACACATTACACAATTAGATTTTACAAGTTCTTAACAGTGCATAGGAAATAAAAGAATGAAAAATAATGTATAGAGTTACCAGTTTTTGTGTAAAGTCTCCAAGCATAACTTTAAAGAAGGAGGCACGCCCATTAAACCAACTCATTCAACAACTTGTTGCCCATCAGTTGACTTGAATTGCATACTCTGTTAGAAGAAGGGCATCTTTTATCTGTATCAATGTTGGTATTCATAAGCTGAAGAGCATTGATGTTTTTCACACACCCTGTTCTTTGAAATATCTTAACCTTAAATTATGACTTGGATATGTACTTGAACACAACAAAATCTCCAATCTCCAGCCCATGATGATTCACAAAATTTTCCCAACCCTGCCTAAATTCTAGTTTATTTATGGTACCCCTTAATTGTACATCCCTAAACCCTAAACCCTAATCCCTTAACCCTAAACCCTAATCCCTAATCCCTAAACCATAAACCCTAATCCCTAATTATAATTTATGGTACTCTAATTCGTAAACCCTAAACCCTAATCCCTAATCCCTTATCCCTAAACCATAAACCCTATTCCTAAATCCTCAACCCTCAACACTTAAACCTTAAATCCTAAACCCTACCCCTAAACCCTCAACCCTCAACACTATACCTTAAACCCTAATCACTCAACCCTAAACTTTCAACCATAAACCCTATCCCTAATCTCTCTACCCTCAACACTCTACCTTAACTCTAATCCCTTGACCCTCAACCCTAAAGGCTATCCCTAAAGCCTCAACCCTAAACTGTAATCCCTCAAGGTCCTAAACGCTAATCCCTTATCCCTAAACTCTAAATCCTATCCCTAAACCCTCAACCCTCAACCCTCAACCTTAAACTTTAATCCCTCAACCCTAAACCATAATCCCTCTTAACCTTAAACTATCAACCCTTATCCACCCCTCTCCTCCCTTATCTTCCTCACCCCCATCTCTACCATCTTCTACCCTCGACACTATACATACATACATACATACATACATATAGGCATACATACATACATACATGATTAATAACCTTGGACATAAAAAACATCCAAGTGGGTCATAACACCAGTGCATTATAATGCGCTTGCGTTATGTCAAACATGACAAACATTGAGCAAACTTGTGAAAAAGGAAAAAATGCAAAACAAAACATAACGCGAGCACATTATAACATGCTCGTGTTATGTTTTGCTTTGGTTTGGATTTCCAACCCAAAGGCTTGGAGTGCCTTCCCAATGTCTAGAGACGTGTTTTTGCATATTCTACAAGATTTCACATAATTTCGTTTGTGCTAACCCTCAGATTTGCATGTGTTTCAAGGTCAAACAAATTGAACATCTGGGTAATGTTAGGCTTTCTTTTAGCTATTTAACGATGTAATTTTTTTTACATTTTGACAATGTTAAGCCTTTCATCTTTAATTTCTTTTGTTTGTGTGTCTATTTTGGGGAAAAACCACTGTTTGGTCATTTTTTCATTGTAAATTAACCATTCATTGAAATTTCAAAAAAATTACATATTTAGAAACTACACTCCATTCTACACATTAAAAAAAATGATTTTCAATTAGTTTTCAAAATTTATAGGGGTAGCACAGCCAAAATTCTATTTTTTAGGATGTGTCCACTTTGAAAATTACTAAAAAATCAAATATTCATCAAAAAATTATCAGAAAAATCAGACATAAACTACATGTTGTTAGCTAATTTCTCACTGAAGCGATTTTAAAAATACCAAAAAAAAGTTGACCTTTTGAGGGAGCCACAAAACATGCTATGTTATGTTTTTTTGACAGAAACAACACCAATTTCTGTGGCTCCCTCTTTTGAACCCCTTAATCTATACCATTTTTTTTTAAATAGTAGTTTAGAAAGTAGACTCGGAGCACTACAAACATTGTTTTGGTTGCATCTCTAAATTTTGAGTGTAACTATGCTCAATTTCTCATCCAAGGCTAGCATTTCCTGATTTTAGAAAAAAAGTGGCCACTTAAGACCCCTTTTTGGGCCCCAATCTTTTTGTACTTGCCCAAGTATCATAGGTGAGGATGTATTTTTAGACAATGAAAATATTTTTAACGCTAAAGAAGATTTTGAGAGTATTGATATTCCAAGATTGCACAATATTCCAAGATGAAGTAATATTGATGAAAGACATGAATGATGAAGTCACCTTGAAAATTTAGAGAGATGAACCAAATGATGTTGTAGAGAAGGTAAATTCAAGTAAGACTTTGATTATTTCACAAGTCGTAGAAGTGCATAATAAATGATGATAAGATAGCATGGAGACAATCAATGATAGATAAGAGAGAAGATCCATGATGTTGAAGAGAGTTTATGTGAGATACGAAGGATGAAACAAATCAGCACATGTATTAGATATGCATGTAGTTGATGAAGGATACAATCAAGAGTCTAAATTTGATTTTTGTAATTGAATCTGCATTGTTTGTTATAGATCTACATGCTTCATTTCCTTATGGTTTTATTCTAACTCCTTGCTATAAATTAACTCTCATCAAAGAACCTTAGTTATTTATTGTTCTCAAATTCTAATTTTTTGGGATTTAACTATCTTTGATCCCAGGCTAGCAAGATCAAAGCTCTAATCCCACTTGTAATGTCCCCTTTTGGGAACAACACTAATTTTTTCCTAAATTATCAATTTCCAAGCAAACAAAGGTTTAGAGAGTACCTTGGCTTGATTTAACTCCTACAAATAAGTTAGAAATATTAAAACATCAGTAAGTCCATAACAATTTAATAAACTCAATTGAATCTTACCTTGGGATGATCAACCATGGGGGAGCATGGAAGAGAGTGACTCGATGGGGTGTCTTAGCCTCTCTAGGTCCAAAGGCAGAACCCTTTGTACTAAAAGGTAGAACCCCTTTGGCCTCATGTGGCCCATGCCATTAATATGAGGTGGCATACCTAGTGAGGATTCTAATTTATCCGTTAGCCCCTAATCTTGCCATCTTTCCCCATTTCCTCATGATTGGCCTCCTTATATTGCTATACCATGATAGGGAAGTGAGGTCTCAAAAGGATGTCTAGGTAACCCATCTCTCCTAGGCCCAAAGGCACAACCCCTTTGGCCCATGTGGGCTCATTCAATTCCCTCTTGGATGGCGTATCTAGAAGAGGGTACCTTCTGGTAGCACGACTCTCCTAGACCCAAAGGCAGTACCCTTTAACTAAAAGGCAGTACCCCTTTGGCCCATGAGGACTCATTCTATTTCCTTTTGGGTGGCGTACCTAGAAGAGGGTCCCATCACTGTATCCCTTTTGTACTTAACCTTCCTCCTATCATAGTATAGGTTTATGCATAATAAACTCTTATCAATTCCACATTTTCAAATAATCAAATTAGCAATACATAATGAATTATCATAAATTATAAATACAATACATGCACATGACCTATCATACTTAACCCATACATTACATTACCACAATCAGATTTTAGATCTCTATATATATGTGCTATTTCCCTTCCTTCTTGTTATGCTCAAATATATCTATATATCTAAAGAATTTATGTTTCCTTCTATCTATTGTACCCTTTTATTTTCTGCCTTAGATTATTGCTTTATTTCTGGCTATTCAAATCCCATATACTTCTTTAGATCTGCTCCTTTATTAGAGATAATATTCCTTTTTCCATCCCCCTACTCTTATTCCACAACATCAATTTATATTTCAATGAATTCATGAAAGAGTGCGACTCTATGTTAAATCACACCTCACAAATACAAGTTACATTTCATAAAGAGTAGTGATCGGTTCTTATAAAGGATCATTTTTCCGTTGCTATATCTGATCATAGCCTTTTTCCTTATTCTTGATTGCTAATGTAATGTTTGCCTTAATTAATGTGATTGTTGTCTTCCTCCATCCCTATGGATAATTTCATCTCCTTTTAATACTAATGCCTTTCCTTAATTTGTAGTCAATAGTAGCCCCTCTATAATTGCTAATTATATATTTTTATAATAATATTTAGTATTTATTTTACATTGATAATTATAATAATATTTAATTTATATTTTTATTATTAATATCTATATTTGTAATTATATTTATTTTATATTAATATTATTTATATTTGTTATTGGTACTTATATAATATAATATATCTCGATATGAATATATTATATATTATATTATATTAAAATATTTATATGATAATATTATTTGATGTAAATATATCCAGTTTACAATATGGATTTTAATGTCATTCCCATCTTTAATTTGAATGAATAATACATAATTGATTCAATTATAAAGTATCGATATGGGGACATGACATAAAATGGAAAGGAAGACCGGAAGAAGATTCATCATGGATTTCTCAGGCTAAGGTAGACCGCCTTGGTTTTCCTCTAGCCCCAGCAAAGTGAGGGACTCACTTTTTCAACCCCAGGTGTTTGATACACAAGCATCCCAGGTTGCAGAGTAATCATGCATCAACCAAAAATATTTGCATTCTTTCTTTTCTTTCATTTTCAGTTCAGTTCAGTCATTTGTAGTTTCAGCATCTTGTATCGTGTTTTACCACATCTTCATATCAGAGCTTGCAGAGTAGGACTTAGCATCTACATAGTGTCATCTACATCATATTCAAATTTCTAGTGATTTATATTTATTTCTTGAAAGTAATCACTATTAGAAGATCATCAATTTTCATAGAACAGAGTATACAGGTAGTCAGTTGAAGGAGAAGGTCTGCAGAGCACTTCTGTGACTTACAAAGCCAAATGAAACATCAGACATAGCACGTATGGATCAGATAGACCTTCCTTGAGGTCCGCACCAAGTTTCATGCATTTATAGAGCAATACCAGATGTTGTAGGCCGACCTACTTGTTCTACACGTTACATCCTTCATTGGAGTTTGTAACCTCTTGTGGCCGATGCAAAGGATTCTATGAGCTTGAAGATGATATATATACATCTCTTAGATGCATTAGGAATTCAGTTCTTAGTTAGTAGTCTTAGAATATGATTTGGAGTTTGAATTTCTTTTCGAGAAGGCACTTGAATGCCATATCTTGCATATCTGTTATAGCGCGGAAAGCAGGCCTATGAGCACTTTGATTGTAGCCCACATGTTGCTGGCATATGAGCATTGTAATTATTTTCTATTCTAAATATATGAATCTTCCATTGCATTCTATGATTGTTTTGTTCAACATCACTTCATTAGAGAGAAAATTGAAGACAAACAAATTTCTCTTCTATATTGCAAGGGTGAAGATCAAGTTGTAGATATTCTCACTAAACCTCTTTCTAAAGACAAATTTCTTCATCATTGTAAATCTCTTAGCTCGTATCCCATTGATGAGTTTCATGTAATCTCCCCAAGTAAAGCTTAAGGGGGGGTGTTAGAAATTAATCTTTACTTAGTGAAGATTATTTATTACTTGTATTTTAATACAAGTATTTTATTTGGTTTATTATCCTCACATAGATAATTCACGTTCATATTTAATTTATTGAGATTCCTCCTTAAGAGGATTGAGACCTTGCACTCACTCACATGAAAGGTAGCAAATGGGAGTTGCATGCAACTCCATTTCTCACCTCTATTTAAGAGGTGTTTTCTCTTCTTTTCCTCAATCATCTTCCTCTCTCAAATATCTCATTCTTGTGAATATTCTCATTGTAATTATTTTATGGCTTCTTGTCATCTTTCATATTCTATGGGGGTTTTTTCTTTTCTTTTTCCCCCTTCAAAATCTCTAATCTCCATTGTTGATCTTTTGGTACATGCTTGCAGATTTGGTTCTCCTTAATGGTAAAATCATTTTATTATTTATTTATTTACTTAATTCTCATGTTTGATTAGTAGTTCCATTTGTTCCTTTATTATTCTTTCTAGATCTCTGCAACATCCTCCCAGATAACACTGTCCTCACAAAATTGGTCCCATTATACCTTGCACTAGACCACCCCCTTGTTGTGCAACTGAATTTGTGATGCTCAAGGATTTGTAGGGGCTTGACCTGAACCAACCCCAAATATTGAACTTGCAAAGCCCACCAATCCAAAATGTGAGTGGTGTCTGTATGATAAGGTTTCAACAATGAAACATGGAATAGATCATGTAACAAAGAAAGAGATGGTGGCAAGGCCAATTTGTAAGACACAAGATTTATTACATCCAGAACATCAAAAGGCCCCACATATCTAGGAGCCAATTTGGCTGACTTACCAAAAGAAATGGAACTCTTATGCGGTCTTACTCTTAGGAACACCTTGTCCCCCACTACAAATTGTTTGAAACTTCTATTTTTATCTGTGTAGCTCTTTTGTCTATCAGAAGCTTCTTTTAGTCTTTGTTAAATTAGTTTCATTTGATCTTCCATTTCTCTAAGCATCTCAAGGCCAATAACCACCCTGTCCTTTGTACTATCCCAATTCATAGGGGTTCGGCACTTTCTTCTATAAAGAGCCTAAAAAGGAGCCATTCCCAAGGAAGATTGGTAAGAATTATTATAAGAAAATTCAACCAATGGAAGGTATTCCTCCCACTTGTATTGTTGATCCATACAATACATTGAAAGTAGATCCTCAACGATCTGCTTCACTCATTCAATCTATCCATCCATTTGAGGATGCTATGCTAAACTAAAATTAAGACATGTGCCTAAAGTAGCATGTAATGTATTCCAAAATATTGATGTCATCCTAAAATCTCGGTCATAAATTATCATCTCAGGTACACCATGGAGCCTAAAAAACTCTTGCATGAATCTCTTTGCTAAGGTTAAAGATTCATCAGTCAAGTTTCCTAGAATAAAATGGGCTATTTGGTGAGTTTATCTATCACCACCAGAATGACATCGTGTTTGGTTATTGACATAGGTACAACCCTTGTATGAAATCCATACTAATCACTTGCCATTTGTACTCCAATATGTAATGAGGATATATGAGCCCTGCTAGATCTACATACTCAGCCTTAACTCGTTGGCATTCTAGGCATCTTGCCACATACACTATTAAGTTTCCTTCTTCATCCTTGACCAAAAATACAATGGTTTCAAACTCACCAAGACTTTAGTTACTCCCAGATGTCCAGAATAGGGGGCATTGTGTGCCTCTTCAAAGATTTTGATTCTTAAACCACCATGTTCGGGAACATACATCATGTTCTGAAATCTAAGTAAACTATATGGTTCAATCTTATATCCTCAAAGCCTCTATCCACTAAATTAGAAACAAGGTTGGTTCCAAAACATAGAACCAAATGGTGGACTATGAAGGCATTGCAATTAGGTGCAAATGTTGTTATGCTATAGGACATAAAGTGGAGGATTTTCCAAAATTTTCTCCTCCCACAAACAAAGTTAATGCTTAGAAGCAAGTAACCTAGTGGAAAGGGGATAATCTCAACAACCAACATATTTTTCTTGTTACAAAGGAAGGTGTTCAGGACAACACCTCAACAAAATCTGATTTATCTACTACTTCGATCTTTAGTGGTGCATTGGTTGAAGAGGTGTAGGCAAATCAGTGTCCTCACAAAGCCATGGATTTGAAATCACGGATCCTTTTATGAAAAACACAAATGATCAAACTTATATAAAGAAAAGAAATAAAGTATCGTGCAAAGTAGAAAATGACAAGTGTTTGATGACTTTGCATTCCTATTATAAGATGGGAAAGTAGAAATCACATGCAAAACAATTCTTTAGTTCTTTAGTTCTTAGTTTAATTAGGGTGTCATGGGTGGTTTGAATTATTTTGCTCTTCTTAATCACCCCTATTCACAAGGCTATTGCATAAACATTTTTTGTAATCTATTTTTATTTACTCAAAGGAAATGGCTCCCAAAGCTACAATTCATCGAAGAAAGAAAAAGAAAAAGTAAACAATGTAGATAAAATAAAATAGATAGTTCGAAAGTAAAGTAAATTAACTCTTAAGTATATAAAATAGTTTGAGACTAATATCTCTCAATGTTATAGATGTATTTAAGATATCTATGCTAATTTATAAACTCTTGTATCAACTTTGGGGGGTTTGATTTCATTGCACCCATCTTTTATTTGAACTAATGTATTCTCTTTTATATTTTAATATAAAAGTGCACTACTCATCATTTAAAAAAGTAAAATTAATATAATAAAAAAATAAAATGAAATATATGATATTATAATATTTAATTATATCAATTAATGCATAGTACTTAATAAATTGCTTATAATTTAAAATATATTTAAATATATTAAAAATATATATATATATATATATAAAAGAATGTTAAAAAGTCCAATAAATGATCGTTTATTTTTAAAAGTTACAATGGTTACTATAGTTGGATTGCTACAAAGAGACGTCATAATGTATAATCAAAGAAACAATGATAGACAAAATAAATAACACTTGAATCGAAGAAGAGGATAAAATTAACAAGGATATAAAGAGGATCTGAAAGGCCAGATAATACAAGACTTGAATCCATCTGAATATCAAGAGAAGTTTAAAGATAGAAAGAAGAGTTGAAACATCCACAAGACTTGAATCCATCTAAATATCAAGCATAGAAATAATGGTTGTAGATCTTTAGGAGTTATAATGCAAATTCTAGGTTTTGGAGGATCCTATAATTTTTCAGACTTAGTCAAATTTTAGTAATCAACAGGCTCCTATCATCTTGAAGTTGTCTTTAAGGGTAGTTGTAACTATTCAAAAGCATCATCAAGCCTCTCCTTAGAAATAGGACCTATTCTTATGCAAGAGACCTAACAAGGAATCCAAGTAAAATACTAAGTCAAGTTCAAGGAAGTGGCAGTCCTCGAAGCATTTTTCAGGAGATTTTCAAGATTGAAGACCAGGTCAGGTCTTCTTTAAATAAAATCATGGAGAGAAATAATCCATGATTGTTGCTACTATGCCCAAGGAGAGTGCCTAGTCAAGAAGAGGTTAAGTGTTGCATTCGGGAGGCTTTGCCCCCTCGACCCTGCAAGGGGTGTTGCCCCTTAACCCCATGAGGGAGAACTACCCCCTCAACCCTCATAAGAAGCACTACCCCTTAAACTTGTTGATCATTGCCACTCCTCGAGCCCCTAATTTTCCATAAGAATTTTTTTTTTTAAAGGAAGGATTATCCATGATAATTAATATTTTTCCAAGAAAATGAAAAATTCACCAAGATTTTCTACCAATTTCTCATGATGTAAAAAAAATTGCTAGTAAAATTTATTTTTTTAATTAAAAAAGGAAAGATCCGCCAATAGAAATTAATATTTTTTTCCAAAAAACTGAAAATTCGCCAAGATTTTATATATATATTTAGGGGGGTTTCTTAAAGTTATCACTAAAAGAGACAACCATTATATTATTGGGTGATGATGAGGACGAAGATTCAAGGCCTCCATAATTTCAATTAGAAGAGACTGTTGCAAGTATGGGTTTAACCAGTGTTGTCATTGATGTCAACATACTCATGTTGCATTAATGAGAAGGATTGGATGAGCTGTGTACTGAGGATATTGAGAAAATTAGTCTCAATCAGGAACAGTGAAGAATAGTGATGACAACAAGCTAAAAGTCCAAGATAGGTTGAGAATTAGAGGATATGGTTTAAAGAGTTTGTAGATATAAGTCTTGAGATGCTCCAGTCAAGTTTTCAGAAGTCTGCATGAAGATCTAAAGAAGTTATGGTCGTTCAAGTAGAACCAACTCCGGCAGGTGTCCAGAGGTGACAGAGTGACACAGATAGGTCCGGTGAGGTCCGGTAATGCATTATCCCATTCTGCGGATTTGAGAAAGTGTTGAGGACATCCTTGTGAAGTGTCAACTAGATTGGTTCATGGTTAGAAGGTCCGAAAGAGCCTATTCATTTGTGACAGTGATGACAGACTGTGTTCTTGAAGCTCTGGATGAAGGAGAGAAGAATTTCAGTAGGATGATGAAGTGCAGATGCTCTTGGTGATTCAGGGAAGGTTATGATGATCATTGGATCATGTCCAGTTCATGTTGGTGGTCTGCATTGAAGTTAGAGTTTGCATTTGAAGAATTACCACCAGATATTGGTGTTCTTCTTGAGACTGGCCGACCGGATGTATTACACGTCTTGCGGATGTTCTTGTAGGTGTTTGCTGACTTAGATGATTGTTCCTAAGTCGATGCCTTGTATAAATAAAGGATTGTGAAGTCTTTTTGTAGTGTCTTTAGTGGCGAAGAGTGTGTGGTAGCGAAGAGAAGTGTGAAAGGCAGAGCAAAAGTATTGGGCTTAATGGAACTGATTCAAGCATGGTGAAGATGCTATTTTCCAGTTCATAAAGGTGATACTTATTTCTTTGTAGATAGTGTGTCTCTTGTAGACAGTGAGCCTCTTGTGAGCAGTGTGCTTGGGCAGTGAGCCCTAATTGGCATGTGCCATTTGTTCTTTCTATTCTTCTAATAGAGAATACATTCTTGGGTTAATCACCCCGTGGTTTTTCCCTTAACCGGGTTTTCTACGTCAAAATCTTGGTGTCTTATGTGTTGATATGTTTCTGCTTTTGATTTGAATGCATTATGGTTCATGATTAATATTCTGCTAATCACTAAAGAAGATTCAAGTGTTTAAATTGTGTAAGTTTCGCACAATTGATTCACCCCCCCTCAGTTGTGTGCCCTAAGTCTAACAATTGGTATCAGAGCCAAATTCCTCTAAAAGGAGCTTAACTGCTTGAGGAGATCCAGGATGTCATCATACAAGAGGGATAGTCCGAAGTTTGATGGAACCAACTTTTCTCTTTGAAAAGGTTGCATGAAATGTCACTTGCAGTGTATGGGAATGGTGTACTGGTCCATGGTCACAAAAGCTTATGTACCTCCACAGGGTGGTCCGACAACCTTAAATGAAATCACAGATGCTGAAAACAATCTGCGAACCAAAGAGGCTCTTCTAAGTGCTTTAACTAACTCAGAGCTCTCAAATGTTATTGACCTTCCAACTACCTATGAGATCTGGATTAAACTGGAACTTTTGCATGAAGGAGACGAGTATGTTAAATGTGCAAGGTTACAGAGTCTAAAAGGGAAATTTGAAAAACTGAAGATGAGAGATGATGAAAATATTACCACTTTCATGCCAAGAGTAAATGAGCTGGTTTGTGGAATTAGAAATTCTGGTGGAGTCTTGGATGAAAATGAGATTGTTGGTAAAATTCTCAGATCCCTTCCTACCTCTTACAAAATCAAGGTTGCTGCCATTGATGAATTCAGAGCCCATACAACTGTCACAAGAGACCAATTAGCTGGTAAACTGGCTGCTTTTGAAATGACCGAGTTTGGAGATGATCCCCCCAAAACTAAATCTGCATTCAAAGCCAGTGCCTCTGTGAAAGGTAAACAAGGATTTGATCCAGGAGAGAACTCATCAAGGAAACTGTCATGGTATGAAAAAGCAAGAAAAGACCTGGAAGAAGAAGAAGTAGAAACTGCTCAACTTGAAGCCCTCATTGCAAAGAGACTGCCAAGAGGATCTAGTAAGTATGAAGGAAAATTGCCTTTTAAGTGTTTTAACTGCAATAAGATTGGTCATTTTGCCTCAAGATGTCCAGAAAGATTTTCAAAGCCAAATCCTAACAGATCAAGGTTCTAAAAGAATTGTTACTATGTTCATGAAGAAGATGATAATGAAGGAGTAACAGATGATGAATCAGAGATAGGAAACAAATCTGGAAGTGAATGGGTGTTTATTGCCATCAAGGAAGAAGAACCAATATCCTCTGTATCTATCAATCATAAAGTTGTAGAAAGAGCTTTGGCTGCCCAAGTTGAAGAAAAGAATGATTGGGTCATTGACAGTGGTTTCTTTCACCACATGATAGGTGACAAAAATAAGTTCATAGACTTGGAAAGGTATGAAGGAGGAGTGGTGAAGTTTGGTGATAATTCTGCTGGTAGAATTAGAGGAAGAGGAACTATTTCTTTTGATGGAAGAAACAAAACTAGTAATGTACTGTATGTTGAAGGGTTGAAGCACAATCTTCTTAGTGTTGGACAGTTGGTGGACAAAGGCTATGATCTCTAATTCAAGGATAGAAAATGCAAAATCTTTGAAAGATCCGGAATAGAGATTGCTTCTGGTGCTCAAACTAAAGGTAATATCTTCCACTTGGTTGGTACTGATAAAAGCTACTTATTTGTTCAAGTTGATCAGAGTTGGTTATGGCATAGAAGGATGTGTCATGTGAATTTTGATAATATCATCAAGATAAGCAATACTCAGGCTGTAAGAGATCTTCCAAAATTGGTGAAACCTACTAATAGCTTGTGCAAGGAATGTCAGTTGGGTAAGCTGAGCTGAGTCACATTCAAAAGAAAGGAACTGTCTTCTACCGGATTATTGGACTTAGTTCACACTGATCTTTGTGGTCTGGCAAGAACCAGAAGTATTCAAGGTGATAGATACTTCATGCTGCTAATAGATGACTACTCCCGAATGATGTGGGTAACCTTTCTAAAGGAGAAATTAGAAGCTCTTGAGAAATTCAAAATATTCAAGGCTATGGTAAAGAATGAAACAAGAATAAAGTTGAAATATTTGAGGTCTGATAGAGGAGGAGAATTCACATCTGGTGAGTTCATAGAATTCTGTGAGAAACATGGAATCAAGAGACAATTGTCTGCTTTGAGGACTCCACAGCAGAATTGAGTAGTGGAGAGAAAGAACTGGACCATCCAGGAAGCATCTAGGACCATGACGATGGAAGCAAATATTCCACAGATCTATTGGAGAGAAGCTGTCAGCACTGCAGTCTATACTCTTAATCAAGTTCGAATCAGAAGCAATACTGGTAAGACCCCTTATGAACTCTGGTTTGGCATTACTCCTACTGTAAGATATTTCAGAGTCTTTGGTAGCAAATGTTACATCAAAAGAGATGAAGATTTAGGCAAGTTTGATGCTAGAAGTGATGAAGGAATATTCTTGGGTTACTCTACTCAAAGCAAAGCATACTGGTGTTATAACAAGAGACTAAGAAAGATGATAGAAAGTACAAATGTGAAGGTTGATGAGGGAATAGAAAAACCCTCAAGGTTTTATGAATATGATGAAGATGATCAGAATGGTGCTCTGGTTCAAGGAGCTCAATCCTCTTCTAAAAGTCAGATTCAGACTGATCCAGTAAATCAGGAAGAAGAGATAGGTCTGAATGAGCCTGATCAAGAAGCAGAAGTGCAAGAAACTCCCAAAGTTCCAAGGTATGTAAGACTGAACCACTCTGAAGATGAGATCATAGGTGACAAAAGCAAAGGTGTGCAAACTAGAAGGAAAATTGCTCAAAATTCAGATGAATATTGTCTGATTTCAAAGATTAAACCTAAGACAATAAATGAAGCCTGTAATGATGAAAACTGGACCAAAGCAATGGAGGAAGAGTTTATGCAAATTGAGAAAAATCACACTTGGGATCTTGTTCCCAGACCTAGAAACAAGAATGTGATTGGAACCAAATGGGTCTTCCGGAACAAACTAAATGAAGTTAGTGAAGTAATTAGAAATAAAGCCAGATTGGTCTGCAAAGGCTAGTCTCAAATAGAAGGGATTGATTTTGAAGAAACCTTTGCTCCGGTGGCAAGAATTGAAGCAGTCAGATTATTTCTTGCATTTGCTGCTTTCAAGGATTTCAAGGTGTATCAGATGGATGTCAAGTCTGCCTTCTTGAATGGTGACTTAGAAGAAGAAGTGTACATTGAACAACCGGATGGTTTTCAATTATCTGAGCATGGTGATATGGTCTTGTTGTTCTCAAAATCAGCTACGCTCATTTTGTAGACAACCCCACGAAACTTGTCCGTTTCGTGAAACTACACTCTAAGATCGCAAATCGAGAAAAGATGTTCTTGTTCTCGTGCGAGGTCATTTGACGTTTTTACGACGCTCCCTTGAATTAATTTCTCAATGAAGGCGAGGAAAGTCCAAGTCGTAAATTGGTCAAGGTGTTAATTTTAGTCTTTTTTTAGTTTGGTAAATTTTGACTCTTGATATGCAAGAGCGGCAAAATTTGCCGCTCTTACATATCCCTTGAGTCTATTTTTGTTTTTGATGTAAAGTCGGCTAAATTCGCCGCTATTACATCGTTTTTAGTTAAAAGTGCGAAAGCGGCAAATTCCACCGCTCTCGCATATGTCGAGTGACTATTTCCTGCATCGGCGGCCTTTTTTGCCGACTTCGCATGTAAGTCAACGGCGATGTTGTAGCGTCCGAAATCGCCGCCCGAACGAGATCTTCGGGATTTTGGTGTCGGACGCCATTAATGGCCACTCGTGCCAGGGGTTTCAACTCCAGCGTCGACCTTTAAAAAGCTTTTTCTTTCTTCCATTCGTCATTTCTTATCCACCAGACTTCTACGCGACTCGCTTGTTCGATCTCACCGTTCGCCGAATCGCCGACAGATCTATTCTTATAATTTCCACTTCAAACCCGGGTAAGTTTCTTCTTCCCACTCGTCGTTCAACTTTTCTTTCAAGTTTGTCATAGGTTTTTGCATTTGATTGGTTTTTTTTTGTTGTTTTTTATATACTTCGTGTTTAGGGTCTGGTGTTTTCGTTTTGTGTCGTCATTATCGTTGTCCACCTGCGTGCCCTAACTACTACCCTGAAAACCCTAGGGATTCCCTCGCCTTCGAATTCCCAAACCCTCAACACGAAATTCCCCTCATGTAGCATCGGTGAATTTTACCGAGCTCACCCGGACATAGCAAATTTTGTTGAGTGTTATAGCGGCGGACGTCGGCGTTTTACTGAGCTCGCCCGAACTTGCAGATGTTACCTCGCCATGTAATATCGGCGAAATTCGCCGCTCGCACATATAGGGAACCCCCATGTGGTGTCGGCAAAAATCGCCGACGGAACATTGAAAAGAAATGAAGTTGCTAGTCGTCAATGCAGTGTCGGCAAAAATCGCCGCCCGAACACAAAAAACCTTTCGTTCCTATTTCCTGCATTGTCGGCAAATTTCGCCGCTCTAACCGTCTCACGATTCTTTCAAGCTGCACGGGCGGCGAATTTCGCCGCCGATGCACAAACATCAAACCCCTCACATGCAAGGGCGGCGAATTTTGCCGCCCATGCAAAAAATATCCCAAATTTTCCTAACACTGGAAAATTTTCAATTTCATTTTCCCGAGCCCGCTTCTCCTCTGATTCTTGGCCAGCTCGCACTATAGCCCTTTTTCAAGCGCACTCCCATAGTCATGATCGTCAACATGCAATTTTCCCAGATTGCCCATATTTTCCCTGATTGCATGATCATGATTTCTGTTGCAGTTTCTTCTGCGGAGCTCCTTTCGACGTCAAATTTCTTCTCAGTGAAAGATCGTCCAAATGACTGATTTGTCTCCGAAGAAGGCTAAAGCAATGAAGTATAAATACCAGGGTGTTTTCCCAATCACCTCAGTCCACTCTAATGTTGAAGATATTAGAGATACAGAGATTGGCCATGTTGATATGGCTGAGTTCGTAGAGAGAACCAAGTCGAGCAACCCCAGTGCTATGATGAGGAAAATTGTAGAAAGTAATGTTCATCTGGTATCCTCCTTCCCAGTGGCGGCTCACAATACAGAATTTGTTCTTCAGTGCGCCCATTTCTACAACAAAGATATCAGAGCTGTGGTGGACGCCAGTGGTAATGTAATAATCAGGCTGGACCCTGAGTTTATTGACAAGGTGTTCATGTGTCCTCCTGCAACAGAGGTGTTGAAGCTTGATTTCACCGATGCTCAAAAAGAATATGATAAGAATCCAGAGAAGGCAAAGAAGGTAATCAACAACAAATGGTTGAAGATTGCGAGGTCAAGTTTGTCTAGATGGCCACGCAGCTTCCCTCGAAGTGATTTCGTGGAAGAAGTTGGTGACTTGATTACCCTTCTCAGCAGGATAAGAGGTTTGTCTTCCTCTTCACAATTTCAGGAATGGATGTATCCCTTTATTAAGGTCATACTCCAAGGCAAGCAGGTCATTTTCTGGGGAGAGCAAATTAGTAACGCTTTGCATGATCAGCTGACGAAGGTATCCACTACCTCCAAGTTCTTCATGACTTCCTATCTGGTATACATTGCAGCCTCCATGAGGATTTTTCCAGGGTTGTCATCAGAAGGGGATAGAAGAGTAGTCCCAGTATACCAGTACTATTCCCAGCTAACATTGAAAGGCTCGATTCACCATTTCAGGAGAGTGAATGATGCATTCTTTGCTGTATTCTTGTGCCTTTTCAATCCCCAACTGGAGCAGAGAAGAATCTCAGATGAGGCATGGACAGTGGTTAATGGTTTTGGTTGTATGTTTTTGCAATTTCCATCTTTCTCCTACTTGAGGGTTGGCTTTTACCAAGGTTACCCTTATATGCTACCAAGGTTTCCTTCAGATAGATTGGTGTTGATGGAGTTGTGCAGGCAAATGATTGTCGTGCATAACAAGCAGATGGAACTCAAGAAGCCTGGCTTCAGATTCCCTGTAGAAATCGGCAGATACTCAGTATTGACTGCCGCAAAGGCAAGAGCTATGGAAACGGAGATGCAGTTGGTCACCATGAAGCAATTCAAGAGGAGGCCAAAGTTTGATTACCGGGGTGTAAGGGATAAAATCAAGAGGAAAACACAATTCCATGAACCCATGGTGGAAGATGTCTGGCTTGATTTGAGAACAGAGGAAGACATCAGGAAACTGGATTATAGCAGGCTGTCTCTAGAGCAAATCGAATACCTTGGACTTGCTGATATCCCAGAGGACCTTGTAGATGATGGCGAATTGGTTGACGCCAAGTATGAAACAGAAAAGATAGCTGGTACTCCTCTACCGCCAATCCAATGGTCCCAAAAGGAGCTGACTTCCCTGAGAAAGAGATTTGAACCCATATTGGCCAACACCAATAAGTGGCTGGAAGATAAAGGAATTACACTGAAGGAATTCCTCACTGGCTCAGAAACTGAAGTTCAAGAGCAAACTGGTAAGAAGGTTGAAAATAGAACGAAGAATAAGAGTGATGCTCCATCATCCTCTAAAACACATAAACCTAAAATCAGATTTGTGACAAAGAAAGCAAAGGTTGTTGAGAAGGAACCTGAAGCGAAGGATATGGAGATTGAAGAGCCAGCGGCCGAGGATCCAGCAATTGAAGAGCCAGCTACAGAAGAGATGGATGTCGGAGACAAGGGATCAGAGGAACAAGAAAAAGAGGCTTTGTCTCCACAAGACAATACACCTGTTGCACCCCCTGTGCCTGCTTCCCCCATTATCATTCCTTCTTCTGAATCCCCCTCTCCTCCTAAGATAATCTTTGATAATCCCCAGGGCACTTTTGAAAATGTTCTCCATTCTTCTGATTCCATTCCTAGTTTGTCTTCTTCGTCATTTGATATAGGAGATACTTCTATGTTTGATCATTTTGTGATGAATACTGAGCAAATTTCAAGTGCCAATGTAACAGGTGCGGTTTTTACCAACACCCCGCCTATTGTTACTACCACCAGCACGAGTACAGTCCCAGTAACACCAGTGGCAGGAATGGACTCCAATGTAAATACTTCCCTGCTGCCACCTTGGTTATCAGCTTACACGCCAAAGAGGAAAAAGCAAGTCATCTCTCCAGATGATTTCGATTTCACTAAGCTGACACCTGCAAAACCAAAGGCTCCGAAGAAACCAAAGATCCTTTCGAGAGTACTTGAAGAAAAGGGGCAGAAGGTTTTGGAGATAGCAAAACCTCCACAGGATGCAACTGTCGAAAATTTTGACATGAATGACTACTCTATTTCTAGGGTTGAATTGGGCAAAATCACCCATGAAAGCGCTAAAAATGATATGCAGTCAGCCATGGACATCCTGATCCAGAAATTCGACAAGGAAAAAGAAATGAAAGACTACTACAAGGCAAAAGCAGAACAGCTGACTGCAGTGGTAAGAAAGATCACGTTGAATTCAGAAGCAGTTACTCCAGAGGCCGTGTCTGTAGAAGACCCCGTCATCCTGAAAGCGGAAAAGACTCACCTCAGAGGAAAAGTACTTGAAGAGTACTTAGACAGGATGCGAGCTCAGGGAATCTCTTTGCTCAAGGAGGTTTTTGAGAAAACGGATAAGATGAGGAAAGTAAGAGCAGAACTCAACGATCTCATTGATGCCATCTCTCATGATATTGAGCACACAGAAGATACTCATGATAAGTGGGTTGAAATGAGGAAGCTGAAAATAAGCACTTTAATATCCATTGGCGCCATTTCCAACAGGGATTCATATATAGAGACAAAGGAAGCTCTAACGTACAGGAGCAATGTGCTAAGAAATTTGATCAAGGATCTCGAAGCTGCCAAGGAAACCAGTGAAGAAAACGATGTTAACATTTTGCATAAGCTGGAGGAGTTGCCCTGTAAATTGGTATCACAGGATAACCAGTTTCTTTCCGCAGAAGAAATGGTCAAGGAATTTGAGGATATGTTTCAGCAGGAATTTGAAGACAAGGTATTCTCAATAACTTCTGTGGACAACATATTAGACAACCAGTTAACCTTGGACAATTTGAAAACCAGGTTAACCAATCATGCCAAGTCAATCACCACAGTAAGGGACGCCATAGTGAGGGCCAGGATGATTTTCAAGAACACATTCAAACCAGATAGCATTGAAATGCAGGCAACCTTCACTATGTATGATGACCACGTGAAAAAGGGTGGTGACACAAGTCGAAGCAGCTGATTTGTCCCTTAGTTTATTTTCTGATTTCCAAATGTACTTTCAAAACAGTTTTGGACATTTTTACATGTACATTTTTGATATGCAATTACATGTAAAAAATAGGAAGTCCCAAGTCAATAAGGACTCCTATTTTTGAATAAGTCAAAGTAGTTGTAGATTTCCTAGATTTTCTCAGGGTCTTTCCCTATAAATAAAGGGGACCTCTCTTTGTAAATTTTATCTTTTATCTATTGCAAGAAAACTCTGGCGAATTGAAAAGCAAATCAAGACTTTGTGCTTATTGTGAAAATCAAAATTCAAATATTCATCAATACAAGAAAGCAAGTTCAATTCCAATCTTTGTCTTGGGGTTATTTGCGTTGTGATAGTTTTGTTCTTATGTCTTGCTATCATAATCTTAATTGATAATAATTGAAAGGTGGAGTTTGTTTCAAGTGATTGAAGAGCGCTCTAGATTTGATTCTGATAAACTTTGTGTTATCAAATCGGTTGTGGGTTATATGTTCATGTTTGTGAAAATACAACAGTTTGAAGACTTTGTGCTGCAAGTTGTTATATTTGAATCGTTTTTATCATATTGAAGAAGAGTGAAGACTTTGGGCTGCATTTTGCTTCAAACAAGTTCTGATTACAAGTAGTGAGTGTGGTAACAGAAAACTTTGTGTTTCTGTGAGATTGTGATAATTTATAAGTTTTATATTAAGAGTTTGAAATATAAACATCTATTCTGAAAAAAGAGAATGAGATGAGATGGAACCGCCCCAAACATAGTTTTTAGTGTACATAAATTTGATAAGCGTTTGATTTACAAAAGTTAAGCAATTAGAGGGAACCTCCCCTTGCTGAGAGGAGAGACTTTGTCTCATCATAGCTGTGGCTGATATACCCATTTTGCCGTTAGCAAGTTAACGACAAAATATTCACCCAACAGTTTTTTGGCGACTCCACTGGGGACGGAACGCGCAACTTGAAGCCTCACGCTTCGAGTTGAAGCATTTTTCAGTTCTTTTCCATTTTTCTTGCAAATATTGTGGTTAATATAATACAGTCTGGCAGATTCCCGGTACACCAGAAGTAAGAGGGTTCAGGGTATTATTGATCCTGCATTTGAATTAATGCAGCAGAATAATTTTGGATTCTTAACTCCATGACCTCGTCTTCAGCGCACCAGGAGTTTTCCCCCTACAAACACCAGGTCTCCAATACCAGGTGAAGTTTCTATTGCCAGTACTAATAGAGTTTTGGCTGTTCATACACCACCAAGGTTTACTATACCACCTTTCAACTGGCGTATCATGGCAGCCCAAGGCCCTTGGGGTAATACCTTTGGTCCTCTAAACTTGACCCCACCATTACATGAACTACCTCGTAGTTCAAGAAAGAATTTCCCCAAATTCTATGGTGACGGAAAAGTTCATCCTGATGAGCACATTGCGGCTTTCTGTATAGCCTGCGGTGTAATAGGTGTCGAGCACGAAGACGTGGCTGTGCGACTCTTTGTAGAAACACTACAAGGCGCTGCTGCAGACTGGTTCTATCACCTCCAAGCTCAGACCATAACAAACTGGGCTACTCTCAAAATTAAGTTCGAGGCCAGGTTCAAACCTGCGGAAGATGCTCATGCACTGTTAGTGCAGTTGACACAGATGAAAAAGGAACCTCAGGAACCAATGCGAGATTTCATCGCTAAGTTTAACAAATTGAGGAATAGGATTCCTGCTACTGCTGAGCCCACAGCGGAGAATCTCAAATGTTTCTTCATTAATACACAGCTCCCAGAGGTGAGTTTCCTATTGAGGCGAGCTGCTCCTACTGATCTTGCTGCGGCTCAGATCCTGGCAACAGAAGTAGAAGATGATCTTATCCTAGCAGGTAAGATAAGAAGGGATGCTAATAGAAACAAAAGCTCCTCTTCTACTGAAAACCATTCCACAAGCACCACGGATCCCATGGTGCAAAAGCTAGCGAATGAATTGCTGGCTCTCAAGAGACAAATGTCCCAAGGCGTATCTGCGTCTCCTTCTTACCGAGATATACCCAGGAGGACATTCCCAAACAATTCATATCAAGGCGCTGCTGCTAGGAATCAAGGACAGCAAAACCGTCTTCCTCCTACTCAGGGGAAGCTTGCTATTGAGGCAGCGCCGGTCAACTCTGCTGTTGGCTACTATGAAGCCGAGAATGAACTCTCTTTCCAACCTGAGTTGGAATATGAAAACGGTGCTAATCTCTTCACAGAAGGAGAAGAAGAGTTAGCTGGCGACTCTACCATCAGCTTTCTGAACTACCAGGACGAAGCTGAAAAGGGAGAAGTGAGTGAAGGAGCATATGCTGTTTTCACTAGGTCTCAAAATCAGTCAGCTCCTCAAGCTGATAAAGGGAAGGTGAGAGAAGAATCTCAACCGGCGATTTCAATCGCTAAACGGGGGGCTCCACTACCTTTCCAGTCAAAAGACCCAGTGGTAAATAAACAGGTAAGTGTTTCTAATGAATTTGCACCTTCCACTTCTAATCCTCAGACTAGTGCTGTTTCAACCAAAAATCAAAATGATGGTTTTTCTTCCTCCGTATCTAATTCTTTTCAGCAGTTCGACATAATAGACCATGCTAGGAGAACTAAGATACAAATGTCTGAAGTTGAATATTTACAGGCTAATCCTGAACAGTTTGATAGATTAGCCAAATATGTCAAAAATAAGACCGTCCCTGCAGGACAAGAGTTTCCCAAAGCTACTCATGACTCCTCTAAAAGTAAAACTACCCAAAACAATCTTGTTACTACTCCCCCTGAGGTTTCTGGAAAAATCGAACCCTTCTATGTTTCCCTATTTGTAAATGGCCATAAATTGAGCAATTGCGTAATAGATTCTGGAGCCTCAGACAATGTAATGCCTGCTAAGGTAGCAAATGCCCTTGGCCTCACCTTAACCAAAACTTTTGGAAGGTGTTTCTCTATGGAGAATAAGCAAGTTCCACTTTTGGGTCAAATCAAAGACGCCCAATTTGCATTTGCGGCTTTTCCGGATAAGAGAATCAAGATGACAGTCTTGGTAGCTGATGTTCCAGCTTCATACGGCATTCTCCTTGGACGTAATTTCTGCAAAGATGTGGGTGGTGAGTTGAACATGGATTTGTCTGAAGCCAGGATACCCGTTAAAGGTGTCATGCAGAAATTGCTTCCTGAGAAGGAAGCGAAATATATTGTTACTCAAACATCAAACCCCAAAGCTCAAATTTTGTTTGAATCCTCGGGAATGGGTAACTATTTTCTATCTACTGAAGATTGTTCCGATTCATCAGATGAGGCTACATCGGGTGATAGCTCCGATATGTCAGATGGAGACTCAGAGGAGTTTTCAGACGAAAGCTCAGGTAAAGATATAGCAATTCCAGATTCTTCCCTCACCGATGAAGAGGAATCTTCTGATCAGAGGAAGTCCAAGAAATCAAATTCTGATGGAGTCTGGATTTTAGAATTTGATGGTAGCTGTTCTTCTACCGGTTCTGGAGCTGGAGTGGTTTTGATATCGCCACAAGGTGATATTTTGCCTTTTTCATACAAGCTACAATTTGACAATACCAATAACACCGCCGAATACGAGTCCTTGTTGCTCAGATTGGAAGCGGCGCGTGCCAGGGGTGTTAAGATCCTTCATGCTCAAGGGGACACCGAATTGGTGGTTTGTCAAGTAAGAAATTTGTACCAAACAAAAAATGAAAGGTTAAGACACTATCGCAATCGCGTATGGGATTGCATTGAAGATTTTGATGCTTTCAATATTTCAGCAGTGCCTAGAGAATTCAATGACCGTGCAGATTCATTGGCTGTTTCCGCCACTCTCATGGTGCCTCACAAGGATTTCAAAGGAAATAAGTACACTATTGAACTGGTCTTCCGACCAAGTGTACCTGATAACTCTGACCATTGGCAGGTGTTCAATGGTGACAATCAGATCATTGCTTTCCTGGAAAAGATGGATAGTTTTGATGAGCTTTACTTTGAAGGAAGTGAATCACCACCTCGTGAATATGTTTCTGAGGTAGATTCGCAGACTGGCGAAGAATTTCTACAGTTGAAAGGAAATAAAATCCCAAAAGGATTGGTTTCCCTTGAGAGGCTCTTTGATAAACACGACAGGTATATCAAGCAGCGGCAACAACAGCAGGACTCGAATTCCTCCATGGAATTTGAACAGGTCAATTTGGGTACAAAAACAGATCCCAAGATGGTCAACATCGGAAAATGCTGCACGGCTGATGAAAGATTCAAATTCATTACCCTCCTCCGCCATTACATTGATGTTCTGGCTTACTCCTATGATGATCTGAAGTCTTTCAGGCCTAAGGAGGTTCGACACGAAATTCCCCTCAAAGCTGGATCGTTGCCTTACAGACAGAAGCAGAGGTAATACAATCCAAAGATATCAGGTACGATTCTTTCTGAAATTCAGAAGATGCTGAATGCGAGGATTATCTTTCCAATTCATCATTCCACATGGATTTCAAACATAGTACCTGTAAGGAAGAAGAACGGAGAAATCCGTATCTGTGTTGATTTCAGAAATCTCAACCAGTCTTCTTTGAAAGATAACTACCCTTTGCCCATCATGGACCAAGTATTGCAAACAGTGACAGGTTCAGAAATGCTATCTATGTTAGATGGTTTTTCAGGGTACAATCAAGTGGAGGTAAATGAAGCTGATCAGTTCAAGACCGCCTTCACCACACCGCGGGGCACATTTGCGTATCGCAGAATGCCTTTTGGACTGATCAACGCTGGCGCAACATTTCAGAGAGCGATGGATCTTGCTTTCAGAGATGAAATGGGCAAGTTCATCGTGGTGTATCTCGATGACTTGACCGTGTTCTCCAAAAACTGTCATGATCATGTACATCATTTGCGACAAGTGCTGGAGCGCTGTCGGCAAAATGGTATTTCACTCAATCCCAAGAAGTCAGTTTTTGGGGTAACGGAAGGCAAGCTTCTCGGACACATTGTATCCTGAGAAGGTACTAAGATCGACCCGGAGAGGGTCAAATCTATTCAAAGTCTCACTCTGCCAGCAAGTAAGACTGCTGTTCATTCTTTCTTTGGAAAGGTGAATTTTCTGCGAAGGTTCATCCCTGAGTTTGCAGAAAAAACCCGTCACATTGTTAATATGATGAAGGGTAAAGCCACTTTCCGTTGGACTGCGGAAGGTAAGGAGGCGTTCGAGGATATCAAGAGAGCTATTGCTCATGCTCCGGTTCTTGTCTGTCCTGACTACACCAAGGATTTCCTAGTCTATAGTTACGCTTCAGAACACACACTTTCAGCTATTCTGGTCCAGCAGAATGAGGAAGGCGTTGAATCCCCCATATCATTTATGAGTTGTCCTCTCAAAGCTCATGAATTGAAGTATTCGAATATGGAGAAGCATGCCTACGCCGTAGTCAAAGCGGTTAAGCATTTCAGGTTCTATATTCTAAATTCACACACTGTTGTCATGGTGCCTGATACAACAGTCAAATCCATCCTAACTCAACAAGAGTTCGGAACGAAGAGAGGTAACTGGATCGCTAAAATTCAAGAATTTGATCTGGATATCAAGCCTACCAAGCTTGTGCGGGGTAAAGGTTTGTGTCAATTGATCGCAGACAACGTTCCAAAAGAGACAGGGGACGAAGAAGAAGAGGTTGTGGACAAGCAACTGTTCTTTTTGTTACTACAACTGACGAGTGGTATTCCAATATCGCTCATTTCCTTACCTATGGTGAGTGCCCTTCTCACTTGTCTTATAAGGAAAGGAGAACTGTCAAGTTAAAAGCTGCTAACTACGTCCTTTGGGACAATGGTTTGTATAAGAGAAGTCTTGACGGTGTATTTTTACGTTGCGTGGATAAAGCGCAACAAGGTAAGCTTTTGGAATCTTTCCACAATTTGGCTTGTGGTGGACATTTTTCAGCACCTGTAACGGCTCACAAGATATTGCGAGCTCGATACTATTGGCCCACACTATTCCAAGATGCGTATAATTGGGTACGCAGGTGTGAGTTATGCCAGCAGTTTGTTGGGAAACCAAAATTGGCAGCCTTACCTCTCAAACCAGTGGTGATTGAGGAGCCTTTTCAGCAATGGGGTATTGACTTCATTGGCGCAGTGAATCCATCATCAAGTGCCGGACACAACTATGTCCTCACAGCAACAGACTATTTTACCAAATGGGTGGAAGCTATTCCAGTCAAACACGCCACTTCAGAGGTGGTATGCAGTTTTCTTAAAGAAAACATTATCTCCAGGTTTGGAATCCCAAACAAGATTGTAGCAGACAATGCTACTTGTTTTTCCTCTTATGAGATCACTGAGTTTTGCTACGAGCATGGGATCGCTCTTTCCCATTCTTCAGACTATTATCCGCAAGGGAATGGTCAAGCAGAATCAAGCAACAAGAATCTGGTCACTATCATCAGGAAGCTGGTTGATGAGAATCAGAGGACTTGGCATAAGGCGTTGTTCGATGCTTTATGGGCAGATAGAATTACACCCAAAAGAGCAATAGGCATGTCGCCATTTCAGCTTCTATATGGACTGAATGCGGAGATACCGATCACCTTGGAATTGCCAGCATTGAAGTTGGTAAAGGCATTGGAAGATAGAACTTTTGATAGTTCTATTGATAAAAGGATCATGTATTTGGCCGAACTTGAGGAGCAACGCACTGTTGTGGTGGACCGCATTGCTGAGCACCAAAATCAAGTAAAGAGACTCTTCGACAAGAAGGCAAAGGCTCGTGATTTTCAGGTTGGAGATCAAGTCTTGTTGTGGGACAAGAGGAGAGAACCAAAAGGAATGCACGGAAAGTTTGATTCCTTGTGGAGAGGTCCATTCACCATTCACCAGTTCTGTGGTGAAAACAGTTTCTTGCTGGAGTATCAAGATGGTACACCATTCTTGTTGCCTCACAGTGGACATCATCTGAAGCATTTCAATCCTTGAGGTTTCAGATAAGTTAAATTGTACATTTGTATAGTTTTTGTTTTATTTTTGTGTTTTCGTTTAGTCTTTGTGTCTTTTTCTTTTTAGCTTGACCCTATAGCCCAATGGCATGGATGAAGGCACTTAGAGACTGGATTCTACTCCCCTCAATCATTTCAAAGTTCGATTGAAGGAAGTTCCCCAGTTAGAGCCAGCTGTTGTTCTCAAAATCAGCTACGCTCATTTTGTAGACAACCCCACGAAACTTGTCCGTTTCGTGAAACTACACTCTAAGATCGCAAATCGAGAAAAGATGTTCTTGTTCTCGTGCGAGGTCATTTGACGTTTTTACGACGCTCCCTTGAATTAATTTCTCAATGAAGGCGAGGAAAGTCCAAGTCGTAAATTGGTCAAGGTGTTAATTTTAGTCTTTTTTTAGTTTGGTAAATTTTGACTCTTGATATGCAAGAGCGGCAAAATTTGCCGCTCTTACATATCCCTTGAGTCTATTTTTGTTTTTGATGTAAAGTCGGCTAAATTCGCCGCTATTACATCGTTTTTAGTTAAAAGTGCGAAAGCGGCAAATTCCACCGCTCTCGCATATGTCGAGTGACTATTTCCTGCATCGGCGGCCTTTTTTGCCGACTTCGCATGTAAGTCAACGGCGATGTTGTAGCGTCCGAAATCGCCGCCCGAACGAGATCTTCGGGATTTTGGTGTCGGACGCCATTAATGGCCACTCGTGCCAGGGGTTTCAACTCCAGCGTCGACCTTTAAAAAGCTTTTTCTTTCTTCCATTCGTCATTTCTTATCCACCAGACTTCTACGCGACTCGCTTGTTCGATCTCACCGTTCGCCGAATCGCCGACGGATCTATTCTTATAATTTCCACTTCAAACCCGGGTAAGTTTCTTCTTCCCACTCGTCGTTCAACTTTTCTTTCAAGTTTGTCATAGGTTTTTGCATTTGATTGGTTTTTTTTTGTTGTTTTTTATATACTTCGTGTTTAGGGTCTGGTGTTTTCGTTTTGTGTCGTCATTATCGTTGTCCACCTGCGTGCCCTAACTACTACCCTGAAAACCCTAGGGATTCCCTCGCCTTCGAATTCCCAAACCCTCAACACGAAATTCCCCTCATGTAGCATCGGTGAATTTTACCGAGCTCACCCGGACATAGCAAATTTTGTTGAGTGTTATAGCGGCGGACGTCGGCGTTTTACTGAGCTCGCCCGAACTTGCAGATGTTACCTCGCCATGTAATATCGGCGAAATTCGCCGCTCGCACATATAGGGAACCCCCATGTGGTGTCGGCAAAAATCGCCGACGGAACATTGAAAAGAAATGAAGTTGCTAGTCGTCAATGCAGTGTCGGCAAAAATCGCCGCCCGAACACAAAAAACCTTTCGTTCCTATTTCCTGCATTGTCGGCAAATTTTGCCGCTCTAACCGTCTCACGATTCTTTCAAGCTGCACGGGCGGCGAATTTCGCCGCCGATGCACAAACATCAAACCCCTCACATGCAAGGGCGGCGAATTTTGCCGCCCATGCAAAAAATATCCCAAATTTTCCTAACACTGGAAAATTTTCAATTTCATTTTCCCGAGCCCGCTTCTCCTCTGATTCTTGGCCAGCTCGCACTATAGCCCTTTTTCAAGCGCACTCCCATAGTCATGATCGTCAACATGCAATTTTCCCAGATTGCCCATATTTTCCCTGATTGCATGATCATGATTTCTGTTGCAGTTTCTTCTGCGGAGCTCCTTTCGACGTCAAATTTCTTCTCAGTGAAAGATCGTCCAAATGACTAATTTGTCTCCGAAGAAGGCTAAAGCAATGAAGTATAAATACCAGGGTGTTTTCCCAATCACCTCAGTCCACTCTAATGTTGAAGATATTAGAGATACAGAGATTGGCCATGTTGATATGGCTGAGTTCGTAGAGAGAACCAAGTCGAGCAACCCCAGTGCTATGATGAGGAAAATTGTAGAAAGTAATGTTCATCTGGTATCCTCCTTCCCAGTGGCGGCTCACAATACAGAATTTGTTCTTCAGTGCGCCCATTTCTACAACAAAGATATCAGAGCTGTGGTGGACGCCAGTGGTAATGTAATAATCAGGCTGGACCCTGAGTTTATTGACAAGGTGTTCATGTGTCCTCCTGCAACAGAGGTGTTGAAGCTTGATTTCACCGATGCTCAAAAAGAATATGATAAGAATCCAGAGAAGGCAAAGAAGGTAATCAACAACAAATGGTTGAAGATTGCGAGGTCAAGTTTGTCTAGATGGCCACGCAGCTTCCCTCGAAGTGATTTCGTGGAAGAAGTTGGTGACTTGATTACCCTTCTCAGCAGGATAAGAGGTTTGTCTTCCTCTTCACAATTTCAGGAATGGATGTATCCCTTTATTAAGGTCATACTCCAAGGCAAGCAGGTCATTTTCTGGGGAGAGCAAATTAGTAACGCTTTGCATGATCAGCTGACGAAGGTATCCACTACCTCCAAGTTCTTCATGACTTCCTATCTGGTATACATTGCAGCCTCCATGAGGATTTTTCCAGGGTTGTCATCAGAAGGGGATAGAAGAGTAGTCCCAGTATACCAGTACTATTCCCAGCTAACATTGAAAGGCTCGATTCACCATTTCAGGAGAGTGAATGATGCATTCTTTGCTGTATTCTTGTGCCTTTTCAATCCCCAACTGGAGCAGAGAAGAATCTCAGATGAGGCATGGACAGTGGTTAATGGTTTTGGTTGTATGTTTTTGCAATTTCCATCTTTCTCCTACTTGAGGGTTGGCTTTTACCAAGGTTACCCTTATATGCTACCAAGGTTTCCTTCAGATAGATTGGTGTTGATGGAGTTGTGCAGGCAAATGATTGTCGTGCATAACAAGCAGATGGAACTCAAGAAGCCTGGCTTCAGATTCCCTGTAGAAATCGGCAGATACTCAGTATTGACTGCCGCAAAGGCAAGAGCTATGGAAATGGAGATGCAGCTGGTCACCATGAAGCAATTCAAGAGGAGGCCAAAGTTTGATTACCGGGGTGTAAGGGATAAAATCAAGAGGAAAACACAATTCCATGAACCCATGGTGGAAGATGTCTGGATTGATTTGAGAACAGAGGAAGACATCAGGAAACTGGATTATAGCAGGCTGTCTCTAGAGCAAATCGAATACCTTGGACTTGCTGATATCCCAGAGGACCTTGTAGATGATGGCGAATTGGTTGACGCCAAGTATGAAACAGAAAAGATAGCTGGTACTCCTCTACCGCCAATCCAATGGTCCCAAAAGGAGCTGACTTCCCTGAGAAAGAGATTTGAACCCATATTGGCCAACACCAATAAGTGGCTGGAAGATAAAGGAATTACACTGAAGGAATTCCTCACTGGCTCAGAAACTGAAGTTCAAGAGCAAACTGGTAAGAAGGTTGAAAATAGAACGAAGAATAAGAGTGATGCTCCATCATCCTCTAAAACACATAAACCTAAAATCAGATTTGTGACAAAGAAAGCAAAGGTTGTTGAGAAGGAACCTGAAGCGAAGGATATGGAGATTGAAGAGCCAGCGGCCGAGGATCCAGCAATTGAAGAGCCAGCTACAGAAGAGATGGATGTCGGAGACAAGGGATCAGAGGAACAAGAAAAAGAGGCTTTGTCTCCACAAGACAATACACCTGTTGCACCCCCTGTGCCTGCTTCCCCCATTATCATTCCTTCTTCTGAATCCCCCTCTCCTCCTAAGATAATCTTTGATAATCCCCAGGGCACTTTTGAAAATGTTCTCCATTCTTCTGATTCCATTCCTAGTTTGTCTTCTTCGTCATTTGATATAGGAGATACTTCTATGTTTGATCATTTTGTGATGAATACTGAGCAAATTTCAAGTGCCAATGTAACAGGTGCGGTTTTTACCAACACCCCGCCTATTGTTACTACCACCAGCACGAGTACAGTCCCAGTAACACCAGTGGCAGGAATGGACTCCAATGTAAATACTTCCCTGCTGCCACCTTGGTTATCAGCTTACACGCCAAAGAGGAAAAAGCAAGTCATCTCTCCAGATGATTTCGATTTCACTAAGCTGACACCTGCAAAACCAAAGGCTCCGAAGAAACCAAAGATCCTTTCGAGAGTACTTGAAGAAAAGGGGCAGAAGGTTTTGGAGATAGCAAAACCTCCACAGGATGCAACTGTCGAAAATTTTGACATGAATGACTACTCTATTTCTAGGGTTGAATTGGGCAAAATCACCCATGAAAGCGCTAAAAATGATATGCAGTCAGCCATGGACATCCTGATCCAGAAATTCGACAAGGAAAAAGAAATGAAAGACTACTACAAGGCAAAAGCAGAACAGCTGACTGCAGTGGTAAGAAAGATCACGTTGAATTCAGAAGCAGTTACTCCAGAGGCCGTGTCTGTAGAAGACCCCGTCATCCTGAAAGCGGAAAAGACTCACCTCAGAGGAAAAGTACTTGAAGAGTACTTAGACAGGATGCGAGCTCAGGGAATCTCTTTGCTCAAGGAGGTTTTTGAGAAAACGGATAAGATGAGGAAAGTAAGAGCAGAACTCAACGATCTCATTGATGCCATCTCTCATGATATTGAGCACACAGAAGATACTCATGATAAGTGGGTTGAAATGAGGAAGCTGAAAATAAGCACTTTAATATCCATTGGCGCCATTTCCAACAGGGATTCATATATAGAGACAAAGGAAGCTCTAACGTACAAGAGCAATGTGCTAAGAAATTTGATCAAGGATCTCGAAGCTGCCAAGGAAACCAGTGAAGAAAACGATGTTAACATTTTGCATAAGCTGGAGGAGTTGCCCTGTAAATTGGTATCACAGGATAACCAGTTTCTTTCCGCAGAAGAAATGGTCAAGGAATTTGAGGATATGTTTCAGCAGGAATTTGAAGACAAGGTATTCTCAATAACTTCTGTGGACAACATATTAGACAACCAGTTAACCTTGGACAATTTGAAAACCAGGTTAACCAATCATGCCAAGTCAATCACCACAGTAAGGGACGCCATAGTGAGGGCCAGGATGATTTTCAAGAACACATTCAAACCAGATAGCATTGAAATGCAGGCAACCTTCACTATGTATGATGACCACGTGAAAAAGGGTGGTGACACAAGTCGAAGCAGCTGATTTGTCCCTTAGTTTATTTTCTGATTTCCAAATGTACTTTCAAAACAGTTTTGGACATTTTTACATGTACATTTTTGATATGCAATTACATGTAAAAAATAGGAAGTCCCAAGTCAATAAGGACTCCTATTTTTGAATAAGTCAAAGTAGTTGTAGATTTCCTAGATTTTCTCAGGGTCTTTCCCTATAAATAAAGGGGACCTCTCTTTGTAAATTTTATCTTTTATCTATTGCAAGAAAACTCTGGCGAATTGAAAAGCAAATCAAGACTTTGTGCTTATTGTGAAAATCAAAATTCAAATATTCATCAATACAAGAAAGCAAGTTCAATTCCAATCTTTGTCTTGGGGTTATTTGCGTTGTGATAGTTTTGTTCTTATGTCTTGCTATCATAATCTTAATTGATAATAATTGAAAGGTGGAGTTTGTTTCAAGTGATTGAAGAGCGCTCTAGATTTGATTCTGATAAACTTTGTGTTATCAAATCGGTTGTGGGTTATATGTTCATGTTTGTGAAAATACAACAGTTTGAAGACTTTGTGCTGCAAGTTGTTATATTTGAATCGTTTTTATCATATTGAAGAAGAGTGAAGACTTTGGGCTGCATTTTGCTTCAAACAAGTTCTGATTACAAGTAGTGAGTGTGGTAACAGAAAACTTTGTGTTTCTGTGAGATTGTGATAATTTATAAGTTTTATATTAAGAGTTTGAAATATAAACATCTATTCTGAAAAAAGAGAATGAGATGAGATGGAACCGCCCCAAACATAGTTTTTAGTGTACATAAATTTGATAAGCGTTTGATTTACAAAAGTTAAGCAATTAGAGGGAACCTCCCCTTGCTGAGAGGAGAGACTTTGTCTCATCATAGCTGTGGCTGATATACCCATTTTGCCGTTAGCAAGTTAACGATAAAATATTCACCCAACAGGTCTGCAAATTGAAGAAGGCACTATTTGGACTAAAGCAAGCTCTAAGAGCTTAGTATGAAAGACTGGACAAACATCTTTTGAAGATTGGTTTCAACAAAGGTACTGCTGACAGTAACCTATATTTCAAAATTGATCATGAAAATATCTTGATTGTTGAAGTATTTGTTAATGATATCATCTTTGGAGGAAGAGACAGTATGTGTAAAACCTTTGCAAATCAAATGAAAAGTGAGTTTGAGATGTCAATGCTCAGTGAAATGAATTTCTTCTTGGGTCTGCAAATTACTCAGACAAAGAAAGGAATCTTTATTTCTCAAACCAAATATGTGAAAGAATTGTTGAGAAAATTTGGAATGAAAGATTCAAAGCCAATGAACACTCCCATGGCAACCAGATGTAAGTTGAGCAAAGATGATGACTCCCCTAAGACAGATCAGACAAAGTACAGATCAATGATTGGAAGATTATTGTATCTCACTCAAACTAGACCAGATATAATGCAGGCTGTTGGTCTTGTGGCGAGATTCCAAGCTGATCCCAGAGAATCTCATGTCATGGCAATCAAAAGAATTTTTAGGTACCTAAAAGGAACAATTGAGTATGGTCTGTGGTATCCTAGAGATAACAATTTTTCTCTTCATGCATATACAGATGCAGATTGGGCAGGAGATGTGGATGACAGGAAGAGTACCAGTGGTGGAGCATTCTTTTTGGGAAAAAGATTAGTTTCTTGGCTAAGCAAGAAACAAGAGACAATATCCCTGTCTACAACTGAAGCAGAATACATAGTAGCAGCAGGTTGTTACACTCAAGTCTTGTGGATGAAGCAGATGCTAAGAGATATTAAAGTAGAGTATGAGGAGCCTATCACAATCCACTGTGATAATTCAAGTGCTATAAGTATATCTAAGAATCCGGTGTTGCATTCAAAAACAAAGCATATATCTATCAAGTTTCACTTTCTGAGAGAGCAAGTGAATAAGAGTGAAGTCAAATTAGAGTTTGTGTCATCCAAGGATCAGATTGCAGATATCTTTACTAAACCTCTACCTAAGGACTCTTTTGAGTATCTCAGGGAGAAGTTAGGGGTTATTGCCCCTCTGGTGATGAACTAAGGTGAACTGATGTGCATCAGTCTGGTGGGTATCACAGTCACATCTTGTGATCTGGATTGATGTTGGGGTGTTGCTACTTAGGGGGAGCAGCAGGTATGAGTCTGAGGTGGTGAAATTGCAAGTATGAGCCCTTTGCCATTGATGTCAAAGGGGGAGAGAAGACATGTGAAAAACAAGTGGTTTCTGATCAAAGGGGGAGCAGTAAAGGGAGAGAAGACATGTGAATGGTTGCTGCTGACAGGGGGAGTTGAGACAGTAAGGAGAAGTTCTTGTCTTGATGGTTTTTCACATCATATGTTGCCATCAATGACAAAGGGGGAGATTGTTGCAAGTATAGGTTTAACCGGTGTTGTCATTGATGTCAACATACTCATGTTGCATTAATGAGAAGGATTGGATGAGCTGTGTGCTGAGGATATTGAGAAAATTAGTCTCAATCAAGAACAGTGAAGAACAGTGATGACAACAAGCTAAAAGTCCAAGATAGGTTGAGGATCAGAGGATGTAGTTTAAAGGGTTTGTAGATATAAGTCTTGAGATACTCCAGTCAAGTTTTCAGAGGTCTGTATGAAGATCTAAAGAAGTTATGGTCGTTCAAGTAGAACCGGCTCCGGCAGGTGTCCAGAGGTGATAGAGTGACACAGATAGGTCCGGTGAGGTCTGGTAATGCATTATCCCATTCTGTGGATTTGAGAAAGTGTTGAAGATGTCCTTGTAAAGTGTCAACTAGATTGGTTCGTGGTTAGAAGGTCCAAAAGAGCCTATTCATTTGTGACAGTGATGACAGACTATGTTCTTGAAGCTCCGGATGAAGGAGAGAAGAATTCTGATAGGATGATGAAGTGCGGATGCTCTTGGTGATTCAGGGGAGGTTATGATGATCGTTGGATCATGTCCAGTTCATGTTGGTGGTTTGCATTGAAGTTAGAGTTTGCATTTGAAGAATTACCACCAGATATTGGTGTTCTTCTTGAGACTGGCTGATCGGATGTATTACACGTCTTGTGGATGTTCTTGTAGGTGTTTTCCGGCTTAGATGATTGTTCCTAAGTCGATGCCTTGTATAAATAAAGGATTGTGAAGTCTTTTTGTAGTGTCTTTAGTGGCAAAGAGTGTGTGGTAGCGAAGAGAAGTGCGAAAGGCAGAGAAAAAGTATTGGGCTTAATGGAACTGATTCAAGCATGGTGAAGATGCTATTTTCCAGTTCATAAAGGTGATACTTATTTCTTTGTAGACAGTGTGTCTCTTGTAGGCAGTGAGCCTCTTGTGAGCAGTGTGCTCGGGCAGTGAGCCCTAATTGGCATGTGTCATTTGTTCTTTCTATTCTTCTAACAGAGAATACATTCTTGGGTTAATCACCCCGTGGTTTTTCCCTTAACCGGGTTTTCCACGTCAAAATCTTGGTGTCTTATGTGTTGATATGTTTCTGCTTTTGATTTGAATGCATTATAGTTCATGATTAATATTCTACTAATCACTAAAGAAAATTCAAGTGTTTAAATTGTGTAAGTTTCGCACAATTGATTCACCCCCCCTCCCCCTCTCAGTTGTGTGCCCTAAGTCTAACAGAGACAATGTTGGAACAAGTAACATCATATGCACCTTGTTAGACAAGGAGATAGAGTTAGAGAGAGGGAGATAGATATAGAGATAGAGAGGCAGATAGATAAAGAGAGAGGGAAGATAGAGAAATAAAGTAGGGATTCTAAAAGTAGGGATCCATGGAAGAGGTTGTTGTTCTTATTTCTATTATGTAGAGGTCTTATGGAATTCACATATCTAAAATTGCAAAGTTTACAATCTATACCTAAAAATGCAAAGCAACTATTTTATAGAAAGAAAATTTTAAAATTTAAACTACTACTTTTTGTCCGGGATTGGAACTTTGCAATGATATTTTAACAGTTCTTTTTGCCAAATGGTAGAACTAGTCAGTTTTCTTTTTATATATTTTCTGCAAACAGTTAAGTAACAATATTCTCATGCAGTTCTCTAACAAACATTTGCAACACAACTATTATGTTCTACAAGACCCTATTTCTGAATTTGGCTCCTAAATTTCCTTTTTGGTGCCTACTAATAAAATTTCTCAAACATCCTTCCAAGGGACTAAAGCATGGTCTCGTGCTTAGGCTACTGCTTCTATTTTTAAGGAAAATGTGAATGTGGTCCATGCATATTTCTTTTAACATCCTACAGTAAATATTGTTTTTCTAGAGCATAGGAGCTAATACTATTTAGGTTAGACAATTATGTAGACTTGAAATTATGTAGACACTACTTATGAAATTTTTACCATGTGATTGAAAAGTACATCTTCTCATAAGTAGGAGGTATTGCATCTTCTCTCTAGATTTTTCTTTATATTCCCATCTAGATTTCCATATAAATTTTATGTGACTGCTTAAAAAATAAGCAGTAATAAAAGAAATTTATGAGACACCCCTTGAAAATAAAAGAAAAGCCAAAGGGTTGTAGCTCAATTGGTTGAGCACAATTGGTGAGGATGGTGGTACATGTTGATAATGCCATCCACCAAGATTCAAACCCCCAAAGGCGCGATCAGAAATCGAATTGTTGTTTCCAAATTTCTAAACAACCCCAGCTTAAAATGTTTTGGAAGCCCCGTGCATGGACCACCCTGTAAACCAAAGAAAAAAATCTTACAAATAAAATAAGCACATACTAACTAATTAATCTAACTGCCGGTTAGTAAGAGAACACATTGATTATTTAATTTGTTTAAACTAAAGATAATAAACATTAACAGCAAAAACACAGATTAATATTTAGATTCTGCATTGGACAACCTCCTTTACAAAGTGCACACGTTTTTTTTCTTAAAAATTTCGCAATCCTCTCTTAAATCCTTTGTAAACCTCCGAATTACTCAAAATAACTCTCACACGCAGCCATGCACGCTCAAGAAAACCATATTACACCATTCCCTGTAAAATATTCCACGTAACATTACAACAATACTTTAGAAAATCAAAAATCAGATCAGAAGTTATAAACCCCAACAAAACCGCTTTATATCACCCACCTGCAACAATAATCACCAATACTTTACCTCGGCCTGTGTAATTTCAAGAATCTCGCATTTCAAAGTTGAATTAGTTAAATAATCTCACAATGCTAAATATAAGGACAATTTTTTGTGATTACTAGTCAAACTCTGCTCAAGTATTGAGGGTTTGTGCTGCAAAGGGCTGTTCTTAAATATCATCTACTTCAACAGTCAAAGGTTCATTTTGGCCAATAAAAATAGGATAAATATTTACCACTCTTTGTTGTGAATGAGGTGTAAAATGGCTATGGACTGTTTGACCATTGAAAGGGACTATATTTAAGTATAGTGGCTGCAAACTGCAAGACAATTTGACTAATTCATTACCATTTTTTATGCTAAAAAGCTCATTCTGAAGCCCTCCAGGCTCCCCCCATTAATACCAAGCCAGGACAAAATCGTAAAAAAAAAAAAGAATTAAATATCAATTGTCAGGGCAATGTTTTAATAATTTTAAAATCCTTTAATATTTTAAACCCTTTATTTCATTTTCACATTTACTGTTCACAGTATCAACCAATCAGTGAACAGAAAATTGATATTTTTTTAGAATGCAGAATAAAATACACCATTTTAAACTTTAACATTGTTGTTTGGAACTTTAAATACTCAAAAATGATTGACTCCATAGAAAAACAAAATTACATCCAACCTTTAGTAATGAACTAAAAATAAAATTAATATAATAATATAGAACATAAAATGAAATATATGATATTATAATATTTAGTAGGCATGAGCTTTCCACAGTCCATAGAATTAAGAAAAAATGCTTTTGGATTTCACTGTGTGTATTTCTTTGTCTCAACGTATGGATCACACTCAATGATCCATCATGAATCTTCCTGATGATTGATCATTGAGTGTGATCTGAAATGTTGAAACAAAAAAACACACAGTGAAATCCAAAAACATTCTTTCTTAATTATAATATTTAATTATATCAATTAATGCATAGTACTTAATATTGCTTATAATTTAAAATATATAAATATTAAATTTTTTTGAAAAGTCCAATAAACAGGCCGTTCATTTTCAAAAGTCATGACGGTTGCTGTAGTTGGATTGCTACAAAGAGACGTCGTAATGTATAATCAAAGAACAATGACAGACAAGATAAATTACACTTGAATCGAAGAAGAAGATAAAATTAACAAGGATACAAAGAGGATCTGAAAGGCAAGATAATACAAGAATTAATACATCTGAACATCAAGACAAGTTTAATCCCTCTGCCATCAACCATAGAAAGAAGAGCTGAAACAGCCACAAGACTTGATTGAATCCATCTGAATATCAAGCATAGAAAGAAGAGCTGAAGCAGTCACAAGAGTTGACTCCATCTGAATATCAAGAATATAAAGAGGAACTGAAACAAACTATGGGGGGAGGAAATAGCAGTTCAAACATGCATTCTTATCCTGTAAGGGCAGGGAGTAATAATAATGAGTACGAGACTCCAGAGCTGGATATACCCCCAAATGATGATGCAATGATTCGTGAGCCTCCTCCACTGAACCAGCCCCCTAGACAGTCCTCCAGATTTTGGGACCGAATCCAAATGTTGGCCGGCATCCATGGTCCTAATTCAAATGATGAGGATGATGATTCCCAGGCTAGAAGCTCCTCCAACATCACCCCTGAAATGTTGGCCCAATCCAAATGATGAGGATGATGATTCCCAAGCTAGAAGCTCCTCCAACATCACCCCTAAAATGTTGGCCCACTTTGTCAACATCCATGGTCCTAATCCAAATGATGAGGATGATGATTCCCAGGCTAGAAGCTTCTCCAACATCACCCTTGAAATGTTGGCCCACTTGGCCAACATCCATGGTCCTAATCCAAATGATGAGGATGATGATTCCCAGGCTAGAAGCTCCTCTAGCATCACCCCTGAAATGTTGGCCCACTTGGCCAACATCCATGGTCCTAATCCAAATGATGAGGATGATGATTTCTAGGCTAGAAGCTTCTCCAACATCACCCTTGAAATGTTGGCCCACTTGGCCAACATCCATTGTCCTAATCCAAATGATGAGGATGATGATTCCCAGGCTAGAAGCTCCTCCAGCATCACCCCTGAAATGTTGGCCCACTTGGCCAACATCCATAGTCCTAATCCAAATGATGAGGATGATGATTCCCAGGCTAGAAGCTTCTCCAACATCACCTTTGAAATGTTGGCCCACTTGGCCAACATCCATGGTCCTAATCCAAATTATGAAGATGATGATTCCCAGGCTAGAAGCTTCTCCAATATCACCCTTGAAATGTTGGCCCACTTGACCAACATCCATGGTCCTAATCCAAATGATGAGGATGATGATTCCCAAGCCAACATCCATAGTCCTAATCCAAATGATGAGGATGATGATTCCCAGGCTAGAAGCTTTTCCAACATCACCCTTGAAATGTTGGCCCACTTGACCAACATCCATGGTCCTAATCCAAATGATGAGGATGATGATTCCCAAGCTAGAAGCTCCTCCAACATCACCCCTGAAATGTTGGCCCACTTGGCCAACATCCATGGTCCTAATCCAAATGATGAGGATGATGATTCCCAGGCTAGAAGCTTCTCCACCATCACCCTTGAAATGTTGGCCCACTTGGCCAACATCCATGGTCCTAATCCAAATGATGAGGATGATGATTCCTAGGCTAGAAGCTCCTCCAGCATCACCCCTAAAATGTTGGCCCACTTGGTCAACATCCATGGTCCTAATCCAAATGATGAGGATTATGATTCCCAGACTAGAAACTCCTCCAGCATCACCCCTGAAATGTTGGCCCACTTGGCCAACATCCATGTTCCTAATCCATATGATGAGGATGATCCCCTTAGACCCTTCTCCAGAATCACCCCTCAAATGTTGCCCCGCTTGGTCATCAATTTGAGTGATCCTCAGATTTCTCTGGGAGAGCCCACTCCCAGAGATGAGATCGTGCAGAAATATATCAAAGTTAACAAAGATGATTGCGTTATATGCATGGAGCCACTTACTGGGGATGGTAATGATACACCTTCTCCCGTGGCTGATCTATCATCACCTCAGTTAAAAGGTCTCAAACAGTTCTCTGGCTGCCTTCATGTTTTCCATTATAAATGCATTTACAGAAGCTTTGCCAAGTGTGATTTCAGGTGCCCCATCTGTAGACGTAACAAAGATGCTGCTGATGACAATGGGGGTTCTCGTTTCTCCTCATAAATGCGCCTGGACTTGGAGTAGTTTTATTTGGGTTCCTCGACTGATTGAAATTTTGAACAATCTGTCTGAAATATTATTAAAATTATGGTTATTTTGAGAGAATAGTTTAGTACAGTTACAGTATAATTTTATGTAAAGTTGGATTCATTTTTGCATCTTTCACCTATCTTCATTTACATACAATCACACACATTAGGCCTTATCCTATTCATTCCTATATATTTTTGCATACAATTTACATTTATTACATCCCTTGGAACAAAATCTTGGAATCTAAAGATATAGAAATAAATTTAGTCATTGTTAATTCTAATGGCCAAAATATTGTTGTTTGTTGTTTTCACCATCTTTTGAACCATAACTTAGAACTAGCACTTGCACCCACCTATAGGAGGTTCAAGGAATACGCCGATAGGAACAACCGACGAGTTTAGAAAATTTTCTAGAGTGAATTTTTTTTTACGGTGTGAGACAATTACAAGCACTATAATGCTCACATATAAAAGCCTGTCGGCTAATTATAACTTCTTATATTCCTTGTAAGCATAACAATGAACTCTAAATTGGGTTACTCTTTGAATTTGTTGGATTGATTTCATGCATGAGGAATTGATCTTATACCCATAGATTTGACTTCTAAAATTTCAAAATTTAAATTCAAATTTAACTTACTCGTAACTATTTCACTAGTCATTATGAGTTGACTAAACATATGTTTGTGTGATTTATTGTTGTATTCTTGTATTTAACGGTATTTAATTATATTCGGTTGATCATCATGTGATCATTTCAATATCATTCACATTTATGAAAGGAGCCTATTAGGTCCACTTACATTGGAGTACCTAAAATGAATCTAATATGCACTGTAAGCATATTTAGAGGTATTTATTGTTAGAAGCATCTACATGTTTGAAGCTTGTTGTCTTTGATCATTCACACTTAAAGTCCATTTTTTTTAGGGATTGACCTAGGAGAATGTGTACCCTAGTGATTTAGAAGCCCTCTAAAGGTATTTTAAAAGATTGCCAAATCCTCACCATTAGAATATTTTAAATATTCACTTATTAATTTTTCATTGTAATTATGCTTTATAGTGTTTTAATACATATAATACTATAGTTGATTTAATAGTTCTTTAATGCATATGTTTAGGTGTGGATTTATCCCGCATGGACTACACCACATAGGTCACTAGTTTTGTGACTATTAAAAGATATCGATTGTATTATGAATGTAACCAAAGCAAAGATATGTTATTCTATAACTAAGGTTTTAAATAGTGAATTAATGAAATTAGGTTACCTAATGTGCTCATTATTTAATTTCTTTATCTAAGTGTTTCACATTTTCCTTCAATATGTAGTTCCTATGTGAAGTTATTTTCTTAACATGGTATTAGAGCTATCAATGTGTACATTGCAATCTCAAAAGTTATCTAAGGCTTATTAGACAAAAGTGTTGAATTATACTTGTTGTACATTGGTAATTGAATGAGAACAAAGGTTGTCAATGACATGACATTGTTGAAGAAATGGAGTGACAGGAAGCCTTGCTTGTCTCACTTCAAAGTATTTGGTTGTGTTTCTTATGCACATGTTTTTCTATGAGAACATGTGAAGAAACTTTATACTAAGAGTCAAATATACATCTTTGTTAATTATAGTGAAGAATTCAATGATGGAGACTATGGGATGCAATGATTAAGAAGTTGTTCATTCTTAAAGATGTGGTAATTGATGAGGGAAGAGTGGACTAGTCAGTAAGAACACCATGATTCTAAATCTACTGACCCCAAATGTGTGCTCTCCCACTCAAAGTTTCTTGATGTTGAATTTTTAGAATATAGATAACCATAGGAATTAAATCACCATATTGAGCAAGCTGAAGGAAGCAAATAGACTACATATGAGAGACTAGAAGCCTCTAATAGTGTCAAAAAAAATCCTAAATGTGTCAGGCAGACCCTTTGTGATGCTTCAATACAAGTAGAAGCATGTCAAATAGTAAGAAGATAAAAAATTAGTTTGCAAACCATGCTTTGGTGGTTAAGCTAAATGATTTTCATGATTTGGAGACATAAACTTAGGAGTTGTGAACCTTATGAGACATAAGGTCATTGGTTGCAAGTGGATCCACAGTACCATGTTCACCTTAAAAGGGGAATTTGAGAAATATAAAGCTAGACCTGTCACTAGGGGTGCTCATAGACTTAAACCCTTGGCTATAATGATATGTTAGCTCTAGTTGTAAGGTTCACTATAGGGTGGATATAAGTGGTAGGTGCATCAATTTGATGTCAATAGTAAATTTCTTCACAATGATTTGAAGGAAGAGATCTCCATGCAACAACCTCTTGGATTAGTGAAGGAGAGGAGCATTTAGTTTGTAGATTCTATGTCATAATATGACATGAAGTAGGAGCCTCCTACATAGTATGAGAAGATTGGTTGATATATTTAGTGTTGGGTTTTAAAAAGGACTTTGAAAAGGATCCCAATTTGTATGTTAAGAAGATTGATTACAAAATTTTCATTATTTTTCTCTATTTTTTATTTGGGTTTTCTTCACTATTTATATCTTTGTAAGTATGGGAGCAGGGAGGACAACTTTGTTGTCTCTCAATTGAAGTATGCCAAACAATTGTTAATAAGATTTAGGATGGAGGATATGAAAGTTTCCAAAACATTGTGATCATGGTATAAAGTTGATGTAGAATATACGAACAAAGGATATACATCCTATGAAATATTGAAGCTTAGTTGAAAGTGTGTTGTGTCTTACCCATTCTCGACTTGATATCTCTTTTGTTGTTTTATTGTTGGTCAATTTTATGCAATAATAATAGATTAGTCACATGAAGGATACAAAGCATATCATTTTGATATGTGAAGGGTACTCTGGATATTTTAGACTTAATTTCAAGAGAGAAGGTGAATGCATTCGATCCATGGATACATAAATTTAGATTGCATAGGAGACCTTTATGATCAAATGTCTTCTTCATGATATATGTCTTCATGTTGGGAGATTATTTAATCTCATGGTTCTAAGAAGTAGAATATCACAATTTCAAGTTAATAATAAAGGCATAGTATAGTGGACTAGCTCAAGCATTGAATGAAGCAATGTGGTTACAAGAGATGCTAGATCAACTTTGTATGTGTTGAAATACATACACATAATTCTTTGTGACAATCAAAATACTCTTTATATTTCTAAGAACCATGTCTTCCATGTGAGGCATAAGCATGTTACGGTCAAGTTTCACAAGCTTCATAAACTATTGGAGCTTTAAAATATATTTTAATTGGCTATGTTGGGACACAAGATAAAGTGGAAAATACCTTCACCAAGCCATTGACAAATATCAAGTTCATCAAGTTTTAGCAATAGTTGTACATCTGAAAGAGCTTATCATGAAGGATATTGTCATGTCATGACGTTCTCTTTCTTATCAATGCATTATTTGTGTTATAATAAATTATGTGCTGTAAATCCTTCAATTTGACATTAAGGGGGATGTTGGAATATTTTAAATATTCTTTTATTAATTTTTCATTATAATTAAATGCTTTATAGTACTTCAATGCCTATGTCTAGGTGTACATGAATTTATCCCACATGGACTATACCTCAAAGATCACTCATTTTTTTACTCTTTAAATATTAGTTGTCGTATGATCATAATCGAAGAAAAACTATTATGTTGCGTAACTAAGTTTTTAGACAATGAGCTAATAAAGTTAGGGTATCTAATGTACTCATTATTTAATTCCTTTGTCTAAGTGTTTCACCTTTTCCTTCACTATGCAAGTCTTATGGGATGAAAGTAGAGCGAACAAAAATGAATCTATGGGTGAAGGATTGACCTAGTCCATTGTCACCTAGGATTATATTTGTGGGTGTAGAACTAAATTAGGCCACTTTTATAGTCATGGGCTTGAACCCCAAACTTTTAAAATTCAAAAATTTCAAATTCTTGCCTTGCTGATCACTTGACTAGTCATTATGAGTTGACCTAACACACATGTTTTTGATTTGTGGGTCTTGGTTGTTCTATTAAAACATTCATTTACTAATTTGAAAATACTAAGGACTATTAAATCTAGGAGTTATTAAAATTAGCATGTTATGGTATCATCAAGAAAGCATTTATAAGAGCACTATAGTAGCATTATTAGGGATCCTACCCAAGGTTCCTAAGACTAGTTGTTGGACACCTTTTAGTAATTCCATGACCCTACCCAAAAGAATTACCAAGTATCTATAAAACCCTTCTATTATAATTTAGATTAATATGTATACTATAATGGAGATATCTATCATTAGGGGGATTTGTTGTTAGAGTTGGTGTAGTAAGGGTTTGGGGATTAAGATGTACAAGTGCTTATAAATCAAAGATTTCTATAAGATGACATATTTGGCATAGCGCTTCTAGGTTTTTTGTGTTGAGATTTTAATATATGTGAAAGGAAGCTAATGTGTAGAAACACTTCCTACACTAATCTAAGAGGAGAGATGAAAATAAAATATGATGTAAAATCATTTGTAAAAAATAAATAACATAATAAATTCATTCACCATAACACAATGATATATCCTTTGAAAACCCTTTCAGGAGAAAACCTACCCTCCAAACTCCAAACCAATGTGTTAGTCAACAACAATATAAAGGTTACAATATAATCCAAGAAAGGATCCTTCACAAGAGACAATACTAACGCTAAGATCTAGAGTAATACTAATAGCATAACAATACATATAAAGTACACTGTAAAATCCATCCCAAGCACTCAATAAAATAAAGAAAATAATACATGAAACAACCAAAGGGGAATCATAAAACCATGAGCTAATACCATCCAATAGTGGTTCCTGAATCTCCTAGTTAAATTCCAACACCCAAAGCCAAGAGAAGTCTTATAATAACCTATCATAACATGTCATAGTTATTCTCCCAACTTGGATGTTCCAATTTGTCTCAATTAAACCCTCCAAAGATTATTTATGGCAGTGATTATGACATGTCATAGGTTGGTGAATGTTCTTGGTCAACATGTGTAACTTATTCTTACAACTCTCTTATGCATCATAGATGCTCTTACATTCCTGAAGTGGGAGCTTAATTTTCAGAGGCCATAAATTTTGATCCAAGAACCAAATTGAGCCCATTTTTTAAAATTGAAGATCTTAGAGAGCTCCACATTAGGGTAAGTCCATGGAAATGGGGAACAAATTAGTGGCCAACTTTGATATTTTTAGTAAAACGCATTCACGTTATGAAAAACATAACGTGTACATGGTTTAACATGTATGCATTTTTAATATCTTAAATTCAAATTTTTTAAAATCTCACCCATTTAGGCTTGGATTTCCAAGCCTAAGGGTTAGACATCTCTCATGGCTCCTAAATTTGTGCTTTTAACATAAAACAACTCAAATTCAAACTTTAATTTCATCAGGTTACATGTTTTGCAATAAAATTTTACAAAACCACCACCAAAATAAAGGGATAATTCTTAACTTTCTATCCATACAATTTTGTTAATATTTTTTAATAAGTTAAGGTATTTATTTTTATTTTCTTTGAAGAGTGTCTTTATATTCCTCCAGTACATAAGTATTATTATTTTTTAATAACTTTTGCCCTGCTTATCCAAATTTGAAAAAATGTATATAAGATTCTTCTACGCTTCATTCTATACATATTTAACAAAAAAATCACATTTTGAATTAGTTTTGTGCAAGTTATGTGACATGCATGCTTAGTGATATAAATTTTAGGATGCATCCACTTTAAAATCACCAAAAAAATATTCAATAGAAAAACATAAAAAATATATACAACTTGTAGTACCTACTATTAGCTATATTTCCACCAGCTAGTTTTTAAAATACCTAATGTAGCAAAAAATAGGGGGTGCACACAAGACACTATGTTATAGTTTAGTGATAAAAATAGAAACACTTTTGTGTGCACTCAGCATTTCACCGCTTAACCTTAACCATTTTAAAAAAAATAGTAGTTTAGAAACTAGATTCAAAGTAGTACAACTCTTGTTCTTATCATATCTTCAAATTTTAGATCTGTGGATAAACTATTTTTCATGAGGTTGCATGTATGTTAGTGATATGGTGGTTTTGCAAGTTTTACATGGTTAATCAAAACTTGTGGAGTTGTAGATCTGCGGATAAACTATTTTTCAGATTAAAATTCCTTGGGGGTGTTTTGGATGCAAGATAGCTGCAGGTTTACATGTATGCTTCGTGCATGGTGTGAGGAGGTTTGTAGCTTTCTCAGTGTGGAGATGTTGGTATGTGATTAGTCACTCATAATTTCTATAGTATTTGCTTGATGGTTTCCTTGACTATGGTTACTCATATGTGGACTAGTTTGGAAAATCAGATTTGTGATTGATTTGATGATTGAGTCTTGTGGTCTATATATTATCTTCTTGTTATCTCAATTTATAGGTTACTAATGTGATGATGAGTTTGCATGTTTCATGTTTCGGATGTACGAGTTATGCAGTTTTGTGGGCTGGTCACCTATTTGATTGTAGTGGGATGACTTAGATGTGGACTGTCTATATCCATAAGATTGATTCAGTATTTATGCAGACTTTGTCAGTTGGCCTTGTCTGTGGTCATTTGTGCATTGGTATGTTGCATTGGGATGAGAGGATGGATGATTAGAGTGCTTGGATAGTTGTTTATTGGGACTTGTAGCATGTTTATCATGATGTCATGAATAGCTTGGTTACACAGTTTGGTGTGAGCTTTTGACAGTGATGGTTTTATCTTCTTGACTTGGAGATCTTGGTTCTACTTTATTCTTTTGTACTGTTGATATTGCAGGTGAAGTATTTGATTGTTTTAGAGCCATGGATTATCTTCATTGAGAGGATGGTTATTATGATTCCTTGATAAGCTCGGTATCACAGTTTTAGTGGGAGCTTTGGTAGTGATCTATGAATTCATCACTTGGTGATATATGATCTTCTTTAGTGTTGATGTTACTAGGAGGAGCTCTTAGATCATGTTGCTGCAGAAGGGTTCTTTCGCATTTGCATGGACACTATTTGGAGATGGGTCATCTTCATGATATTGAAGATGTGTAACATCTTGGATCCATGGAGGACTCATGAAGTCTTTGGTTGAGGTGTTAGTGGTGCTTGATAGATGATGTTGGTTTAGAGTTTGTTTGTTTTATGTCATGGTATACTCTTGTTTATGCATTAGAGTTTCAGCATGATACATTGCTCTTGAGACCATGCTAGGTTCACTTAGAGCATGGAATCTCCTAACGGGGATGGTAAGATCATGATGTCATGAAAAGTTCTTGATTCAGGTGATTGGAGCTTTGATAGTGGTCTAGTGATTCTCTATGTTTTGGGTGCATTGTTCATATGCTTGAGAAATTCTTGATGGTGCAGTGATGCATTTGGAGTTTAGCATAAGATGATTGTTTGCAGGTGCTCATGGATACATGGAGAATGAGATGAGCTATATTTCTCTTAAGATGAGAGAAGTGTTGTTGAGATGGTTCCTCTTGATGAGATTTCAACAAGAAGTCTAAAGAGCCTACACCTTGGTTGGACATGAGTTCAACAGATACCTATGAGGAGATTTCTTTTGGAGGACTCATGATGGCTTGCATATCTTGGAGGAGCATTCTCATTCCCCACTCTTGGTTTGTTCGGTAGTTTATAATTTGAGAGGTATTTGCCCATTATATCTTTCAGATGTGTTATGTTTTGTGCTTTGGTTCTCATGGGATTGAGTTGATTCATGGTCATTGATTATGGAGACTCATTTGAGGATGGTTTATCATGAGTTTATATGCTTTATCTTTCATAGATATGGATCTTAAGTTGTGTAGTTAGTTCTAGAGGATTCATCTAAGGGATGTTTGGAAAGGTTATCTCCTTGTGCATTTGAGTTTGTGATAACATTCATTGATGTGGATTGTTAGGAGATGGTTTATGCGCTGATTTCCTGAGATGGGAAATGGAGTAGCTTGATCTTCTTTGAGAAGCTTATATGCATGTAGTTACATGATACATGTTTTGTGTTTGATCTCTTGAGATTGAACAATTTTGGGTGTTGTTATGTCGTTCTCATTGGGGTTTTATGGAGAAGATCATACTTGACATAGTTGACACTTAGATGTGTATGTAGGAGGATTTTCTACAGGTATATGATGTGCAGAGTTTCTCTCTTTGTCTCAGTTATCTTCCTGGATAGTTGGTTTCACATTACATTGGTTTGAGGCTTGGTTGGAGCTATTGTGATCACTATATTGTGGTCATGTGTTTTCACTTATGTTCTTGGGTGATGACATGGAGGTTCCTTTATCTCGTTCCTTTACTGGGTGTGGAGAACTTGGTAGACCTGTGGAGACTTGTGGTGAGAGTTGTTCTTACAGGTTATTGATTTACAGGTTTTACATATCATTGTGAATGGTTCCTTGGTACTACATGTTGTTTACACTTTCTATATGACGTTATTGGTAGACTTGGTATGCCTTGATCTTTTTCAGATTTGCATTACCCATGCAGTGGGAGCTCTTGGATGTATATGTCATTCTTTGATAGGTTTTCACATAGAGTTCATGATTGTAGTTTATGGGTGTATATATATTTATGCCATGAGTTTACTATGTTTTGTATACATTGGAGGTATGGGTGATTGGATGGACTAGCACTTCTTGTGTGTGTTATTTTCAGTCACGTGGGTTAATCAATAGGATGAGAGCAGTTAGTTTCCTAGTTGTTGTTCTAGTTGATGTTCTATCTTATTTTCTGGAGGATGTCTTCATAGTTGTGTTCATGTTGAAGCTTTGAAGTTGATGTTGTTGATGCTTTTGTATAGCTTGTGAGAATAGTGGAGTGGTGGCAGTATTCTATAGCCTTTGCTATCAGGTGGATTTGATGCTTGTGTTCTTTAGACTAGTGCATATACACCTTGGCTCATTCCTTTTCCTTTCGTGGATGGCTGGAACTATTGCCTGAGATGGTGGACATCTTGGATGTTGTTGCAGGTGTCTGGGTTGGAGCACGAAAGCATTGTTTAAGATTCTGGAGATTGCATGTATGGTTGTGATGATGTGATTCAGTGACTTCAAGCATTCGAAGGGGTTTAGTGAGTTCTTTGTCAAGTGGGAGAATGTTGAGAATGTGTGTCTCAAACTCACTATAAAACCCTAGCTCCGTTGCCTTTAACATAAGTGTTGCATTCATGGCTTTACCGTAGTCCCTCAGGGTGCAGCCAAGAGAGGTGTGGGCTGGTGATGCTAACTGCCATCCCACGGGAGTCTTCATCAGCTTGTGTGGTTGTGTGGGGCCATACGGCTATCCTGCAATGGTTCGTGGAATGACTGGCGGTAGTGCGGCAGCTCACAGCTCTGCAGTGATGTTGGATGGTGTCGGTGGTAGTGCGGTGAACTACCACCACCCCACAGCTGTTTGGAAATGGTCTTGGGGTAGTGTGGGGGAGTCCTATCCTGCCACCCCACAATGATGGTTGACTCCTATCTACGGTAGTGCAGTATACATACCACAGTCCTGCAATGGTCAGAGGATTGGGTCTGCGGTGTTGCGGTGTAGCTTGCCACACCATGATAGTCTAGGGGAAGGCTTGCGGTGGTGTGGTATAGACCTCGCCACACCATGTTGGTCTTTTTGGAAAGGCTGCAATATAGTGGTAGGCTGCGGTATTGTGGTAACAACTGGAAACGACAAGTAAAAATGGTTAAGATACTTGTGATGGTTAATCTAGCATGGAATTTGAAGCGATGGTTTTCCTTAAATGTTTGTGAAGTCTATATTAATGTGACAATGCATTGTAACCAAAGAGAGAGATGTGACTGGATGTAAGGAAATGCTGTCAAATTTTCTCTAGAGATGGAACAGGATGTAAATCTTTAGTAAAGGCTATGAGCCTGATATTGTATTGTAACTTGTACACTTGTTGCTGAATAATACAATGGCTCTATGTTTTGGAGTGGGGTTTTTTACCTGAAAGGGTTTTCCCCACCTAAGTCTTTGTGTTCTTGTCTTCTACTCTATCTTTCATGTTTAGTGATTCTGTTTATTGAATATGTTTAATGTATGTTGTTGAAACTGGTTTAAATTGCAATCACTTTCCTCTAAGGGTTAATGTGGGAAATGAACTATGTCTGATTCTACTTTATGGCATAGTAGTATGTGTTTTGAGGCAATCAGAGAGAATGATTGTTACTACAAACACTTACTGATCTTAGATGCTCATTTTGGGATGAATAGTATTTTCCCTTCAAATTCAACCAATGGAAGGTATTCCTCCCACTTGTATTGTTGATCCATATAGTACATTCAAAGTAGACCCTCAATGATCTAGTTTGCTTATTCAGTATGTCCATCCATTTGAGCTGGATGATATGCTGAACTAAAATTAAGACACGTACCTAAAGCAACATGCATGGTGTTCCAAAATCTTGATGTCATCCTAACATCTTAGTTAGAAATTATCCTCTCAAATACACCATGGAGTCTAAAAATCTCTTGCATGAATCTCTTTGGTAAGGTTAAAGATTCATCAGTCAAGTTTCCTGGTATAAAATGGACTACTTTGGTGAGTTTATCTATCACCACCAGAATGGCATCATGTTTGGTTATTGACATAGGTACAACCCTTGTATGAAATCCATACTAATCACTTGTCATTTGTACTCCAGTATATCATGAGGATACATGAGTCCTGTTGGATGTACATACATGCCTTAATTCATTGGCATTCTAGGCATCTTGCCACATACACTATTACTTCCTTCTTCATCCTTGACTAGAAATATAATGGTTTCAAATTCACCAAGACTTTAGTTACTCCTAGATGTCCAGAATAGGGGCATTGTGTGCTTCTTCAAAGATTTTGATTCTTAAACCACCATGTTCAGAAACATACATCATGTTCTGAAATATAAGTAAACCATATGGTTCAAGCTTATATCCCTCAAAGCTTCTATCCACTAAAATTTAGAAACAAGGTTGGTTTCAAAACTTGGAACCAAATGGTAGACTATGAAGGCATTGCAATGCTATAGGACATAAAGTGTAGGGTTCTCTAAAATTTTCTCCTCCCATAAACAAAGTTAGAGCTTAGAAGCAAGTAACCTAGTGGAAAGGGGATAATCTCAACCACCAACATATTTTTCTTGTTACAAAGGAAGATGTTTAGGACAACACCTCAGCAAAATCTGATTTATCTACTACTTTGATCTCTAGTGGTGCATTCATTGAAGAGGTGTAGGCAAATCAGTGTCCTCACAAAGCCATGGATTTGAAATCATGGATCCTTTTATGAAAAACACAAATTATCAGACTTATATCAAGAAATGAAACAAAGTATCATGCAAAGAAGAAAATGACAAGTGTTTGATGACTTTGCATTCCTATTATAAGATGGGAAAGTAGAAATCACATGCAAAACAATTTTTTAGTTCTTTAGTTCTTAGTTTAATTAGGGTGTCATGGGTGGTTTGAATTTTTTTGCTCTTCTTAAGCACCCCTATTCACAAGGCTATTGCATAAACATTTTTTGTATTCTATTTTTATAAACTCAAAGGAAGTGGCTCCCAAAGCTACTATTCACTGAAAAAGACAAAGAAAAAGAAAAAGAAAACAATGTAGATAAAATAAAATAGATAGTTCAAAAGTAAAGTAAAATAACTCTTAAGTATATAAAATAGTTTGAGACTAATATCTCTCAATGTTATAGATGTATTTAATATATCTATACTAATTTATAAACTCTCATATCAACTTTGGGGGGTTTTATTTCATCCCACCCATATTTTATTTGAACTAATGTATTCTATTTTATTTTTTAATATAAAAGTGCAAATTACTCATCATTTAAAAAACTAAAATTAATATAATAATAAAAAACATAAATGAAATATATGATATTATAATATTTAATTATATCAATTAATCCAGAGTACTTAATATTGCTTATTATTTAAAATATATTTAAACATATTAATAAGTTAAAAATATAAAAGAATGTTAAAAAGTCTAATAAATTATCATTCATTTTCAAAAGTCACGACGATTACTGTAGTTGGATTGCTACAAATAGACGTCGCAATGTATAATCAAAGAAACAATAACAAACAAAATAAATAACACTTGAATCGAAGAAGAAGATAAAATTAACAAGGATACAAAGAGGATCTGAAAGGCCAGGTAATACAAGACTTGAATCCATCTGAATATCAAAAGAAGTTTAAACATAGAAAGAATAGTTGAAACAACCACAATACTTGAATCCATCTGAATATCAAGCATAGAAATAATGGTTTCGGATCTCTAAGAGTTATAATGAAAATTCTAGGTTTTGGAGGATCCTATAGTTTTTAAAACTTAATAAAATTTTAGTAATCAACAAAGCTTCTATCATCTTGTAGTTGTCTAAGGGTAGTTGTAACTATTCAAAAACATCATCAAGCCTCTCCTTAGAAATAGGACCTATTCTTATGCAAGAGATCTGACAAGGAATCCAAGTAAAATACTAAGTCAAGCTCAAGAAGTGGCAGTCCTCTAAGCATTTTTTAGGAGATTTTCAAGATTGAAACTAGGTCACCTTCTTCAAACAAAATCATGTAGAGAAACAAGCCATGATTGTTGCTACTATGCCCAAAGAGAGTGCCTAGTCAAGAAGAGGTTAAGTGTTGCATTCAGGAGGCTTTACCCCCTCAACCCCCGCAAGGGGTGTTGCCCCTTGACCCCATGAGGGAGAACTACCCCCTTAACCCTTGTAAGAAGCACTACCCCTTAAAAAAATTTATCGTTGCCACCCCTCGAGCCCCTAATTTTCCATAAGAATTTATTTTTTTAAGGATTTTCCATGATAATTAATATTTTTTTCCAAAAAAACAAAAAATTCACTAAGATTTCCTACCAATTTCTCATGATGTAAAAAAACTGACAGTAAAATTAATTTTCTTTAAAAAGGAAAGATTCACCAATAAAAATTAATATTTTTTTTTTCCAATAAATGAAAAATTGCAAGGATTATATATATAATGGTTGTGTCATGCCCGTATCAGGCCCACCCTACCATAGGGATTGCCTAAGCAAATCCCACCCCCGAGCAGGAGAACTCCATAAACCGGGATTACAACACATACATTACATGCAAAACACAACATCAAAAGAAATAACAATCATACAAATTCTCATGGATAGACTCACAAACAAGGATCCTTTCTGAGATCCAATAAGGGGGAGAAAGGGGATAAACATCCCTCTTGGGGAAAAAACAACATAACAAAAATCTATCACCATATCATTTTCTTCTACTCCATACATCATAATCAAAATATATCATCATATCACTATCTGATACTCCATACATCAAAATCACCCATTCTACACAACACTCATGTTTCCACATTCTTCAATACTCCCATAACCAATAGTAACAACAAGCTTCCTTCCCAACACATACCCATACCTCCAATTTACCATCAACCACATACTTATCATAAAACATCATTATCATTGTCTGAATGCATAATCCAGAAAGTTTGCCAAGAGAGGTTCTACGCCTCTCTCTACCCCAACACGTGGGAGGCTCTCAACAAGTTGGAGGGCCACTCCCATACAACCCAATCAAACACAAATTGCAAACAACCAAAACAAACAAAACCCAACACTCATAAAAATCATATTTCCCAAGCATTCACCAAATTCAAAAAGTAAGAAAACCTTTAGAAAAGTTAACTCAGCTCCCCAAGTTAGGGTGAGTCCAAAAAATTGAAACCAGAAATTACTTCCAATTTTCCTCTCATGAAACCAAGCTAGAAACTTCTTCCAATTCCATAATCGAAATCTTTGTTTTCTCTCCCATTTCTCCCTTCTTCCATTTCAGCAAAAAAGAAAAATAAGAATGAAAACAAAAGTATTCAAACCCTCTCCAAATATCCCATCTATAAAACTTAAAAAACTTCCAATAAGAAGGAAAGCAGAAAGAAAGAAACTTTCTTTTTCTCTTCCCATAAAGAAGAGAAAACTCATCTTTTTCTAAAAATAAAACAAGGAGATCAACTTTCTCCAAATTTTAAAACTTTAAAATATAAAATTAAAATATTTATCCTCATCTCACAAGGAAATAAATTACAATAAAATAAATAAAAATGACTTTTACCTCAAAAGAGAATTTAAATATAATTAAAATAAAAAAACATCATCCACAAAATAAAAATAAAATAATTTAAAATATTCTCTCACCACTTAAATGAAATAATTAAAAAATTATAAATAATAAAATCAACACAACCAAACAAAAATTAAAATAAAAGACCACAATAACATTACATCACAAATTGGGCGGGGCCCTGGCTCGATTGGCTAAGTATTCCTGTTGCAGGTAAGGAGGTTACGAGGTCCAGTCTCCCCCCGTCCGCGTGGAACCGAAGGACGTGTCGCACCAGCGTCACCGGTCATGTTAAAAAGTTTACCAGGCACTTAAAAAAAAACATTACATCACAAATTAGCCTTGACCCCTTCCTAGGTTAGGCTAGGCTTAATTGGGTTGACCTTGGGCTTATGGAGTCTCCGGAATCCACTTAAGGATGTTGACCACCCACCTGCACACTTGAATTTTGAATATTAGTTTGTCATAATAAATAATAGCCAAAGCAACATAATAGCAAAAATTATTTAAATAATTAATTTTCATCAAAATCACATAATCAATAATTCATTAACTTTCTAACATTTAAGCATCAATTTCTTTTAACACTTTCTTTCGCACATAATATAAGTCTGAAAAATCTTCTACTCAATTTAAATCAAATCATATAGTTCAACCACAAAAATCATAGAATATAATCATCATCAACATAATGTCTAATAAAATAACATAATTGTCCATACTTATCCAAACCAACACTAGTATATAGTCCATCAAGCATAGTCAAATAGTCTAAGTCGTGATATCCAAAGTAATGTAAAAAGGATGGGCCTCACATCCTCCCCCTCTTGTATTAGGCTTCCTCCTGGAAGCCCTCAAAGAGGAGTTAGCTACTTGATACAAAAATGATCTTTATCAATAAGTTTATAGCCTAAGTTGAAAAGAATAGTATCTATAATACTAACCACTAAATTTATGTCAGTAAAAGCACCCAAATGCTATTTTTGTTAACTCTAGAGTTACCGACTAACAAGCACTTCAGTTTAATCTTCATGCCCAAATGGAAACAAAGAATAAAGGGAAAACCACTTCTTCTTTATACATACAAAACAACAATTATTATTCACAATCTTATAGAACTAGAACTTGCTTCTTGAATCCATTTCTTTTGGGTAATGCAACATGTTTAATTTTCATCTAAATATCTTTTATATGACTACTTAGTTAATATAAGATATATTTTGATAAATGAATTTAAACAGTTTTAACCTCAACCGATTACCTATAAATACAAAAGATTGCTCCTACTACTAATTAGGGACTACAGTATTTCATTAAGGAAAGGATCAATGGATAAATTTTGAGTTAGCCCAATTACTTTGTGATAGATATATATATGTGTTTTAAACTATTTGTTCAACCCTTGTTATAAAGTTATAGGTTTACTAGTACTAAAGTTGAATCTTAATGACAACGTCTTAGTAATCTAAGACTATACTATTGAGTAAGGGTCAACAATCACCAGATAACTTATTTTTGGATGGAAACTACCCACGAAAGGACTTGATTAAGAAAAACAACTATTATTATTGCAATGGTCAATAGGTGGCGTAATCTATATATATACTCCAATTACCTTCTGAAATGGGGCAATATGAAATGATGTTAATAAAATCTACATTAGATACATTAAAATCCATTACTAACTAAGTTAAAGCTAATTTAGTTTCTTTAGTTGATAATTGCACTATGAAATTTAGGTACCGCACTTCACCCAGACGTAAAAATTTCATTATCGTGTTACAATAATCATCGCTACAGGACATTAGGTAAGGGTGCCTCTAGTTAGATCAATAATGTTAACTTTTTCTTACCGACATGCAGTCTTCCCTAGGAGGCAAAGACAAACGTTACTAGATTTGACTAAAAGCACTAACTTGTGTTTCAAAGTTATAGTGAAACCAGCTAACACTCGAGCAAGGGCCAGTTTAATACACACAAAGCCCAAGAATACTACTGCCCCTATGAAGGGACCATTATGCATCCTTTAGAGATTACACGAACTAGGACTAAAACTAGTTAGCCTAAAATTTTTAAGACTTCTAAGCCACCGTCTTCTAGCTCCCCAATTACTTACGTAGCCTTCCCTTTCACAAAAAAACAACATACACAAAGGTTCTTCTAACAACCAACAGTATTTACAAAATATGGTCTCAACTCAATATAACCAAAAATATAAACATTAAAATCAAAAAATTCAAACGCGGCCACTCACATAAAACACTCCAAATAAAACAAGATTCCTAAGGCTAGGGAATACATCAATCTAATCGGCTAGATAGCCAAATGCAAAATTTTAAAATCATTATATTGTTGGTTATAAAATATTTATAAAAATTATAATGCACAAAAGAAAGAAATTTAAAAACACCTCAAAGGTAGAAACTTTTCCCACCCAAAAAACTCACCATGTGGCTTGAGAGCCACTTGAAGGGGAGAAGGAACACCGGCGGTCTTATCAGTTATTTAGTTGCCCTCATGCTTGACACCTTAATGCAAGAAACAAAACCTACTCAAGCCCAACATGTTAAAAAGCATAATTATGACTAACTTAGGAAAATCATTACTATGCTTCAAGGACATAACATACTCTTGACTCAAAAATCACACAATGAGTTCGATTTAGGTTTCTAATACTTTATCTATGGTAGTCCTAACAATCCCCAAAAAGGATCAAGTTAACCCTATCATGGAAATTTTAGTCAAGCCATAACATATTCTCCCTAAATTATCTTAATTAAATGACTCATCTACCCTATCCACCCCTAAAATTTCACCTTAAGAATATAAGATAGTTTTTTCTAACATTTGCACGAGAGATTCCACCAAAGCTAAACATATTTATAAATAGTTAAGAGGACAAAGTTTCTTCATGAGCATAAGGTCATAACAATTGAAAAGAAAAGAAAGAATACACTTTATTCTATTGAAAAGAATTGTGAACTCTTTACTACTTTACTTATGAGTAAGGACAACGATCTTCTATATACATAACTGCTATAGAGGTTACGAAGTCCTATAACAAAATGCAAAATATCAATATTTGGATGATTTCACAACTAATAAGAGGAAAGACTCTATTCCTAATATAACATTACCAACCAACTCACATCACCGATCCCTCGTAGATGAAACACCTCAGCCCCAAGGACTTTGCCATAGAGTAGTCAACTATATTTCTTAAAAGAAAAGAATATGCAACGATCTTCTAATGTTTATGGAAAAATGATTTTACTACTAACCTTTTACCCGACTTTTGCCAACTAATTTAATCAATCGACCTAATAAAATAAGAGAACATAACATTAAGAAATTTCATCCAAAAATTTGGATACACACAACACATAATCCCCAAAAGTAAATTTTATAACTATTCAAACAATTCATAACTATAGTTCCCACTAATAGAATACAAACCACAATTTGAATTGTTTAAAAATATTAAGGAGTACCCTAATCGAAAAACAAAAATCACTAACATGTCTCTTAACAATGAGGTATCTAATAATCCTCTAAGGATCTTCTCCTACATCACTACCTTCTTCTTCTTTAATCTCTACTTCATCCGAGGTTACTACCACAGGTAGTTTGGGGGAGTCTTCCTTCAGCTTAGTGATTTCCTTGCGGGAGAGTTCCGGCGCATTGCACCCACAACCTAAGGGAAAATACCTTTTTGCGGATGGTTTAGGTTTTCTGGAGGTGGCCCTTGGTGTCATAGGGTTTGCTATTGCAGAGGGGCATGAGGCCTTCTATCCTTTTCTTAATTTGAGACACCTTAGCACCACGGTGAGTGTTTCAGAATCGGAGGGTATGTCAAGTTTTGTTTTCGGTGTGGCTATAAGAGGTTCTTTCTCTTCTTGAGTTTGTTTAGAATCTAAAGAACCTGGCGGTGCGGTTGTTTGGGCTTGAAGTCGGTTAAGCCTTCTCTTTGGTGCCATCCTACACCAACACAATTTATAGTTAGATTACAAATCAAATTCACCAGAGTTCCCAAGGTGTTGGAAACTTGGCTCTAATACCAAATGTCATGCCAGTATCAGGCCCACCCTACCATAGGGATTGCCTAAGCAAATCCCACCCCTGAGAAGGAGAGCTCCATAAACCAGGATTACAACACATACATTACATGCAAAACACAACATCAAAAGAAATAACAATCATACAAATTCCCATGGATAGACTCATAAACGAGGATCTTTTCTAAGATCCAATAAGGGGGAGAAAGGGGATAAACATCCCTCTTGGGGAAAAAACAACATAACAAAAATATATCACCATATCATTTTTTGCTACTCCATACATCATAATCAAAATATATCATCATATCATTATCTGATACTGCATACATCAAAATCACCCATTCTACACAACACTCATGTTTCCACATTCCTCCATACTCCCATAACCAACAGTAACAACAAGCTTCCTTCCCAACACATACCCATACCTCCAATTTACCATCAACCACATACTTATCATAAAACGTCATTATCATCATCTAAATCCATAATCCAGAAAGTTCCCCAAGAGAGGCTCCATACCTCTCTATACCCCAACACATGGGAGGCTCTCAACAAGCTGGAGGGATACAACCCAATCCCACACAAATTGCAAACAACCAAAACAAACAAAACCCAACACTCATAAAAATCATATTTCTGAAGCATTCACCAAATTTTCACCAAATTTGAAAAGTAAGAAAAGCTTTAGAAAAATTACCTCAGCTCCCCAAGTTAGGGTGAGCCCAAAAAATTGAAACCAGAAATTACTTCCAATTTTCCTCTCGTGAAACCAAGCTAGAAACTTCTTCCAATTCCATAATCAAAATCTTTGTTTTCTCTCTCATTTCTCCCTTCTTCCATTTCAGCACAAAAAAAAAAAAGAATGAAAACAAAAGTATTCAAACCCTCTCCAAATATCCCATATGTAAAACTTAAAAAACTTCCAATAAGAAGGAAAGCAAAAAGAAAGCAACTTTCTTTTTCTCTTCCCATAAAGAAGAGAAAACTCATCTTTTTCTAAAAATAAAACAAGGAGATAAACTTTCTCCAAATTTTTAAATTTTATAATATAAAATTAAAATATTTATCCGCATCTCACAAGGAAATAAATTACAATAAAATAAATAAAAATGACTTTTACCTCAAAAGAGAATTTAAATATAATTAAAATAAAAATAACATCATCCACAAAATAAAAATAAAATAATTTAAAATATTCTCTCACCACTTAAATGAAATAATTAAAAAATTATAAATAATAAAATCAACACAACCAAACAAAAATTAAAATAAAAGACCACAATAACATTACATCACAAATTAGCCTTGACCCCTTCCTCGGGTTAGGCTAGGCTTAATTGGGTTGACCTTGGGTTTATGGAGTTTCTGGAATCCCCTTAAGGATGTTGACCACCCACCTGCACACTTGAATTTTGAATATCAGTTTGTCATAATTTCAATTAGAAGAGGCAATGTTGGAACAAGTAACATCATATGCACCTTGTTAGATGGGGAGAGAGAGAGAGAGAGAGAGAGAGAGAGAGAGAGAGAGAGAGAGAGAGAGAGAGAGAGAGAGAGAGAGAGATGTTCTTATTTATATTATGTAGAGAGAGAGAGAGAGAGAGAGAGAGAGAGAGAGAGAGAGAGAGATGTTCTTATTTATATTATGTAGAGGTCCCATGGAATTCACAAGTTTTACAATCTACACCTAAAAATGTAGAGCAACTATTTTTTAGAAAGAAAAATTTAAAATTTAAACTACTACTTCTAGTGGGGAATTGGAACTTTGCAATGATATTTTAACAATTCTTTTTGCCAAATGGTAGAACTAGTTGGTTCTCTTTTTATATATGTTTTGCAAACAGTTAAGTAACAATATTCCTCATACAGTTCTCTAACAAACAGTTGCAGCACAACTATTACGTTCTACAGGACCCTATTTCTACATTTGGCTATGCCTACTGATAAAATTGCTCAAACATCCTTCCAAGGGACTAAAGCATGGTCTCGTGCTTAGGCTACTGCTTCTATTTTTAAGGAAAATGTGAGCCCATGCATATTTCTTTTAACATCTACAGTAAATATTGTTTTCCTAGAGCAACAATATTCACCAATACTTTACCTTGCCCTGTGTTATTTCAGGAATCTCGCATTTCAAAGTTCAAATAGTTAAATAATCTCACAATGCTCAATACTTGCCAGAGAAGGACAACTTCATGTGATTACTAGTCAAACTCTGCTGGAAACAAAAGCATTGACTGAGGGTTTGTGCTGCAAACTACAAGACAATTTGACTAATTAATTACCAATTTTTCTACTAAAAAGCTCATTCTAAAGCCCTCCCGCCATTAATACCAAGCCAGGACAAAATTGCCAAAAAAAAAGTTAAGAATTAATAAATTACGATATTATATTTCAGGGTTTAACTGCGTAGTTTTTGAGTCAAACACATGACCCATATTTCATGAGTAGTGGTTCACATGAACCCATCTCTCATGTTAATGAATGGTCCACTTAGCACTCATTGCATCTAGGTGATGCACACAGGGGTGAAGCATCGGGACTTCCCGAGAGGTCACCCATCCCAGTACTACTCTGACTCAAGCGCGCTTAACCATGGAGTTTCCCCCAAGATCAAGCCCACTTAGCTTGCTACCCCATTTGCAAAACCTTCAGCAAGTGTTGTGCCTTATGAACCATTCATTATAGAGCCCCTTTAGCTCATCAATTGATAAGTAGGAGGTATTTTTCGCAGCATGTCAAATTACGATATTATATTTCAGGGTTTAACTGCGTAGTTTTTGAGTCAAACACATGACCCATATTTCATGAGTAGTGGTTCACATGAACCCATCTCTCATGTTAATGAATGGTCCACTTAGCACTCATTGCATCTAGGTGATGCACACAGGGGTGAAGCATCGGGACTTCCCGGGAGGTCACCCATCCCAGTACTACTCCGACTCAAGCGCGCTTAACCATGGAGTTTCCCCCAAGATAAATTCATTTGCATTTTGGTAACTTATTGCCATCAATTGTCAATGCAATGTTTCTATTATTTTAAAATCTGTTAATATTTTAAACCCTTTATTTCATTTTCGCACTTACTATTCACAGTATCAACCAATCAGTGAACAAAAAATTAATATTTTTTAAATTACCATATAAAATACACAATTTTAAACTTTAACATTGTTGTTTGGAACTTTAAATACTAAAAAATAATTAACTTCATAAAAAACAAAATTACATCCAACCTTTAGTTATGAACTAAAAATAAAACTAATATAATAATATATAACATAAAATGAAATATAAGATATTATAATATTTAATTATATCAATTAATGCATAGTACTTAACATTGCTTATAATTTAAAATATATAAATATTAAAAAATAAAAAAATACAAAAGAATATAAAAAGTCCAATAAACAGGCCAATCATTTTCAAAAGTCACGACGGTTACTGTAGTTGGATTGCTACAAAGAGACGATGTAATAATCAAAGAACAATGACAGACAAGATAAATTACACTTGAATCGAATAAGAAGATAAAATTAACAATGATACAAAGAGGATCTGAAAGGCAAGATAATACAAGAATTAATACATCTGAACATCAAGAGAAGTTTAATCCCTAGTCTGCTATCAACCATAGAAAGAAGACTTGATTGAATCTGTTAGTCGTTAATTCCAACTCTAGTTTTCTCTCCGTTAATGACGGTAGGTTTCTGTTAATGACAGTTTAGATTGGTTAAACTTCTGCATGATCTACAACTTGTTAACCATCAGTTTGCTTTGTTTTCTATGCCTGTCCCTCTGGGATTTCTCTCTGCTCAGCCACTATATACATGTAAATTTTGCATTTGATAACATAATGAACAATGTAGTCTATTTTGATGCATGTTCGTTTTATCTGTGCTTGATCAATTATCTCTGGAGATCTGCGGAATTTCACATGGTATCAGAGCCTTCAGAGATATTTTCAAGCCAATTCTTCAACTTGGACGCTGCTGCTTCCACACACATTCGCTAGTCGTTTGGATTTGGGACGACATCCTTCTGGGAGAGATCACTTCCTTTTGGAGCTGGCTCTCTATTCTTGCATGGTCTGTTTTAAATAGCAGTCTAGATTCTGCAAGAATCACAGCTTGGCATCTTAGTTCAGCTGCTCAACGATCTGGTAATGCAGAGCGAAGGTTTCAAGATTCATCTTTGAAGGTCGCTATTGATTATCTGTGGTCGCCATTGTTGGTTTGAGCTTCTGTGTATCTGTTTGAATCTGGTCTTGTCAGCTTCCACCATTCTTCCATTGAAGCCATTTTACATCCAAGTCTTTTTGGTCGTTGTTTATGGACAACAGCTCTGCCACATTGATCGCTGATGTGCAAATCCAGTCCAGTTTACCAAAGAAAGGTCTGATCTGCCCACAGACGTGTTCATTCACTCCTGTTTGGTCTCCCTTGCCAAAATGCTTTTCTTTCTTGTTACCCTAAATCTTTTTCATTGTTTATCTTTTGCCAAATTTGTTTTTATGATTGTATTTAAAATCATACTTTCATATTAAAACAAACCAAAAAAAAAAAAGAGGGCATTTAAAAACATTTTAAACTATGATTTAAAGGGGGTAATTTAAAGGCAAAATATTTGTCTTAGAGCAAGGGCATTTAAATTTTTGTATTTGGTGTTAGAATAGACATTTTAATCGTCTAATAAAAGCACTATGCAATATAAAGTGCCACATTTAGGGGGTAAATCAAGCAATTTCGGGGTTTAACTACGCACTCAACTTATAAAGTGCCATTTCATAGGTTAGTCATGTCTTTTAGATATCATTTTCATCATTCTGTTGTTAGGCTAGATTCAGAGAATTTCTTGTCTTGGAAACAAGGGATAAAGAATCACTGCCTTGAACAGGATCTACTACCCTATCTCCTCGGACTGGTTCTTGAGCCAAGTGACTATGATGAAAAGAATGCATGGTTTAATAATAATGACATGGTCTATGGACTAATATGTCTTACTATTTCTGAGGATACTCTACATCACATAGAGCACACTGAGTGCCCTTTTACTGCTTGGATCATCATCCAAAAGTTGTATGGAGACATTGAATCTCCATCTGAAAGTGATGTTTTCTTGGAAAACCAGGCTATTGATGATATTGAGACTTATGCTGCCTCATGTAATGTGGACACATCTTGTATGGATGATCAGTTCACTGATTCCCCATCAACACCACCTATTGCAGATCTAGATTCTAGAGATGCTTCTTCGAGAGCCTCCAGTGATTCTTTGCAGCAGGTTCATTTATGTCTTTTGGATTCAGTACATTGGGACCTCATTCTACCAGACATTTCTTTTTTGTTTGTAGAGTCCCTCATTTCGGATCTAGATAACACTATTGAGGACATATGTCTTCTCTTTGAGGACCATTCTTTTGTCCTTGCATCTGTTGCTACTTCTAAGCTCTGTGTTTCTTCTTCCAAAGCTTCCAATGGCTTCTTGCAGCAGGACATCCACAGTCTTCCTGATTCAACTTTCTGGGATGATCTCTTGACAGGAGTTTCAAACTTGTTTATGGAGACTCACATTTCAGAATTAGAGGACACATTTGAGGGATTATCTCTCTTTGTTGACAGCCACATCAACGATGTTGGCCCACCATCTTCATTGCCTTTGCAGCTTGCTCTATATCAGTCTTCACAGAATCTTGGATCGCCATCATCGCTTTCTGACATGTGGACATGTGAGCAGTTTTCAAATGCACACACCATCTGGATTTGGATTCCAGTATCACCTATATTTTTGGATTGGCTTCTCCAATCACCAGTGGATCCTTTTCTTCCTAAGGGGAGAAATGTCATTTGTAGGCAGTGGATCATATTCTGTCTTCAGGCGTTCATCATTGGCATGGGAGCTCTTTCATTATGGGGGGATTCATATCTTCTTTTCTTATATTCTCTCTATATTTGTGGGGGAAATTTATATGTACATGGGTACCTAAAAAGGCCTTGATGCCAGGACCCATCTTTGTTGGCTATATTTGTTTTGGTCTCCTTAGTCAGATATTGAGGGGGGGTTTTGTTCCCATTGGGTTTTCTCTCTTTCCTCATTCTTTTCATTAGGCTTTTCTTTTCTCCTTAGTTAGAATTAAGGGGGGGTGTTAGTGGTTAATTCCAACTCTAGTTTTCTCTCCGTTAATGACGGTAGGTTTCTGTTAATGACGTAGTTTAGATTGGTTAAACTTCTGCATGATCTGCAACTTGTTAACCATCAGTTTGCTTTGTTTTCTACGCCTGTCCCTCCAGGATTTCTCTCTGCTCAGCCACTATATACATGTAAATTTTGCATTTGATAACATAATGAACAATGTAGTCTATTTTGATGCATGTTCGTTTTATCTGTGCTTGATCAATTATCTCTGGAGATCTGCGGAATTTCACAGAATCCATCTGAATATCAAGAATATAAAGAAGAGCTGAAACAGTCACAAGACTTGAATCCATCTGATTATCAAGAATATAAAGAGGAACTCAAATAAATTATGGAGGGAGGAAATAGCAGTTCAAACATGTATTCTTATCCTGTAAGGGCAGGGAGTAATAATAATGAGTACGAGACTCCAGAGCTGGATATTACCCCAAATGATGATGCAATGATTCGTGAGCCTCCACCACTAAACCAGCCCCCTAGACAGTCCTCCAGATTTTGGGACCTAATCCAAACGTTGGCCAGCGTCCATAGTCCTAATCCAAACGATAATGAGGATGATTCCCCTAGAATCACCCCTGAAATGTTGGCCCACTTAGCCAACATCCATGGTCCTAATCCATATGATGAGGATGATCCCCTTAGACCCTTCTCCAGAATCACCCCTCAAATGTTTCCCCGCTTGGCCATCAATTTGAGTGATCCTCAGATTTCTCTGGGAAAGCCCACTCCCAGAGATGAGATCGTGGAGAAATATATCAAGCTTAACAAAGATGATTGCGTTATATGCATGGATCCGTTTACTGGGGATGGTAATGATACACCTTCTCCCGTGGCTAATCTATCCTCACCTCAGTTAAAAGGCCTCAAACAGTTCTCTGGCTGCCTTCATGTTTTCCATTATAAATGCATTTACAGAAGCTTTGCCAAGTGTGATTTCAGGTGCCCCATCTGTAGACGTGAAAAAGATGCTGCTGATGATAATGGGGATTCTCAGTCCTCATAAATGCGCCTGGAGTACTTTTTTTTGGGTTGCTCCACTGATAGAATTTTGAACAATATCTCTGAAATATTAGTAAAATTTGCAATGTCCATACCAATTTTCATTCAGTCTTATGGTCAAAATTATGGTATTTTGAGAGAATGGTTTAATATAATTTTCATTCAGTCTTATGGTCAAAACTATGGTCATTTTGAAAGAATGGTTTAATATAATTTTCATTCAGTCTTATGGTCAAAATTATGGTCATTTTGAGAGAATGGTTTAATATAGTTACATATTAACAAAATTGTACAATTTTGTGTAAACTTGGAATCATTTTTGCATCTTTCACCTATCCTCATTTACATACATTCACGCACATTAGGCCTTATCCTATTCATTCCTATATATTTTTGCATACAATTTACATTTATTACATCCCTTGGAACAAAATCTAATGTAAAGATATAGAAATAAATGCAGTCATTGTTAATTCTAATGGCCAAAATATTGTTGTTTGTTGTTTTGACCATCTTTTGAACCATAACTTAGAATTATAACTTCTTATATTCCTTGTAAGCATAACAATGAACTCTAAATTGGCTTATCTTAACTATTTCACTAGTCATTATGAGTTGACTCTACACATGTTTGTGTGATTTATTGCTATATTCTTGTATTTAAAGGTACTCAATTATATTTCGTTGATCATCAAGTAATCATTTGAATATCATTCACATTTATAAAAGGAATTTGTTAGGTCCACTTACATTGGAGTGCCTAAAATGAATATAAATATGCACTACAAGCATATTTAGAGGTATTTATTGCTAGTACATTTAAAGGTATTTATTGCTAGAAGCATCAGCATCTTTGAAGTTATTTGAATATCATTCACATTTATGAAAGTAGCTTGTTAGTTCCACTCACATTGGAGTACCTAAAATGAATCTAAATATGCACTACAAAGCATATTTAGAGGTATTTGTTGCTAGCATATTTATAGGTATTTATTGCTAGAAGCATCTACATTATTGAAGCTTGTGTCTTTGATCATTTGCACTTAAAGTCAGTCTTTTCAGGGAGTTGACCTAGGAGAATTTGTACCCTAATGATTTAGAAGCCCCTCAAAGGTATTTTAAAAGATTTTCAATCCTGATTATTATAATATTTTAAATATTCACTTACTAATTTTTCATTGTAATTAAATGCTTATGTTTAGCTATGGATTTATCCCACAGACTACACCTCATAGGTCACTAGTTTTGTGACTCTCAAAAGATGTCACTTGTATTATGGATGTAACCAAAGCGAAGCTATCCATGTGTATGTTGCAAGCTCAAAACTTGTCTAAAGCTTATTAGACAAAAATGTTAAATTGTACTTGCTACATTGGTAATTGAATGTGAACAAAGGTTGTGAATGAGGTGACTCTAGTATTGAAGAAATGGAGTGGTAGGAATCATTACTTGTCTCACTTCAAATTCTTTGGTTGCATTACTTATGCACATTTTTTTATGAGGTGAAGAAACTTAATTTGAAGATTTAGATATGCATCTTTGTCAATTATAGTGAAGAATCCAAGGTATGGAGACTATGGTATCCAATAATTAAGAAGTTATTCATTCATAAAGATGTGGTATCTAATGAAGGGAAGAGTGGACTAGCTAGTAAGGACACCATGATTCTAAATCTATTGACCCCAAATGTGTGCTCTCCCACTCAAAGTTCATTGATGTTGAACTTGTAGAATATAGATGAATAGGAGAATTAAATCACAATAATTGATCAAGTTGAAGGAAGAAAACAAACTACATATGAGAGGCTAGAAGCCTCTAATAGTGGCAAAAAACTGCCTAAATGTGTCAGGAAGACCCTTTGTGATGCTCTAGTAGAGGTAGATGTGTCAAATAGCAAGAAGACAAAAACTCGGTTTGCAAACCATTCTTTGCCAATAATTGAGCAAGTTGAAGGAAGCAAAGAGACTATATATTGGCAACAAAATGCCTAAATGTGTCAAGAAGACCCTTTATGATGCTTCCATAGAGGTAGATGTGTCAAATAGTAAGAAGAAAAAAAGTTGGTTTGCAAACCATTCTTTGGTGGTTAAGGTAAAGGATTTGCATGATTTGGAGATATATAGGGAAGCCAAAGGCAATAAACATTGGGAAGTAGTAATATATGATGAATATGGGTCTCTTTTGAAGAATTAAACTTAGAAGTTGTGAAGCTTACTAAGAGTTAAGGTCATTGGTTGCAATTGTTAGGATTAAGGTGTCATTTACCTTGCAAATCCTATGAATATGTTTTTGTGTGTCTCCAACATTCTTGGAAAGTGTCCTTGGACACCTAGGATGTAATTGGTATGATTAACTTGTAATCTAAATTCCCTAGATTCTTGGCATTAGTTTCCATATGCATTCATGAAGGAAGCAAAGCATAATGGTGGTAGTTACTAATTTACGACTTTGGACTCATTTATGGAATTTTCTCAATTCTTGGTGCTAGGATTGAGGAATGGAAACTTGTTATGAAGCATGAGTTGGTAACTCCATTTTGGAGTGCTACATTTGAGGACATGTAAGAGTTACTTTGTTGTAGATGCTCTAATGGTTAATTTTCTAATTAGAGACTCATTGATTGAGTTCATGAGAATTCAATGTGAAGTTATATTTTTTTCTATTCTTAGAAGATACTCTATGAATTGGGTGTGGGATTTTGTGCAGCATACCATGGTTTCGGTACCCATTATTTTGGTAAAACCATTTGTGGATTTGACATCTTCCTTGCCTATAAATTTAGAGTATGAGATAATGCATTAGATGATAGATTAATTTCACAGGTACATAAGTTTTGTTGGAATGTTTTCAAAGTTTTGAGTGTAGTGTGTTGATATTATATATGTACGTTGAAGAATAATATATACTTGTCCTCTTTTTTTGGGAGTTTTTTTCTTGAAAGGCTTTCTCCACGTTATATACTATGTTATGTGATATTTTCATCATGTTACTAATTTCTTATGTTGCTAGTTTAATTTCCATAATCTCTTTTTGGCGTTTTATAGTTAAGTAGTATTTGGATGAATAGGTTTTCATGAACATTAACTCTTAATTTTAGATTTACAAACTTGTTTTCAAATTTCCATTTTTATTGGTTTAACCTTTTCCTAACATTTGGTATCAGAGCCTAGCCAACTTTACTCTTGTGGTTTGAAGGGAAAGATTTTTTGAGCTACAATTGGAGTTTTGTTTAATTTTTTTTGTAGATTTGTGTGTGTAAGTCATGACTACATCTATATCTTGGTTAGATGTTGATAAGTTCAATGGTTCTAACTATGAGTTGTGGAAGTTGAAGATGGAGGATCTCCTTGTAGAGACTTGATTAGGATGAATGGATAGATAAAACAAAGTAAAATAAACTTGATAAAATAAATCAAGATGAGTGGGACAAGATGGATAGGAAAGCATGGGGGACAATCCAGCTTTGTCTTGTAGACTCTATCTTGTTAAATGTTTGAAAAGAGAAAACTACATATTCCTTATAGAAAGGATAGATGAAATCTAACAAGACAAAAGTCTTGTGAATAAGTTATGTTTGAAATAATAATGTTTTCTCTAAAAATAAAAGAAGGTGAATCAATCGTAGAGGATATAAATTCATTTAATTTGATTTTGATTCAATTAGCATCTATAGATGTTAATACAAGGGAGAAATATAGTATATTATGTGTTTATGTTTTTTACCTAAGTCATGGGAGAATATAATTCTTGCTATTAGTGTAAATCTTACGAATGCCACGATGGATGCTCTTGTTGGAACTCTATTGTCACAAGAAATGAGGAAGAAAACCACTATGTATATCACAATGGATGCTCTTCATGTTAGGGGAAGGTCTAAGAAAAGAGGTGGGTCTAAATGAGAGAAAAGGGGCCTAAAGAGAAGTCTAAAGGATAATCTAAAAATCCTAAAAAATAATAGAGTGAAGTGTTGGAATTGCATTAAGAGGGTACGTGAAGAAGAATTTTAGAAACACGAAGAAACAATGGGATTCCTCCATAGGACAGTCCTTGGAATCAAGTGATGAAGCCTTAATTATTTCTTGTAATAATATTTCTAATGATCACTAGTTAGTTGACTCAAGATGTTCGTATCACATGACTCCACATAAGGAGTGGTTCTCCTCATATTAGGAATGTGATGGTGGGGATGTATACCTTGGAGACAATAGTTCATATCCCATTGATGGACAAAGAAAGGAAAAGTTGTGCTTTATTTATGGGAGGATAAAAACTCTCCCAAGTGTTCTACATATTCCCATATTAGCAAGAAATTTAGTTTCTATATCAAAATTTAATGATTGGAGAATGCATGTAACTTTTGATATGGCTTGTTGCAGGTTGGTGAGAGGAAACTTGGTGGTAGAGAAAAGGTCAAGAATGGGAACATTGTTTAGGCTAAATACCACTACTATTTGTCATTCCACCAATGTAACTAAAAAACCTAAAAATATATGTATGTTGCACAACACTGTAGATTGGGCCACATAAGTGAAAAAGGTTTAAAACCATTATCAACAAAATGTTGGTTGAGAGTTTCTCTTATTCTGAGAGTATTTTGATTTTTGTGAGCATTGTGTGTTTTGGAAACAAAATAGACCATCATTTCCTTAAAGAAAATATAAAGCAAAGAGTAGATTAGAAATAATTCATATGAATGTGTTTGGTCCTATGGATGTTAGTTCAATTGGAAAATCTTGATATTTTGTGACCTTCATTGATGATGCTTTAAGGTTTACCTAGATTTGTTTTATGTAACATAAATATGAAATTTTTACTAAGTTTAAAGAATGTTACATCCCCAATTTTTGCCTTGCTATTCTTTTTACTTTTACTTGGACATAAGTAAATTTATTATGATGATTAGATTAATGATAAGGAAAGACATGGATTATATTGAATGTCATTTATGAAATTATAGAAAAGAATGTGTTATTATCGATTTAATAATTGCATTATGAGATTTGATTTATTATTTGAATTATTTGAATAATGATGCACTGATCATATATTGTTTGGTTACAAGTTGAAATAGGAATATAGATTCTCAGATGACTCTCAGAGAAGAGAGAGAGAGAGTATCTTTCAAGGAGAGAGATATAGACTTCAGGTTACGAGTGGTTTATTTGCCAAATCGAGTATAAGTGTTTAACAAAAATGTGAACCAATGTGTCGTAAGAGGTAAGTCTTGCCTTGTTAGTTTGCTTTTTAACATAATCGACAGGTAGTCGATATTATTTACAAATCTTTCTAAGTCGTAGTAAGTCATATTAAGTCGTAAGTAACGGTAACGGTGTCATTTAAACATGAATCGAGACCATTTACATGTAACGTAAAAGTTACGACATAATTATTGTAATGGGTGGTGTTTTTATTTTTGGGTCACTTAGTGTTTATTTGTCGACCCTTGAATGTCAAAGTGAATTCCATCAAGTTATATTGACGTGTTTTTAAGGAAGGAATGTGATGGGGAGGTAAACTCGACCCATTCACAATATCTGTAAATTGTTATTTTATTGCTATTATTCTTATTGATTTAAATCGTAATCATCGAATGTGAACGATGATATGTAAGTCTTATTTAATATAAGCCACAGATGTATTTATAAATTGAAGAGGATAATACCTCACATTATTTAATAAACTTATCAATCGAATAACCTTGGGTATATTAATAATAACACCCACATTAATTCATGTGGTGGAATTTGGATCACTTAAAGTGATCAACCATAATAACCATCGATGGTTATGCTTGTGTCAACCTCTTTAAGAGGGAGTATGGTATTATAGTTGCATGCATTGAAAACTCTCAACATTCTATGCCTTGAATGAACATGTGCTTATCTCTGCTACATAAGTGGGATCAATTTTAAACCAAATGAGAGAGTGGTCGATTGCATTACCAATTATCTTACATTTGATGGAGTGGTAGAAACCATTTCATTAAGAGCTTTAAAGCATCGCTAATTGGCACGACTCACCTTGATCATAAGGGAGATAAGATTCACAGTTAGAGGACTCACATATGGGGGGCTCATTTTGGAAAACACAAAGAGTAGGTCATAGCCAGAACACAGGTGTGTGGACGCCAACATTTAGGTTGAGTGAATAGTAAACACAGCTACAGATAACTCTTGTGCCATCACCGGGTATCATTCAATATCTGTGTGGAAACAATAATAGAATTGTAAGGATTTATAATGTCTTTTGTTTGCATGCTTCAAAGAATCAATATTATCCCTTTTCATATGTCTATGATATTCGATTCTTAATCAGCAAACCTGTTAATGAGTGTTTTCATTATGTTTAAAACCTTTGGAGCTAATGATTGTTGGCATCATCACTAGCTGGCTGATGCTATGAAAGGCTATTACCCTGAGTCAAAAACCATAGAAATGTGTAGAAGTCAATTTATTGAAAGATATAACTGTAGAATGATATTCCAATACATCGTAGAGGTCTTCTTTATGAGTGGTCAATTATGTAGAAAAATAAAGTCGATTAAGAGAAGGTTCGACATTAAGAAGGACTAACAGTTGATTATTGGGATATTTTATACCATTCTTATATATATATCAAGTACCATTTAGAACTATGATAGGATTGTAAACATAGTTGAGTAGGATGCTTAAATCTTTGAGGTGGTTAATGGAAGTATAAGAACCATTTCTTGTTAGGTTACGAATAATTATAATGGTTGTTTTCCGAGAGAACTTAGAATCTCATTAAGCTTAGGAAGATACCTTTTTCATTATAAATCGAGTGATAACTCAATGGAAATGCTTCGATAGAAATGTGAAGGATCATAGGGTTATCCTTAGTAATTTTTACATGAGAATATCTTTGTAGGAAACTAGTATGATATGATTAAATGAAGTCTAACAAGATAGGAATTTGAGAGGAATCATATTCGAGTATATATATGTGTCGTGACTATTGAAGTCATCATGAATAGGTAAACCGAGAATATTCATATTTTTTGTATAAGAGGAAATATCTATTTTGAACGATAGTTCACTCCTTTTTTTTTCAGTTTAGATAAACTATGAGTTGTTATTAACCTAGTCTCATTGATATGAGTTTTAGATAATTTGTAAAGCCATATTATTATGGGATATTATGTAAAACTAAAATCAATTGATTAGATAAGACATATAGATATGTCTAAAGTCTAGAAAAACTATTATCATGATTTAGCTATTGTATAAACTTAGTTGATGGATAAATTGTGGAATACGACAATATCCAAGTCGAGTAGGGGTGGGTGAACACAATGACGACGTTCATTATGAATGATATTGAAATTAAAAAATTTGGCCAAAGTAATGCATTTGTTTTCTACATGCATTGTCGATTCACTGTATCCAGATTGCTCATCCTATCAGAAATCATACTTAGCTAGAGGGTATCTAGGGTTGTATGGTTTGATAGAATTTAGTAGGATACAACACTATGTACTTGGGATAGGTAAATTACCACTGGTCACCTTTGGTCTACATACCTCGTGAAGGTAGGGCCACTTCCTATGTGGAAGAAGTGTGGGAGACTGCCGGTCTATGGATGGAGGTAAATCACTGGAAAGATACTCTCTCTCTCCAAGCAGAAGATATGCCAGGACTTGTGATAAAGATGTCAGATATTTAGCAGCAGTATTTATTCCAAAATTGTCTTTTGTATATCTTGTGAGAACAGTGGAGTGGTGTCAGTATTCTATAGCCTTTGCTATCAGGTGGATTTCAAGCTTGTGTTCTTTAGACTAGTGCATATATGCCTTGGCTCATTCCTTTTCCTTTGGTGGATGGATGGAACTATTGCCTGAGATGGTATACATCTTGGATGTTGTTGCAGGTGTTTTGGTTGGAGCACGAAAGCATTGTTTAAGATTCTTGAGATTGCATGTATGGTTGTGATGATGTGATTCAGTGACTTCAAGAGTTGGAAGGGGTTTAGTGAGTTCTTTGTCAACTAGGAGAATGTTGAGAATCTGTGTCTCAAACTCACTATAAAACCCTAGCTCCATTGCCTTTAACCTAAGTGTTGTATTCATGGCTTTACCACAGTCCCTTAGGGTGCAACCAAGAGAGGTGCGGGTTGGTGGTGTTAACTACCATCCCGCGAGAGTCTTCATCAACTTGTGCAGTTGTGTGGGGCCATACTGCTATCCTACAGTGATTCATGGAATGACTGGCGGTAGTGCGGGAGCTCGCATCCCCACAGTGACATTGGATGGTGTCGGCAGAAGTACGGTGTTACTGCCACCCCACAGCTATTCAAAAATGGTCTTGCAGTAGTGCGGGGGAGTCCTATCCTACCACCCTGCAATGATGGTTGACTCATGTCTGCGGTAGTGCGGTATACATACCGCAGTTTTGCGATGGTCAGAGGATTGGGCCTGAGGTGTTGCAGTGTAGCCTGCCACCCCGCGACAATCTAGGGAAAGGCTTGCAGTGGTGTGGTATAGACCTCGCCACACTGTGTTGGTCTTTTGGAAGGGCTACAATATAGCGGTAGGCTGCGGTATTGTGGTAACAACTGGAAACGACAAGTAAAGAAGGTTAAGATACTTGTGACAGTTAATCTAGCATGGAATTTGAAGTGATGGTTTTCCTGGAATGTTTGTGAAGTCTATATTAATGCAACAATGCATTGTAACCAAAGTGAGAGAGGTGTGACTGGATGTAAGGAAATGCTGTCAGATTTTCTCCAGAGATGGAACAGGATGTAAATCTTCAGTAAAGGCTATGAGCCTGATATTATATTTTAACTCGTACACTTGTTGCTAAATAATACAATGGCTCTATGTTTTGGAGTGTGGGTATTTTTACCCAAAAGGGTTTTCCCCACGTAAGTCTTTGTGTTATTGTCTTCTGCTCTATCTTTCATGTTTAGTGATTATGTTTATTGAATCTGTTTAATGTATGTTGTTGAAACTAGTTTAAATTGCAATCACTTTCCTCTAAGGGTTAATGTTGGAAATGAACTATGTCTGATTCTGCTTTATGGCATAGTAGTATGTGTTTTGAGGCAATCAAAGAGAATGATTGTTACTGCAGACACTTACTAATCTTAGATGCTCATTCTGGGATGAACCATATTTTCCCTTCAAATTCAACCAATGGAAGGTATTCCTCCCACTTGTATTTTTGATCCATATAGTACATTTGAAGTAGATCCTCAATGATCTAGTTCTCTTATTCAGTATGTCCATCCATTTGAGGATGATATGTTGAACTAAAATTAAGACACATGCCTAAAGCAGCATGCAAGGTGTTCCAAAATCTTGGTGTCATCCTAACATCTCCGTTAGAAATTATCATCTCAGATACACCATGGAGCCTAAAAATCTCTTGCACGAATCTCTTTGGTAAGGTTAAAGATTCATCAGTCAAGTTTCCTGGTATAAAATGGACTACTTTGGTGAGTTTATCTATCACCACCATATTGGCATCATGTTTGGTTATTGACATAGGTACAACCCTTGTATGAAATCCATACTAATCACTTGTCATTTATACTCCAGTATATCATGAGGATACATGAGTCCTATTGGATGTACATACTTAGTGTTAATTCATTGGCATTCTAGGCATCTTGCCACATACACTGTTACTTCCTTCTTCATCCTTGACCAAAAATATAATGGTTTCAAATTCACCAAGAGTTTAGTTACTCTTGGATGTCCAGAATAGGGGCATTGTGTGCTTCTTCAAAGATTTTGATTCTTAAACCACCATGTTCAGAAACATACATCATGTTTTGAAATATAAGTAAACCATATGGTTCAAGCTTATATCCCTCAAAGCCTCTATCCACTAAATTAGAAACAAGGTTGGTTTCAAAACTTGGAACTAAATGGTAGACTATGAAGGCATTGCAATTAGGTACAAATTTTGTTATGCTGCAGGACATAAAGTGGAGGGTTCTCCAAAATTTTCTCCTCCCATAAACAAATTTAGTGCTTAGAAGCAAGTAACCTAGTGGAAAGGGGATAATCTCAACCAACAACATATTTTTCTTGTTACAAAGGAAGGTGTTTAGGACAACACCTCAACAAAATCTAATTTATCTACTACTTTGATCTCTAGCGGTGCATCCGTTGAAGAGGTGTAGGCAAATCAGTGTCCTCACAAAGCCATGGATTTGAAAGCACAGATCCTTTTATGAAAAACAAAAATTATCAGACTTATATCAAGAAAAGAAACAAAGTATCATGCAAAGAAGAAAATGACGAGTGTTTGATGACTTTGCATTCCTATTATGAGATGGGAAAGTAGAAGGGCAGGTGCAAAAAGTTGGGGGGACAAAAAGTGGCCAACTTTTTTTAAAAAATTATACATAACGTGAGCGTGTTATAACGTGCTCGCGTTACAATGCGATCACGTTATGGTCTGTTATATTAAAAAAAAGTAGCGTTCCATTTCATTATTTGATAGCAATTTGTAAGAAACCTGCAACTTGAAGAGAGAATAGAGGACGCTCATGTTATCCAACATCCAATTGTCAGCTATTTCTCACCGATTCATCATCAAAATGCCGCCAAGACATCAAGGAAATCGAAGAAGTAAGTTTTATTTACTTTCTTGTGTGAATTTGTTGCTAAATAGGTAGGTTAAAATAGTTTTTGATATAAATTTCTTAAATTTACAGGAGTTGATAATGCACCTCCTCCTCCTAAATATCCACAAAATCCTGCATCACTTGAACAACTAATACCTACTGAAGAAGAACCGCAACCACAAACACCTCCATTTATTCCTAAATATGCCCCTGGAACACAAGAAAATATAATGGGGCAAATTAAGGACATAATTGCAAGGTTGAAAGAACTTGCAACTTCAACCATGCATAGATCCATGCTTGCTCAATCCCTTGAATCTATGTTATCAAATGTAGAATCAATTAGCAAGCAAATCACTAGTTGGAAAGAAAAGAGGAGAGAATTTAGAGAGTATTATGCAGACAAGTTGTCATATGAACAAGTTAAAAATAAAAAAATTACAAAATTGGACTTGTGTTATAGTTCTACAAACCCACGAACAAATGAACCTCTACCCCTTACATGCAAGAGGTTCCCTATCCATTGGTGTAACAACCAACCAATAAGGGACAATTTTGCATAGAGGTGGTGGATGGTTTTTGACCATCCTCCATGCAACAATAATGAGGTCCCGCAACATTTTTGGAGGAAACTCTACTACGAGTTTGTCAAAAATAAAGTGCCAAATTATTTTGATATGCAGGAGTTCCAGGGTAGAGGTGGGGGGTCTACACAAGATAGACTAGGGGCACGCGTTGACCCACAGCGGCCAGTGAGAGAAGCACTCACCAGACCAGCCCATAGGCACATTTCTATCCCTTCCATTGTGAAGGAGAGTGTTGAGATCGAGACACTTTAGTCCATTAGTGCCTTGACCTAGAGTATCATACAATATGCTAGTCCTACAACACAGCGTGGGCTTGAGGAGAGTTCGAGTAAGGTTCCACCCCATACTTGTTGGGCTTGTGGGTCAGCATGTGGTTATGACCCCACAGATAGTCATGATGTAGGTGCACAGGCTACATCTACAACTGAGCAGATGGTGATGACATATGCCCTCTTAAGTGAGACTTTCAAGCTTGATACTCAGGTAAATTTTAGCAAGTTCATTCAATTCAATTTATTAAATTTTTTTGAAATGCAAGATTAACAAATTTAGTTTGATGATTTTAATGAAATTTCAGGGTCATAGCATTGATGCAGTTTTCAGTGGTTCTCCACCTGCATATTGCACTACATCATCTACTATTAGGGTATGTAACTAGTAAACAATTATAAATATTACATGTGAATAGCATCTTTATATGAATGGTATTCTAATATCTGGATTTGGATGTTGAATATGTTAATATTGGAGATTTCACGGCAACACCTTCTAGTGGTGGTGGACTTCAAAGCTTCATGAAGGTAATAAAATAAATAGTTTAATGAATGAATTGTACTTACTAGATTTTTGTATTTTATATTTATATCATTAGTTACATTTCATTGCAAATCTTTCAAACTCAAAGCATTACTACACATTGCATAACTAATAACTATATGTTGATAGATGACAAAATTTCAATTACAATATAGTTATTTGAAAAAATGCCTCAAAGAAATGTGGTCTCATGGAATGTCATGACAAGCATATGCATAGACAAGGACATCACCATAAGACCACATTTCTTTGAGGCATCTTTTCAAATAGCTCACTGCCTTGTCTATGCTACCACATTTTCCATACATGTCTACCAAAGCTTTTTGATCCACTCCACACTATTCTTCAACAAATTCTCTCTAATAAATTCATCCAATTACCACCAATTAGACCCCAGGACATGACACCAGAGAGGGGTATGAGCCTATGACATCTTATATAGCATATGATTGACTCCAACATCATCTAGGTCCCTCCTTTGTTGACTCTAAAATTCCCCATGATGATAATGTCTTCACCATTTCTCATAGCCCATACCAACTAGTTGTTGTAGAAGTCCAGGACAACACTGAGAAGGGGGGGTGAATCAGTGTTGTATAAATTTTAACCTTTTGCAAATTTTGTTTACAAAACAAAAGAGGAAGACATTGTTAAACACATATACATAAGACTAATGATAAAACAACACCTCATGAGTAAATCATACACACACACAGAGAAGATCAATATACATCATGACACAAGATTTGCATTAGTGGAAAACCCTCCAGGGGTAGAAAAACCACTCCAAAACTACCTCACTGGCTTTATGAAAAATCTCACTGATTACAATGTTTAGAAGCACCAACTTCAAGGAGCACCAAATCCTAATATTTTAGAAGTACCAACTTCAAAGAGCACCAACCCCTAATACAGAACAAATTGAAAAGTGTACAAGAAGTGATTTCCACTCAATCTGATTTGCACCAATGTATTCTCTATGTTTCATCATACATTCTTATACTTCCTGTTTGATTTTCAAATCAAGACCATCTTCTTTTTCACACTTCTGCAAACAAACTCCTTTTATAAATCTCTGCAAATAATTATCTCTGCACATTCAATTTCAAACTGTATCGTATAAGTTGTCTTCACATTAATTAACATTCATTACAACTATATCATTCTCTCATCTTCATCATTGATCTGCATGTTATCCACACACTCATCAATGCACCTATAATGCCAATAAATAAGAGATGACCTTTCACATTCTGCATAATCTTTTTCATCTACAACATTGTCTGCATAAGAACATCATATATTTCTTCACTGCATCTATGAAGAACTTAAAAACAAAAATAAAAACAATTTTCCCTTTATTCCCATGACCATTCATTTTCTTCTTCTCCATCCTGCAAGAATAAAATCAATCTTTCCTCTATTTCTCTGAATCATCTGCATAAAACTTTTCATATTCCTTCAAAAGTTCATTCTCCTTCTCTGCAAAATATCTTCAATCTAAATATTAGTCCTCCAAAAAAAATCAAATCACAATGAAATGATTTTTTCATATTCCTCTGCAAATATAAATATTCTCCAAAAATAAAGCCTTCAACACGAAAAACTCTTCAAACTTTTCATCTTCTCCAAAAATGATATCCATAAAATCTTCAAGTCATTCTTCCCCTTTTTAGAAAAATAAAATCTCTTTATAAAGTGGATCATTTTGCATTTTTCATCTTCAAAAAATCTCTTCAATATTTTGTGTCTTCAATAAAAAAAAATCTGTCAACCCCTTCAACTAATCTTCAAAAAATAAAACAAAAATATCTGCAATAAAAAATCTTCTATGCAAAACCACTCAAATTCGTCTTTCTCTCCATTTTCATTTCTTAAAGAAATTATTCATATTCCTAAAGAAAACTTCTTTTTAGTCTTTAAAATCCTTCTACATTCGGCCTTTAAGAATTTCCAATAATAGCCTTTTCAAAATGCACAACCACTGCAGCTTTTTGAAATGAAGAAGAGATTAAAAAGAATAAAATCTTTCCACAAAACTTGCCTTTTCAAAAAATACTAAAAATCCTCTTTGTAAACTCCATTTTATGTGCTGTCATAGATAGATGACATCCAAATAGCCATCAATTTAGGAGTAAATACAAAAAGTTTCTAAATTTGAAAGAAGCCATTGATTGGCTTATTCGTGCTCACCCCACATTTAAATGTGACCATTGATTATATACTTGGCACCCAACACTCATTGTAGAAGACCGAAGCATTCGGTAATGGGAGAGAGAGGACCAGTCAATATCATGACCAAGAGACCCTTAAGCGGGTCACTTAAGTAATCTTGACTTAACATAGTAGGTCAACTCAACGTTATAACATAAAGTGCATGGTATGAATGACAGGCTACTAAGAGTTAAATACATGATGACATAAGGTAAGCTTAGGATTTAATAAGTAGTGACAAAGCTTATCATAGCCTAGGTTTAGTCTCTTAACAACCTTAACACAATAATACCATTAGAGACAGTTATAAACCATACTACAGAGATCTTTAATAAAGCATGAGTATGACCTATAACATAGGCTTATAAAAACATTATAGTGGCATTGAGGTCTAAATATTTATACAATATTTAAACCAAAAAAAAATAGTTTAAGGACATGTAAACAAAAGACATAGGATATAGAATATGATAACATATATAACATGACTCTATGACACAAGAATATCCAAGACAGAAAGATACAAGGACATTTAGAATGTGATGACACAAGTAGGACATGAAGGGCATGAAGGACATTTACCACTATATACCTCTGCATATGTCACAACTACAAATAAGATCAAATGAAGTCCATGTCATTGTAAACTAAGATCATACCACATGTAATGTAGATCAAATGTATACCATGCCATCTGTATCAACTTGAGTTTTATATTCAATTATATTCACACTCCAACTGATATCTGCATCTGTAAAGATCATGACAAATTGTGAATAGAGATTTCACTACAACATGACCACCTTTGCATATGATGATGATGATATTATATCTTTGATGATAATGACCCACTTCAAACAAGGATCACTTCATTGCTCTGCCTTGATATGATGTCATAAACTCATCCTTGTTCCAACCTTGATGAACAAGCATTCACACTGACCAAGCTCCTGATTGGTGACCTTCAGATGTTCACTAATATCAACCCAAGATCCTTAACCATATGAAGTTCATGATGAATACCTCATCAACCATCTCCTGAACAATGAAGCATATGAAGCAATGACAAAACAACTAACAAGTGTCTTGATCAACAACTCATGAACACTTTGAACTATGAGATCCAAAACATCAACACATGTTATCAAGATAATGAACTCCATCACCTATATCAACAATACCATTGATAATCAACACACCACATGAAAGAGATATACTAACAAACACTTATCTTGTCCAAAAGAAAAAAACTTGATTGATGTTCTTGATAGAGTGAACAATTGTGAAAGACATGATCCTACAAAACCTATGTACAATAGTGCAAGCCCTGATGATCCCAAAATAATGACATCTGCATTAGCCCCATGTGGTCAACCTGTGAACATTATGAAAGAAAGAAGAAACACACTTTGTCAACTATCTTGCATCATAATCAAAACATCAATGACACACTACACAACACCTTTTTGACATCAATGACAATCATTCACCATCATTTGTTACCTTAAGACACTTCTCATTAAATTATTTTTTATCAAACCCTTCTGGTCCACCTCAACCTCATACCAATTCCCTCTTTCACCTTTACCTATCTTATGCCTCTAAACGCATTGCTGCCCCAACCCCACAACCTCTTTCTATTACTTCACCTACTCCACTAGATATGCCCCTATCTTCCCCACCATATATCCACCTAATACTACTTCACCTTCCTCATTGACTTCTATCTCCCCTCTAACACCCCTCCAAGATAAAGTAAAAGAAAAAGTGTAGGACCTTTCCCCATCCACTTCTAATAGTAGGTCTAAGAAACTTCCCCAACACTACACCCAACCTACTAAACAACACATATCTACCCTACCTATTTCCTAATATACCCCTACTAGACATCCCAGACCTAGTTTCCTTCCAACCCACCCCCTGACAAACCTCAAGACAAAGAAAATGATAAGAAATTTTTAAAATAAGGTTTTTCTTCTCCTATCTAGTATCTTTCCTCATATTATCCCACAAATTCTTGATATTTCTCCTTCCCATAAACCCATAAACTTACCTAATGTCTATGTGATTTCTAGTCTAGGCATTGTCTTGTAAACCCACAAACTCTATATTATGCATTGTCCTACCTCCATGACTACCAAACAAACAAAAATTTGAGCACAACCCTACCCCACCCTACCACCAACCTAAACCTAAACTAACACCTTCACTCCCTCTCTGACTTCTTAAACCTAAAATTTGATGGTACTACGGTCTCTCCTTTGTTGACCCTTATACCACACAATAGTCATGAATCTTTGTCTAATTTGTATATATGCATGTGACTTGTGTGCTTTATTGTGTGTACTTCCATGTTTAGGTGAACGTGTGTGTATGTTAGGAGCCATGACTTGCATCACTATTACAGTGTTTGTAATTGAATAATTTTGTTTTATTTTCATATGATATAGGCTACAGAGACACCTCCCGATGTTCGTAGGGAAATGGAGCATGGTGTGTCCTCTACGATTCATAGCTCCATGCCATTGATGGGGTTATGAGGCAAATTAGTAAATTTCAATTTACATTCATTATTATAGTTGTTTATTTTTAAAAAATCAAATGATTATTGATTTGAAGTTTAATTTCTATTTGGATGGTTTCTATAGGACATGACATCACCACAGCATAATCCTGCTACTAAGGAAAATGAGGAGACAGATTATATGGTAGCGGTAAGTGATTATTTTGTTAAATGTTTCATTTTTTATAACATGTAATTTCTATATATTAATGTCATACTTTTTATTGTAACAGCTACAGATCCATGAACAACTAAATAGGAGCAGCCCTCGGGTTCATAGTAGACCACCCTCATATGCGTCTCCAACCCCTAGAAGATCAAAGGTTGCCCGTGATCTATTCTCTTCACCGGACAAAGGGGAATGAATTTTTATTGTCTTCCTTTGTTGTATGCCTATATGGCATTTGTGGACATATATTTTGTATTGCATATAGTTGACATTGTATGCCTATATGGCATTCTTGTAAGCCTATATGCCTATTTTGTATATATGTTATACTTATATCGACAGATATTGATGTATGCCTATATGGATATTTGGTTAATACAAATCTTTTTTATTGAAGGCGTCCACATTTGTATTATAAATCTACGTTAGAATGGATATTTGTAAATGGTTACTTCAAATATTTAAAGTCCAATTGTATTACATAGGATATTTGTTGATCCAATAAGCCACCTATTGTTATTCAAGTATCGCCTAAACCTCATTCTGGAACTAAAAGATAAAAGCTGTATTTAAAATAAAAATGAATCATCATGTTGAATAGAAAATAGTCATATTCTTTATGAGTTGCTCAATTGAAAATATTCAAATGAGTATGCTGATCCATATTCTTTATGAGTTGGTCAATTGAAAATATTTCTTAATTTCTTGTTATTATACCATATTGGCATGCAAAGAGTATGTTTGTTGTTTTGAATAAGATAGTCAAAATCATATGCTTATGAGCACCTAATGACCATTGTGGTTATTAAATGTAATTCCTTTTGCATATAAGGTGAGGTTATGAGAGTACATTGAGTCTTACCTAATTTTAGTATGCAACATAACATTGGTGTTATAGGATTCCATAAGTCATCAAAAATCAAGGTTCAAGGTTGTCATTGAAGTCAAAGGGTCAAGGTTGTTTGTCATTGATGTCAAGGTTGATGCCATGATGTTGATAAGTTGATACAGTGATTCAAGGTAGGTGATAGTCATGAGGTGCATGATGTTGTGAATATGGTTTTCATGATAAGGTCTCTCAATTCATGTTGATGTTGCACAAGACAAACATGGTTAATATGATGCAAGGTTCATGTTCATGGTGGATGTGGTTTTGTTCATGCAAGGTTTTGTTGTGAATATGGTTTTCATGATAAGGTCTTTCTTTGAAGGTTGATACGATGCAAGGTTCATGTTCATGGTGGATGTGGTTTTGTTCATGCAATAAGAAGTCAGAGAAGACACAAGCTTTCATAATCATAATTCAATACCATCATCAAGGAGAGTTATATTTATCAAGGGGAGTCATGAGTTTGATTCAAATGTGAATTTGTTTATGTCTTAGAACCCTAAGCCTATGATAAGTGTCATACTCTAATGTCTTTCTTTTGATGTCCCTGAGGTCTCTGAAATGTCCTAGATATCTCTTGATGAAAGTTAGAATGTTTAAGTCTTTCTTATTTATAGTTAGGATTTACATATTGGGCATTAAACCCTAAAAAAAATCTACTTTTCTTAAGACTTTAAAACCCTCAATTGACTGTCATGTGCAAAGTGCACTTTTGTTTTAATTTAGTATTGACTTATAATCACAGGTTACTATCACTTAAGTCAACCTACTAAAGGATCCTTAAGTCATTAGTCCACTGACCCTTCAACCTAACTCAACCAGCCTCTCTGGTAAACTCTCATAAGCCCGAGCACCATATCATAATCGAAGGTCATATTTAATTGATATGAGGGCGGGAAAAAGGATTGGAAGGTCAGTATTTAAAAGGAATTTGGAATACAAACAGTCATCTCTATGCAGTTGAATTTGATGGGCACACCTTTATAAATGGCTAAAAGATAGCTTTATGTAGGATATCATGGTATTTGTAGTGTTTGGAGATTGAAGACTAGTTAGTGTTTGTAGCTTGGACTATTTTGCATTATTTGGGTGTGAAATAGGACCATGCCTAGCCTAAACCCATCTAGACGCGTTGGAATTGTTGGTTTGGACGCACAAGGAGAAGAACAAAAGCCACACCCCTTTGCAACTTTACACTGCCTCCTTTTGATGATTTTTGGGGCAACAGAAAACCTTTCACCACAAGAAAATGCCTCAGAGATATAAAAAACTGAGAGAGTTTATTGTAGAGGGACCCTATGTGATCGTGTTGCCTAAGAAAAAATGTATCTAAGTGACACAGTTTTTGAGTAACAACTCATCAAAGATTGCTGCCTTTTTACACTTTGGACTCTTCAGGGATATCGCCGGTACAATGTAGCTGGACTGTTTCGGCATGTTTGGGTGAAAAACAAGATCATGCCTACCTTAAATGTACCCATCTAGATGCATTGGAATAGCCAATTTGGTCGCATCAGGAGCAGGATGAAAGTTACACCCCTTTGCAACTTTACACTACCTCCTTCTAACGATTTTTGGGGCAGCAGAAAGCCTTTCACCATGGGAAAACACCTCAGAGATATAAAAAAATGAGAGAGGTTACTATAGGGGAACCCTACACGATCACGTTACCTTAGACAAAATGTTTCTAAGTGACACGATTTCTGAGTAATAGCTCGTCAAAGATTGCTATCTTTTTACACTTTGGACTCTTCAGGGATATCGCTGGTACAATGTAGCTCAAACTATTTCGGCATGTTTGGGTACAAAACAGGACCATGCCTAGCCCAAACATACCCATCCAGATGCGTTGGAACTATCGGTTTGGCCACACGAGGAGAAGAACAAAAGTTACACCCCTTTGCAACTTTACACTGCCTCCTTCTGACAATTTTTGGGGCAGCAAAAAACCTTTCACTACAGGCAAACGCATTAGAGATATAAAAAACTGAAAGAGGTTATTGTAGAGGAACCCTACATGATCATGTTGCCTTAGACGAAATGTATCTAAGTGACAAGTTTTCTGAGTAACAACTCATCAAAGATCATTACCTTTTTACACTTTGGACTCTTCAGAGATATAAAAAACTGAGAGAGGTTATTGTAGAGGAACCCTACATGATCATGTTTCCTCAAATGGAATTTTTCTAAGTGACAAAGTTTCTGAGTAACATCTCATCAAAAATTGTTGCCTTTTTGCACTTTGGACTCTTCAGGGATATCACTGGTACAATGTAGCTCGAACTGTTTCGACATGTTTGGATGCAAAAGAGGACCATGCCTAGCCTAAACATACCCATCTAGATGCATTGGAACTATTGGTTTGGCCACACGAGGAGAAGAACAAAAGTTACACCCCTTTGCAACTTTACACTGCCTCCTTCTAACAATTTTTGGGGCAACAAAAAACCTTTCACTACGGGCAAACACCTCAGAGATATAAAAAAATGAGAGATGTTATTGTAGAGGGACACTACATGATCATGTTTCCTTAGACAGAATGTCTCTAAGTAACATAGTTTCTGAGTAACATCTTGTCAAAGATTGCTACCTTTTTGCACTTTGGACTCTTTAGGGATATTGCCGGTACAATGTAGCTCGAACTGTTTCAGCATGTTTGGGTGAAAAATAAGACCATGCCTAGCCTGAACATACCCATCGGGACACGTTGGAATAGTCAATTTGGTCGCATTACGAGCAGGATGAAAGTTACACCCTTTTAGAACTTTACACTACCTCCTTTTGACGATTTTTGGGGCAGCAGAAAACCTTTCACCACGGGAAAATGCCTCAGAGATATAGAAAATTGAGAGAGGTTATTGTATATGAACCCTACATGATCACATTGCCTCATACAGAATGTTTCTAAGTGACATGGTTTCTGAGTAACATCTCATCAAAAAATTGCTTCCTTTTTACACTTTGGACTCTTCAGGGATATCGCTAGTACAGTGTAGCTCAGACTATTTCGGCATGTTTGGATACAAAAAATGACCACGCCTAGCCTAAATGTACCCATCCAAATGCATTGGAACTGTCAATTTGGTCGCATCAAGAGCAGGACACTAAAAATGCAAAAATGCAAAAGTTGCTTTGTGCAACTTGACAACATTGACACTTTTTTGCAACAAGACTCAAACTAGCCCCAAATTACTCAAACTAACTCAAAAACATATGAAATGGTCTTAGAAGACCTTATTACATACAATTGACTCAATCAAAACAAAATTTCAATTTTTGACCCCTCTTGCAGGCATGACAACCTGGGTGCTCTTGCACCATTAGTGCAACTGAAGTCGATAAAGTTTTCCTATTAAGAAAAAAGAGCTTCCCTTAGCTTCAAGAAATATAAATATTCTATACTAAAAAAGCCAACCACGTGAAGGTGGAAGCTCATGTGGCCTCACCTAAGACCTAAAACAAATGTATTCTAGTAGACGTAGGACAGCTAAGGCACCTAGATTAGATTAAATACCTTTTTTCTAGTCTCTATCTACCTAGTTGACATATCGTATATACCTAAGACATAATTAGAGACACCTATTATCTAGTTAGAAACCAAGACACCTAGAGACACCTATATTTTATACTTTAACCCTAATCCTTCAACCCTCAACATCAAACCCTAATCCCTCAACCCTTAACCCTAATCCCTCAACCCTAAACCCTCAACACTATACCTTAAACCCTAATCCTTCAACCCTGTCCCTAAACCCTAATCCCTCAACCGTCAACCCTAATCCCTCAATACTATACCTTAAACCCTAATCCCTTATCCCTAAACCCTGCAGCCCTATCCCTAATCGCTATACCCTCGACACATTACTTTAACCCTAATCCTTCAACCCTCAACTCTATCCCTAAGCCCTCAACCCTCGAACCTCAACTCTCAACCCTCAACATCAAACCCTAATCCCTCAACCCTTAACCCTAATCCCTCAACCCTAAACCCTATCCCTAAACCCTCAACACTATACCTTAAACCCTAATCCCTAAACCCTCAACCCTAAACCCTATCCCTAAACCATAATCCCTCAACCCTCAACACTAATCCCTTAAACCCTAATCCCTTATCCCTAAACCCTCCAACCCTATCCCTAATCCCTATACCCTCGACACACTACTTTAACCCTAATCCCTCGACCCTCAACCCTATCCCTAAACCCTCAATCCTTGAACCTCAACCCTAAACCCTATCCCTAATCCCTCAACCCTTAACCCTAATCCCTCAACCCTCAACCCTATCCCTAAACCCTCAACACTATACCTTAAACCCTAATCCATCAACCCTAAACCCTAATCTCTCAACCCTAAACCCTCAACCCTCAACACTATACCTTAAACCCTAATCCTTATCCCTCAACCCTTAACCCTTAAAACTTAAACCCTAAAACCTATCCCTACACCCTCAACACTCAACACTATATCTTAAGACTTAAACCCTAAACCCTCATCCCTAAAGCATCAGGCCTCAATCCTTAAACCTTCAACCCTAAACCCTATCCCTAATCCCTATACCCTCAACACTCTACTTTAACCCTAATCGCTCGACCCTCAACCCTATCCCTAAACCCTCAACCCTATCCCTAAAACCTCAACCCTCAACCCTAAATGTCAAACCCTAATTCCTCAACCCTTAACTCTAATCTCTCAACCCTAAACCCTATCCCTAACCCCTCAACACTATACCTAAAACACTATACCCTAAACCCTAATCCCTCAACCCCAAACCCTATCCATAAACCCTATCCCTAAAACCTCTCTCATTTTATTATATCTTTCCCCTCACCTCTCTATCTCTCACCTTTGTTTCCCCTCACCTCTCTACCTATCCATAAACCCTAAACCCTATCCATGAACCCTCTACCCTTGACACTATATGTTAAACCATAATCCCTTAACCCTTAGCCCTAAAGCCTCAACCCTCAATCCTTAAACCTTGAACCCTAAACCCTATCCCTAATGCCTCTACCCTAAACTCTATCCCAATCGCTAAACCCTCAACCCTCGACACTATGCCTTAAACCCTAATCCCTTATCCCTAAACCCTCGACACTCAACACTATATCTTAAACCCCAATCCATTAACCCTCATCCCTAAAGCCTAAACCTTCAATCATTAAACCTTCAACCCTAAACTCTATCCCTAATCCCTCTACCCTCGACACTCTACTTTAACCCTAATCCCTTGACCATCAACCCTATCCCTAAACGAACTCTACTTTAGATTTAATACTCTACTATTTAATACTCTACTATTGTAGTGATTTAATACTCTACTATTAAAGCTTAGCATTCACACAAATGCAAATGTTCATATTATAGAAGACTGCATTATATTAGACTATTAGAGATCCCTCAGAAAAATGTAATAACAAAACTGCTTTGCCTTATGTTAGCTTACAATTAAACCCATTCTTTTTGACACTCTTCTCTTAATAAAGTAAGAGTAATAAGAATAGAAGGCAGAGAAATTGATCTTACTAGTATGCATGGTCAGTTTACATTCCGTGACTTCATTTTCATTGAATAAAAAGGTTTATTTGATTTGAAAGGTGGGGCAGAGTTCACTGTCATGTGCTTTTCTAGATGATAGGGTCCATAACGTCCAAGGTTCTTCGAAGAAAGGCCTATAATAAAATTAAGTTTTTCTTATACCAATCCTCCTGATAAAGCTACAATTCAAATGCTTGCTTTGAAAGTTTAAATAAATTAAATTAGACTTACAATTTTGATTTTCTTCCATTGCTTCAACAACATCATTGTTTTCTTCATCAGAAACCAATTCAATCAGCAACTTGATGCCCATTGGTTGACTTGAACTACATCCTCTGTTAGAAGAAGGGCATTTTTTATCTGTATCAATGTTGGTATTCATAAGCTGGAGAGCATTGATATTTTTCACACACCCTATTATTTGAAATATCTTAACCTTAAAATATGACTTGGATATGTACTTGAACAAAACAAAATCTCCAATCTCCAGCCCATGATGATTCACAAAATTTTTCCAATCCTGCCTAAATTCCAATTTATTTATGGTACCCCCTAATTGTACATCCCACTCCTTCCCACCTAGACCTTCCAAAACCGTATGTTTGTCTGTGTTGTCTATAAACAGTGAAACAAATGTAGGAGGAATGCGCTACCATAAACATATTACACAATTAGATTTTACAAGTTCTTAACAGTGTACAGGAAATAAAAGAATGAAAAATAATGTATAGATTTACCAATTTTTGTGTAAAGTCTCCAAGCATGATTTTGAAGAATGAGGCACACCCATTAAACCAAGTCATTCAGCAACTTGTTGCCCATTGGTTGACTTGAACTGCATACTCTGTTAGAAGAACGACATCTTTTATCTGTATCAATGTTGGTATTCATAAGTTGAAGAGCATTGATGTTTTTCACACACCCTATTCTTTGAAATATCTTAACCTTAAAATATGACTTGGATATGTACTTGAACACAAAAAAATCTCCAATCTCTAGCCCATGTTGATTCACAAAATTTTTCCAACCCTACCTAAATTCTAGTTTATTTATGGTACCCCCTAATTGCACATCCCACTCCTGCCCACCTGGGCCTTGCAACACCATATGTTCTTCTGTGTTGTCTATAAATTGTGAAACAAATGCAAGAGGAATGCGCTGCCATAAACACATTACACAATTAGATTTTACAAGTTCTTAACAGTGTACTGGAAATAAAAGAATGAAAAATAATGTATAGAGCTACCAGTTTTTGTGTAAAGTCTCCAAGCATAACTTTGAAGAAGGAGGCACACCCATTAAACCAATTCATTCAACTTGCTACCCATTGGTTGACTTGAACTGCATACTCTGTTAGAAGAAGGGCATCTTTTATCTGTATCAATGTTGGTATTCATAAGATGAAGAGAATTGATGTTTTTCACACACCCTGTTCTTTGAAATATGTTAACCTTAAAATACAACTTGGATATGTACTTGAACACAACAAAATCTCCAATCTCCAGCCCATGATGATTCACAAAATTGTCCCAACCTTGCCTAAATTCTAGTTTATTTATGGTACCCCTTAATTGTACATCCCTAAACCCTAATCCCTTAACCCTAATCCCTAATCCCTAATCCCTAAATCACAAACCCTAATCCCTAATTATAATTTATGGTACCCTAATCCCTTATCCCTAAACCATAAACCCTATCCATAAATCCTCAACCCTCAACACTTAAACCTTAAATCCTAAACCCTATCCCTATTGCCTCCACCCTAAACGCTATCCCTATTCCTAAACCCTCAACCCTTGATACTATACCTTAAACCCTATATCCCTAAACCCTAATCCCTATCCCTCAACCCTTCACCCTTAAAACTTGAACCCTAAAACCTATTCGTACACCCTCGACACTCAACACTATATCTTAAACCCTAATCCCTTAACCCTCATCCCTAAAGCCTCAACCCTAAACCCTATCCCTAATCCCTCTATCCTTGACACTCTACTTTAACCCTAATCCCTTAACCATCAACCCTATCCCTAAACCCTCAACCCTCAACTCTCAATATTAAACCCTAATCTGTCAACCCTAAACCCTAATCCCTCAACCCTAAACCCTATCCCTTAACCCTCAACCCTCAACACTATACCTTAAACCCTAATCCCTATCCCTCAACCCTTAACCCTTAAAACTTAAACCTATCCCTACACCCTCAACACTCGACACTATATCTTAAGCCGTAAACCCTCAACCCTCAATCCTTAAACCTTTAACCCTAAACCCTATCCCTAATCCCTCTACCCTCGACACTCTAACCCTAATCCCTTGACCATCAACCCTATCCCTAAACCCTCAACCCTCAACTCTCAACATTAAAACCTAATCCGTCAACCCTAAACCCTATCACTAAACCCTCAACACTATGCCTTAAACCCTAATCCATCAACCCTAAAACCTAATCCCTCAACCCTCAACCCTAATCCCTCATCCCTAAACCCTAAATGCTATCCCTATTCCTAAACCCCCAACCCTCGACAATATACCTTAAACCCTAATCCCTTATCCTTAAACCCTAAACCCTATCCCTCAACCCTTAACCCTTAAAACTTAAACCCTAAAACCTACCCCTAAACCCTCAACGCTCAACCCTATATCTTAAACCCCAATCCCTTGACCCTCAGCCCTAAAGCCTCAACCCTCAATCATTAAACCTTCAACCCTAAACCCTATCCCTAATCCCTCTACTCTCGACACTCTACTTTAACCCTAATCCCTTGACCATCAACCCTATCCCTAAACCCTCAACCCTCAACTCTCAACATTAAACCCTAATCCCTCAACCCTAAACACTAATCCCTCAACCCTAAACTCTATTCCTAAACCCTCAATCCTCAACTCTATTCCTTAAACCCTAATCCATCAACCCTAAACCCTAATCCCTCAACCCTAAACCCTATACTTAAACCCTCAACCCTCAACATTATTCCTTAAACCCTAATCCCTCAACTCTAAACCCTAATCCCTCAACCCTCAACCCTAAACCCTATCCCTAAATACTCAACCCTCAGCACTATACCTTAAACTTTAATCCCTCAACCCTCAACCCTAATCCCTCATCCCTAAACCCTAAATGCTATCCTTATTCCTAAACCCTCAACCCAAGACACTATACCTTAAACCCTAATCCCTTACCCCTAAACCTTAAACCCTATCCCTCAACCCTTAACCCTAAAACCTATCCCTAAACCCTCAACCCTATACCCTCAACCATATACTTAATCCCTAATCCCTCAATCATCAACCCTATACCTTAAACACTGAAGCCTGCACCCACAAATCCTCATCCCTAGACTATATAACCTCACCCTTATATCCTAAACCCCAAATATTGTGCCTCAACCCTATACTTAAATTAAAACTAAACCATACGTGCTCTCAACCCAAGTCACCCTATACGTTATATACCCTCAATCCATATCGTAAACCCTAAACCCAATATCCTAAACCCTAATCCCCGCGCCTTACACACTTAATCTTATACACTCAACAACCTAAATATTAACCCTCAACTGTAACCCTCAACCCTCTAGTCTCTACTCTCTACCCTCTACCTATTACTTAAGCCCTAATCCCTCAACCCTCAACCCTCAAAACTATACAGGCTCAAGTCCTTATATACCCTAAACCCAAAACACTTACATACATACATACATACATACATACATACATACAAACATGCATACATACATTTACATACATACAAGCATGCATACATGTACATACATACAAGCATGCATACATGTACATGCATACAAACCTACAAGCATACATATATACATCCATGAAACATATTTATGAAACTTGAACATAAATCATTCAAAGGAAGACATAATGCAAGCACGTTATAACGTGCTCGCGTTATGTCGAACTGGGAAAACACCGATAAACATGCAAAAAAGGAAAAAAGCACAATATAACGTGAGTGCGTTGTAACGTGCTCATGTTATATTGTGCTTTGGGAATCCCAATCCTTAGGCTTGGGGTTTGCTTTGGATTTCCAACCCAAAGGCTTGGAGTGCCTTCTCAACATCCAGAGACGTGTTAATGCAAATTCCACAAGATTTCACATAATTTTGTTCGTGCTAACCCTTAGATTTGCACTTGTTTGAAGGTCAAACAAATCAAACACCTGGGTAATGTTAGGCTTTCTCTTAGCTATTTAACGATGTAATTTTTTTATATTTTGAAAATGTTAAGCTGTTCTTCTTTAATTTATTTTGTTTGTGTCCGTTTTTGGGCAAAAACCACTGTTTGGTCTTTTTTTCATTGTAAATTAACCATTCATTGAAATTTCAAAATAATTATATATTTAGAAACTAGACTCCATTCTACACATATTAAAAAAATGATTTTCAATTAGTTTTCAAAATTTATAGGGGTAGCAAGGCCAAAATTCTATTTTTTAGGATGTGTCCACTTTGAAAATTAGTAAAAAATCAAATATTTATCAAAAAATTATCAGAAAAATCAGGCATAAACTACATGTTGTTAGCTAATTTCTCACTGAAGCGATTTTAAAAATACAAAAAAAAAGTTAGCCTTTTGAGGGAGCCACAAAACATGCTATGTTATGTTTTTTTGACAGAAACAACACCAATTTTTGTGGCTCCCTCTTTTGAACCCCTTAATCTATACCATTTTAAAAAAAAATTAGTAGTTTAGAAAGTAGACTCGAAGCACTATGAACATTGTTTTGGGTGCATCTCCAAATTTTGAGTGTAACTATGCTCAATTTCTCATCCAAGGCCAGCATTTCCTGATTTTAGGAAAAAAATGGCCACTTAAGACCCCTTTTTGGACCCCATCTTCTTGCACTTACCCAGAAATCGCATGCAAAACAATTCTTTAGTTCTTTAGTTCTTAGTTTAATTAGGGTGTCATGGGTGGTTTGATTTTTTTTGCTCTTCTTAAGCACCCCTATTCACAAGGCTATTGCATAAACATTTTTTGTATTCTATTTTTATAAACTCAAAGGAAGTGGCTCCCAAAGCTACAATTCACCAAAAAAGAAAAAAAAAGAAAACAATGTAGATAAAATAAAATAGATAGTTCAAAAGTAAAGTAAAATAACTCTTAAGTAAATAAAATAGTTTGAGACTAATATCTCTCAACATTATAGATGTATTTAAGATATCTATACTAATTTATAAACTCTCATATCAACTTTGGGGGGTTTTATTTCATCCCACCCATCTTTTATTTGAACTAATGTATTCTATTTTATTTTTTAATATACAAGTGCATTACTCATCATTTAAAAATTATTTGAACTGATGTATTCTATTTTATTTTTTAATATACAAGTGCATTACTCATCATTTAAAAAACTAAAACTAATATAATAATAAAAAACAAAAATGAAATATATGATATTATAATATTTAATTATATCAATTAATGCAGAGTACTTAATATTGCTTATAATTTAAAATATATTTAAATATATTAAAAAAGTTAAAAATATAAAAGAATGTTAAAAAGTCTAATAAATGATCATTCATTTTCAAAAGTCATGACGATTACTATAGTTGGATTGCTACAAACAGACGTGGTAATGTATAATCAAAGAAACAATAACAAACAAAATAAATAACACTTAAATCAAAGAAGAAGATAAAATTAACAAGGATACAAAGAGGATCTGAAAGACTAGATAATACAAGACTTGAGTCCATCTGAATATCAAAAGAAGTTTAAACATAGAAAGAATAGTTGAAACAACCACAAGACTTGAATCCATCTGAATATCAAGCATAGAAATAATGGTTTCAGATCTCTAGGAGTTATAATGCAGATTCTAGGTTTGGGAGGATCCTATAATTTTTCAAACTTAATCAAATTTCAGTAATCAACAAGCTTCTATCATCTTGCAGTTGTCTAAGGGTAGTTGTAACTATTCAAAAGCATCATCAAGCCTCTCCTTAGAAATAGGACCTATTCTTATGCAAGAGACCTGACAAGGAATCCAAGTAAAATACTAAGTCAAGCTCAAGAAGTGGCAGTCCTCTAAGCATTTTTTAGGAGATTTTCAAGATTAAAGACTAGGTTACCTTCTTCAGAGAAATCATGGAAAGAAATAAGTCATGATTGTTGCTACTACACCTACAGAGAGTGCCTAGTCAAGAAGAGGTTAAGTGTTGCATTCAGGAGGCTTTGCCCCCTCAACCCCCGCAAGGGGTGTTGCCCCTTGACCCCATGAGGGAGAACTACCCCCTCACCCCTTGTAAGAAGCACTACCCCTTAAACTTGTTGATCATTGCCACCCCTCGAGCCCCTAATTTTCTATAAGAATTTAATTTTTTTAAGGAAGGATCTGCCATGATAATTAATATTTTTTTCCAAAAAATTGAAAAATTCACTAAGATTTCCTACCAATTTGTCATCATGTAAAAAAATTTGACAGTAAAATTAATTTTTTTATAAAAGGAAAGATTCGCCAATAAAAATTGATAGTTTTTTCCAAAAAATGAAAAAATCGCCAAGATTATATATATATATATAACGGTTGTCTCTTCTAGTGATAACTTTAAGAAACCTCTATATATATTAGGGGTGGTTTCTTAAAGTTATCACTAAAAGAGACAACCATTATATTATTGGGTGATGATGAGGGGGAAAATTCAAGGCCTCTATAATTTCAATTAGAAGAGGCAATGTTGGAACAAGTAACATCATATGCACCTTGTTAGATGAGAGAGAGAGAGAGAGAGAGTGATGTTCTTATTTCTATTATGCAGAGGTCTCATGGAATTCACAAGTTGTTTTAACAATTCTTTTTGCCAAATGGTAGAACTAGTTGATTCTCTTTTTTATATATTTTTTGCTAACAGTTAAGTAACAATATTCCTCATGCAGTTCTCTAACAAACAGTTGCAATACAACTATTACATTCTACAGGACCCTATTTCTACATTTGGCTCCTAAATATCCTCTCATCTATTACGTTCTACAAGACCCTATTTCTGAAAGGCAAGATAATACAAGAATTAATACATCTGAACAATGACAGACAAGATAAATTACACTTGAATCGAATAAGAAGATAAAATTAACAATGATACAAAGAGGATCTGAAAGGCAAGATAATACAAGAATTAATACATCTGAACATCAACAGAAGTTTAATCCCTAGTCTGCTATCAACCATAGAAAGAAGACTTGATTGAATCCATCTGAATATCAAGCATAGAAAGAAGATCTGAAGCAGTCACAAGACTTGAATCCATCTGAATATCAAGAATATAAAGAGGAACTGAAACAAATTATGGAGGGAGGAATTAGCAGTTCAAACATGCAGTCTTATCCTGTAAGGGCAGGCAGCAGTAATAATGAGTATGAGACTCCAGAGCTGGATATACCCCCAAATGATGATGCCATGATTCGTGAGCCTCCTCCACTGAACCAGCCCCCTAGACGCTCCTTCAGAATCGTCCCTGAAATGAGGTTTCTCTGGGAGATCCTTTAACAAAGATGAGATCGTGGAGAAATATATCAAGCTTAACAAAGATGATTGCGTTATATGCATCGAGCCGTTTACTGGGAATAGTAATGATACACCTTCTCCCGTGGCTAATCTATCCTCACCTCAGTTAAAAGGCCTCAAACAGTTCTCTGGCTGCTTTAATGTTTTCCATTATAAATGCATTTACAGAAGCTTTGCGAAGTGTGATTTTAGGTGCCCCATCTGTAGACGTGACAAAGATGCTGCTGATGATAATGGGGATTCTCAGTCCTCATAAATGCGCCTGGAGTACTTTTTTTTGGGTTGCTCCACTGAGAATTTTGAACAATCTCTCTGAAATATTAGCAAAATTTGCAATGTCCATACCAATTTTCATTCAGTCTTATGGTCAAAATTATGGTCATTTTGAGAGAATGGTTTAATATAATTTTCATTCAGTCTTATGCTCAAAATTATGGTCATTTTGAGAGAATAGTTTAATATAGTTACATATTAACAAAATTGTGCAATTTTGTGTAAAGTTGGACTCATTTTTGCATCTTTCACCTATCCTCATTTACATACATTCACGCACATTAGGCCTTATCCTATTCATTCCTATATATTTTTGCATACAATTTACATTTATTACATCCCTTGGAACAAAATCTTGGAATCGAAAGATACAGAAATAAATGCAGTCATTGTTAATTCTAATGGCCAAAATATTGTTGTTTGTTGTTTTGACCATCTTTTGAACCATAACTTAGAATTATAACTTCTTATATTTCTTGTAAGCATAACAATGAACTCTAAATTGGCTTACTCTTAACTATTTCAATAGTCATTATGAGTTGACTCTACACATGTTTGTGTGATTTATTGCTATATTCTTGTATTTAAAGGTACTCAATTATATTCCGTTGATCATCAAGTAATCATTTGAATATCATTCACAGTTATGAAAGGAACCTGTTAGGTCCACTTACATTGGAGTACCTAAAATGAATATAAATATGCACTACAAGCATATTTAGAGGTATTTATTGCTAGTACATTTAAAGGTATTTATTGCTAGAAGCATCGGCATCTTTGAAGTTATTTGAATATCATTCACATTTATGAAAGAAGCTTGTTAGTTCCACTTACATTGGAGTGCATAAAATGAATCTAAATATGCACTACAAAGCATATTTAGATGTATTTGTTGCTAGCATATTTAAAGGTATTTATTGCTAGAAGCATCTACATGTTTGAAGCTTGTGTCTTTGATCATTTGCACTTAAAGTCAGCCTTTTCTAGGAGTTGACCTAGGAGAATTTGTACCCTAATGATTTAGAAGCCCTTTAAAGGTATTTTAAAAGATTTTCAATCCTCATTATTATAATATTTTAAATATTCACTTATTAATTTTTCATTGTAATTAAATGCTTATGTTTAGCTATGGATTTATCCCACATAGACTACACCTCATAGGTCACTATTTTTGTGACTCTCAAAAGATGTCACTTGTATTATGGATGTAACCAAAGCGAAGCTATCCATGTGTATGTTGCAAGCTCAAAATTTATCTAACACTTATTAGACAAAAATGTTGAATTGGTAATTGAATGTGAACAAAGGTTGTGAATGAGGTGACTCTAGTATTGAAGAAATGGAGTGGTAGGAATAATTACTTGTCTCACTTCAAATTCTTTGGTTGCATTACTTATGCACATTTATTTATGACGTGAAGAAACTTAATTTGAAGATTTAGATATGCATCTTTGTCAATTATAGTGAAGAATCCAAGGTATGGAGACTATGGTATCCAATAATTAAGAAGTTATTCGTTCATAAAGATGTGGCATCTAATGAAGGGAAGAGTGGACTAGCTAGTAAGGACACCATGTTTCCAAATCTATTGACCCCAAATGTGTGCTCTCCCACTCAAAGTTCCTTGATGTTGAACTTGTAGAATATAGATGAATAGGAGAATTAAATCACAATAATTGAGCAAGATGAAGGAAGAAAACAAACTACATATGAGAGGCTAGAAGCCTCTAATAGTGGCAAAAAATTGCCTAAATGTGTCAGGAAGACCCTTTGTGATGCTCTAGTAGAGGTAGATGTGTCAAATAGTAAGAAGACAAAAAGTCAGTTTGCAAACCATTCTTTGCCAATAATTGAGCAAGTTGAAGGAAGCAAAGAGACTATATATTGGAAACAAAATTCCTAAATGTGTCAAGAAGACCCTTTGTGATGCTTCCATAGAGCTCGATGTGTGAAATAGTAAGAAGAAAAAAAGTCAGTTTACAAACCATTCTTTGGTGGTTAAGGTAAAGGATTTGCATGATTTGGAGATATATAGGGAAGCCAAAGGCAATAAACATTGGGAAGTAGTAATATATGATGAATATGGTTCTCTTTTGAAGAATTAAACTTAGAAGTTGTGAAGCTTACTGAGAGTTAAGGTCATTGGTTGCAATTGTTAGGATTAAGGTGTCATTTACCTTGCAAATCCTATGAATATTTTTTTGTGTGTCTCCTACATTCTTGGAAAGTGTCCTTGGACACCTAGGATGTAATTGGTATAATTAACTTGTAATCTAAATTCCCTAGATTCTTGGCATTAGTTTCCATATGCATTCATGAAGGAAGCAGAGCATAATGTTGGTAGTTACTAATTTACGACTTTGGACTCATTTATGGAACTTTCTCAATTCTTGGTGCTAGGATTGAGGAATGGAAACTTTTTATGAAGCATGAGTTGGCAACTCCATTTTGGAGTGCTACATTTGAGGACGTGTAAGAGTTACTTTGTCGTAGATGTTGTAATGGTTAAATTTCTAATTGGAGACTCATTGATTGAATTCATGAGAATTCAATGTGAAGTTATATTTTTTTCTATTCTTAGAAGATACTCTATGAATTGGGTGTGGGATTTTGTGTAGCATACCATGGTTTCAGTACCCATTATTTTGGTAAAACCATTTGTGGATTTGACATCTTCCTTGCCTATAAATTTAGAGTATGAGATAGTGGATTAGATGATCGATTAATTTCACAGGTACACAAGTGTTGTTGGAATGTTTTCAAAGTTTTGAGTGTAGTGTGTGATATTATATATGTACATTGAAGAATAATATATACTTGTCCTCTTTTCTTTGGAGTTTTTTTCTCGAAAGGGTTTCTCCACGTTATATACTATGTTATGTGATGTTTTCATCATGTTACTAATTTCTTAAGTTGCTAGTTTAATTTCCATAATCTCTTTTTAGTGTTTTATAGTTAAGTAGTATTTGGATGAATAGCTTTTCATGAACATTAACTCTTAATTTTAGATTTACAAACTTGTTTTCAAATTTCCATTTTTATTGGTTTAACCTTTTCCTAACATTTGGTATCAGAGCCTAGCCAACTTTACTCTTGTGGTTTGAAGGGAACGATTTTTTGAGCTACCATTGGAGTTTTGTTTAATTTTTTTTGTAGATTTGTGTGTGTAAGTCATGACTACATCTACATCTTGGTTAGATGTTGATAAGTTCAATGGTTCTAACTATGAGTTGTGGAAGTTGAAGATGGAGGTTCTCCTTGTAGAGACTCGAGAGGGATGAATGGATAGCTACAACAAAGTAAAATAAATCAAGATGAGTGGGACAAGATGGATAGGAAAGCACAGGGGACAATCTGGATTTGTCTTGTAGACTCTATCTTGTTAAATGTTTGAAAAGAGAAAACTACATATTCCTTATAGAAAGGATAGATAAAATCTAACAAGACAAAAGTCTTGTGAATAAGTTATGTTTGAAAGAATAATGTTTTCTCTAAAAATAAAAGAAGATGAATCAATCGTAGAGGATTTAAATTCATTTAATTTGATTTTGATTCAATTAGCATCTATAGATGTTAATACAAGGGAGAAAGATAGTATATTATGTGTTTATGTTCTTTACCTAAGTCATAAGAGAATATCATTCTTGCTATTAGTGTGAATCTTATGAATGCCATGATGGATGCTCTTGTTGTAACTCTATTGTCACAAGAAATGAGGAAGAAAACCACTATGTATATCACAATGGATGCTCTTCATGTTACGGGAAGGTCTAAGAAAAGAGGTGGGTCTAAATGAGAGAAAAGGGGCCTAAAGAGAAGTCTAAAGGATAATCTAAAACTCCTAAAAAATAATAGAGTGAAGTGTTGGAATTGCATTAAGAGGGTACGTGAAGAAGGAATTTAGAAACACGAAGAAACAATGGGATTCCTCCATAGGAAAGTCCTTGGAATCAAGTGATAAGCCTTAATTATTTCTTGTAATAATATTTCTAATGATCACTAGTTAGTTGACTCAAGATGTTCGTATCACATGACTCCACATAAGGAGTGGTTCTCCTCATATTAGGAATGTGATGGTGGGGATGTATACCTTGGAGACAATAGTTCATATCCCATTGATTGACAAAGAAAGGAAAAGTTGTGCTTTATTTAAGGGAGGATAAAAACTCTCCAAAGTGTTCTACATATTCCCATATTAGCAAGAAATTTAGTTTCTATATCAAAATTTAATGATTGGAGAATGCATGTAACTTTTGATATGGCTTATTGTAGGTTGGTGAGAGGAAACATGGTGGTAGAGAAAAGGTCAAGAATGGGAACCTTGTTTAGGCTAAATACCACTACTATTTGTCATTCCACCAATGTAACTGAAAAACCTAAAAATATATGTATGTTGCACAACACCATAGATTGGGCCACATAAGTGAAAAAGATTTAAAACCATTATCAACAAAATGTTGGTTGAAAGTTTCTCTTATTCTGATGAGTATTTTGGATTTTGTGAGCATTGTGTGTTTTGGAAACAAAATAGACCATCATTTCCTTCAAGAAAATATAAAGCAAAGAGTAGATTAGAAATAATTCATATGAATGTGTTTGGTCCTATGTATGCTAGTTCAATTGGAAAATCTTGATATTTTGTGATCTTCATTGATGATGCTTTAAGGTTTACCTAGATTTGTTTTATGTGACATAAATATGAAATTTTTACTAAGTTTAAAGAATGTTACATCCTCAATTTTTGCCTTGCTATACTTTTTACTTTTACTTGGACATAAGTAAATTTATTATGATGATTAGATTAATGATAAGGAAAGACATGGATTATATTGAATGTCATTTATGAAATTATAGAAAAGAACGTGTTATTATCGATTTAATAATTGCATTATGAGATTTGATTTATTATTTGAATTATTTGAATAATGATGCACTGATCATATATTGTTTGGTTACAAGTTAAAATAGGAATACCGATTCTCATATGACTCTCATAGAAGAGAGAGACAGAGACAGAGACAGATAGAGAGAGAGAGAGAGTATCTTTCGAAGAGAGAGATATAGAACTCGGGTTACGAGTGGTTTATTTGCCAAATCAAGTATAAGTGTTTAACAAAAATGTGAACCAATGTGTCATAAGAGGTAAGTCTTGCCTTGTTAGTTTGCTTTTGAACATAATTGATAGGTAGTAGATATTATTTACAAATCTTTCTAAGTCGTAGTAAGTCGTATTAAGTCATAAGTTACATTAACGACATCATTTGAACATAAATCGAGACCATTTACGTCTAACATAAAAGTTACGACATAATTATCGTAATGGGTGGTGTTTTTATTTTTGGGTCACTTAGTGTTTATTTGTCGACCCTTGAACATCAAAGTGAATTCCATCAAGTTAGATTGATGTGTTTTTAATGAAGGAATGTGATGGGGAGGTAAAATTGACCCATTCACAATATCTGTAAATCGTTATTTTATTGCTATTATTCTTATTGATTTAAATTGTAATCATCAAATGTGAACGATGATATGTAAGTCTTATTTAATATAAGCCACAGATGTATTTATAAATTGAAAAGGATAATACCTCACATTATTTAATAAACTTATTAATCGAATAACCTTGGGTATATTAATTATAACACCCACATTAACTCGTGTGGTGGGATTTGGATCACTTAAAGTGATCAACCATAATAACCATCAACGGTTATGCTTGTGTCGACCTTTTTAAGAGGGAGTATGGTATTATAGTTGCATGCATTGAAAACTCTCCACATTATGTGCCTCGAACGAACATGTGTTTATCTCTACTACATAAGTGGGATCAGTTGTAAACTGAATGAGAGAGTAGTCAGTTGCATTACCAATTATCTTACATTTGATGGAGTGGTAGAAAGCATTTCATTAAGAGTTTTGAAGCATCATTAATCGACATAACTCACCTTGATCATAAAGGAGTTAAGATTCACAGTTAGAGGACACACATACGGGGGGATCATTTTGGAAAACATAGAGAGTAAGTCACAGCCAGAACACAGGCGTGTGGATGCCAACATTTAGGTTGAGTGAATATTAAACACAGCTGCAGATAACTCTTATGCCATCACCGAGTATCATTCAATATCTATGTGGAAACAATAATAGAATTGTAAGGATTTATAATGTCTTTTGTTTGCATACTTCAAAGAATTGATATTATCCCTTTTCATATGTCTATGATATTCGATTCTTAATCAGCAAACCTATTAATGAGTGTTTTCATTATGTTTAAAACCTTTGGAGTTAATGATTGCCACCATTATCACTGGCTAGCCAACACTATCAAAGGCTATTAGCCTGAGTCAAAAACCATAGAAATGTGTAGAAGTCAGTTTATTGAAAAATATAATTGTAGAATGATATTCCAATACACTGTAGAGGTCTTCTTTATGAGTGGTCGATTATGTAGAAACATACAGTCGATTAAGAGAAGGTTCGATATTAAGAAGGACCGAGAGTTGATTATTTGGATATTTTATACCATTCTTATATATATCAAGTACCATTTAGAACTATGATAGGATTGTAAACATAGTTGAGTAGGATGCTTAAATCTTTGAGGTGGTTAATGGAAGTATAAGAACCATTTCTTGTTAGGTTACGAATAATTATAATGGTTGTTTTCCAAGAGAACTTAGAATCTCATTAAGCTTAGGAAGATACCTTTTTCATTATAAATCGAGTGATAGCTCAATGGAAATGCTTCGATAGAAATATGAAGGATCATAGGGTTATCCTTAGTAATTTTTACATGAGAATATCTTTATAGGAAACCAGTATGATATGATTAAATGAAGTCTAACAAGATAGGAATTTGAGAGGAATCATATTCGAGTATATATATGTGTCATGACTATTGAAGTCATCATGAATAGGTAAACCGAGAATATTCATATTTTTCTTATAAGAGGAAATATCTATTTTGAATGATAGTTCACTCTCTTTTTTTTCAGTTTAGATAAACTATGAGTTGTTATTAACCTAGTCTCATTGATATGAGTTTTGGATAATTTGTAAAGCCATATTCTTATGGGATATTATGTAAAACTTAGAGTCAAACTGAAATCAATTGATTAGATCAGACATATAGATATGTCTAAAGTCTAGAAAAACTATTATCATGATTTAGCTATTGTATAAACATAGTTGATGGATAAATTGTGGAATAAGACAGTATCCAAATCGAGTAGGGGTGGGTGAACACAATGACCATGTTCATTATGAACGATATTGAAATTAAAAACTTTGGCCAAAGTAATGCATTTGTTTTCTGCATGCATTGTCAGTTCACTGCATCTGGATTGCTCATCCTATCAGATATCATACTTAGCTAGAGGGTATATAGGGTTGTATTGTTTGATAGAGTTGAGTAGGATACAACACTATGTACTCAAGATAGGCAAATTACCACTGGTCACCTTTGGTCTACATACCTCGTGAAGGGTAGGGCCACTTCCTATGTGGAAGAAGTGTGAGAGATCGCCGTTTGTGGATGGAGGTAAATCACTGGAAAGATACTCTCTCTCTCCAAGTAGAAGATATGCCAGGACTTGTGATAAAGATGTCAGATATTCAGTAGCATTATTTATTCCAAAATTGTCTTTTGTATAGCTTATGAGAACAATGGAGTGGTGTCAGTATTCTATAGTATTCGCTATCAGGTGGATTTGACGCTTGTGTTCTTTAGACTAGTCCATATACGCCTTGGCTCATTCCTTTTCCTTTGGTGGATGGCTGAAACTATTGCCTGAGATGCTGGACATCTTGGATGTTGTTGCAGGTGTCTTGGTTGGAGCACGAAAGCATTGTTTAAGATTCTTGAGATTGCATGTATGGTTGTGATGATGTGATTCAGTGACTTCAAGCGTTGGAAGGGGTTTAGTGAGTTCTTTGTCAAGTGGGAGAATGTTGAGAATGTGTGTCTCAAACTCACTATAAAACCCTAGCTCTATTGCCTTTAACCTAAGTGTTGTATTCATGTCTTTACTATAGTCCCTCAAGGTGCAGACAAGACAGGTTTGGGTTGGCAGTGTTAACTGCCATCCCGCGGGAGTCTTCATCAGCTTGTGTGGTTGTGTGGGGCCATACTGCTATCCTGCAGTGGTTCATGGAATGACTGGCGGTAGTGCAGGAGCTTGCAGTCCCACAGTGACGTTGGACGGTGTCGGCGGTAGTGCGGTGTTACCGCCATCCCGTAGCTATTCAGAAATGGTCTTGCAATAGTGCGAGGGAGTCCTATACTACCACCCTGCAATGATGGTTGACTCATGTCTGCAGTAGTGCGGTATACATACCGCAGTCCCACGATGCTTAGAGGATTGGGCCTGCAATGTTGTGGTGTAGCCTACCACCCCACGACAATCTAGGGAAAGGCTTGCGGTGGTGCAGTATAGACCTCACCACACTGTGTTGGTCTTTTGGAAGGGCTACAATATAGTGGTAGGCTGCGGTATTATGGTAACAACTGGAAATGACAAGTAAAGACGGTTAAGATACTTGTGATAGTTAATCTAGCATGGAATTTGAAGCAATGGTTTTCTTGGAATGCTTGTGAAGTCTATATTAATGTGACAATGCATTGTAACCAAAGTGAGAGAAGTGTGACTAGACGTAAGGAAATGCTGTCAAATTTTCTCCAGAGATTGAATAGGATGTAAATCTTCAATAAAGGTTGTGAGCTTGATATTGTATTGTAACTTGTAGACTTGTTGCTGAATAATACAATGGCTCTATGTTTTGGAGTGTGGGTTTTTTTACCCAAAAGGGTTTTCCCCACGTAAGTCTTTGTGTTATTGTCTTCTGCTCTATCTTTCATGTTTAGTGATTCTATTTATTGAATCTATTTAATGTATGTTGTTGAAACTAGTTTAAATTGCAATCACTTTCCTCTAAGGGTTAATGTTGGAAATGAACTATGTCTGATTCTGCTTTATGGCATAGTGGTATGTGTTTTGAGCCAATCAGAGAGAATGATTGTTACTGTAGACACTTACTGATCTTAGATACTCATTCTAGGATGAACCGTATTTTTCCTTCAAATTCAACCAATAGAAGGTATTCCTCCCACTTGTATTGTTGATCCATATAGTACATTCGAAGTAGATCCTCAACGATCTGGTTTGCTTATTCAGTATGTCCATCCATTTGAGGATGATATGCTGAACTAAAATTAAGACACATGCCTAAAGCAGCATGCAAGGTGTTCCAAAACCTTGGTGTCATCCTAACATCTCAGTTAGAAATTATCATCTCAAATGCACCATGGAGCCTGAAAATCTCTTGCACGAATCTCTTTGCTAAGGTTAAAGATTCATCAGTCAAGTTTCCTAGTATAAAATGGACTACTTTGGTGAGTTTATGTATCACCACCAGAATGGCATCATGTTTGGTTATTGACATAGGTACTTGACCCTTGTATGAAATCCATACTAATCACTTGTCATTTATACTCCAGTATATCATGAGGATACATGAGTCCTATTGGATGTACATACTTAGCCTTAATTCATTGGCATTCTAGGCATCTTGCCACATACACTGTTACTTCCTTCTTCATCCTTGACTAGAAATATAATGGTTTCAATTTCACCAAGAGTTTAGTTACTCCTGGATGTCCAGAATATGGGCATTGTGTGCTTCTTCAAAGATTTTGATTCTTAAACCACCAAGTTTGGAAACATACATCATGTTCTGAAATATAAGTAAACCATATGGTTCAAGCTTATATCCCTCAAAGCCTCTATCCACTAAATTAGAAAAAAGGTTGGTTTCAAAACTTGGAACCAAATGGTAGACTATGAAGGCATTGTAATTAGGTGCAAATGTTGTTATGCTACAAGACATAACGTGGAGGGTTCTCCAAAATTTTCTCCTCCCATAAACAAATTTAGTGCTTAGAAGCAAGTAACCTAGTGGAAAGGGGATCATCTCGACCAACAACATATTTTTCTTGTTACAAAGGAAGGTGTTTAGGACAACACCTCAACAAAATCTAATTTATCTATTGCTTTGATCTCTAGCAGTGCATTCATTGAAGAGGTGTAGGTAAATCAGTGTCATCACAAAGCCATGGATTTGAAATCATGGATCCTTTTATGAAAAACACAAATTATCAGACTTATATCAAGAAAAGAAACAAAGTATCATGCAAAGTAGAAAATGACAAGTGTTTGATGACTTTGCATTCTTATTATAAGATGGGAAAGTAGAAGGGTGGGTGCAAAAAGTTGGGGGACCAAAAAGTGGCCGACTTTAAAAAAAAAATTAGACATAACGCGAGCACGTTATGGCTTGGTGTTGTCAAGCCTACACTAATCCATAATGCACTCGTGTTATAATGTGAGCACGTTATGGTCTATTATATTAAAAAAAAGTAGTGTTCCTTTTCATTATTTGACAGCAATTTGCAAGAAACTCGCAGCTTGAAGAGAGAATAGAGCATGCTCGCGTTATCCAACATCCAATCGTCAGCTATTTCTCCCCGATTCATCATCAAAATGTGGCCACGACATCGAGGAAATCGAAGAAGTAAGTTTTATTTGCTTTCTTGTGTGAATTTGTTGCTAAATAGCTAGGTTAAAATAGTTTTTGATGTAAATTTCTTAAATTTACAAGAGTTGATAATGCACCTCCTCCTCCTCCTAAAAATCCACAAAATCCTCCATCACCTAAACAACAAATACCTACTGAAGAAGAACCCAACCACAAACACCTCCATTTATTCCTAAATATGCCCCTGGAACACAAGAAAATATAATGGGGCAAATTAAGGATATAATCGGAAGGTTGAAAGAACCTACAACTTCAACCTTGCATAGATCCACGCTTGCTCAATCCCATGAATCTATGTTATCAAATGTAGATTCAATTAGCAACCAAAACACTAGTTGGACAGAAAAGAGGAGAGAATTTAGAGGGTATTATGTAGAGAAGTTGTCATATGAACAAGTTAAAAATAAAAAAATTACAAAATATTACTTGTGTTATATTTTCACGAACCCAAGAACAAATGAACTTCTACCCCTTACATGCAAGAGGTTCCCTATCCATTGGTGCAACAACCAAGCGATAAGGGACAATTTTGCGCAGAGGTGGTGGATGGTTTTCGACCATCCTCCATGCAACAATAATGAGGTCCCGCCATATTTTTGGAGGAAACTCTACTGCGAGTTTGTCAAAAATAAAGTGCCAAATTATTTTGATATGCGGGAGTTCCAAGGTAGAGGTGGGGGGTCTGTACAAGATAGACTAGGGGCACATGTTGACCTAGAGTGGCCAGCGAGATGGGCACTAACCAGACCAGCCCATGAGCACGTTTCTATCCCTTTTGTTGTGAAGGAGAGTGTTGAGGTCGAGACACTTCAGTCTATTAGAGCCTTGACCTAGAGCATCATATAGCATGCTAGTCCTGCATCACAGCATGTGCCCAAGGAGAGTTCGTGTAGGGTTCCACCCCATATTTGTTGGGCTTGCGGGTCAGCATGTGGTTATGACCCCACGGATAGTCATGATGCAGGTGCATAGGCTACATTTGTAGCTGAGTAGATGGTGATGACATATGCCCTCCTGAATGAGACTTTCGAGCTTGATGATTTTAATGAAATTTCAGGGTCATAGCATTGATGCAGTTCTCAGTGGTTCTCTACCTGCATATTACACTACATCATCTACTGTCAGGGTATGTAACTAGTAAACAATTATAAATATTACATGTGAATAGCATCGTTATATGAATGGTATTCTAATATCTGATTTTGGATGTTAAATAGGTTAATATTGGAGATTTCACGGCAACACCTGCCAATGGTGGTGGACTTCAAAGCTTCACGGAGGTAATAGAATAAATAGTTTAATGAATGAAATGTACTTACTAGATTTTTGTATTTTATATTCATATCGTTGGTTACATTTCATTGCACATCTTTCAAGCTCAAAGCATTACTATACATTGCATAACTAATAACTAGATGTTGATAGATGACAAAATTTTAATTACAATATAGTTATTTGAAAAAATGCCTCAAAGAAATGTGGTCTCATGGAATGTCATGACAAGCATATGCATAGACAAGGACATCACCATGAGACCACATTTCTTTGAGGCGTCTTTTCAAATAGCTCACTACCTTGTTTATGCTACCACATTTTCCATACATGTCTACCAAAGCTTGTTGATCCACTCCACACTATTCTTTGACAAATTCTCTCTAATAAATTCATCCAATTACCACCAATTAGACCCCAGGACAAGACACCAGAGAGGGGTATGAGCCTATGACATCTTATATAGCATATGATTGACTCCAACATCATCTAGGTCCCTCCTTTGTTGACTCTAAAATTTTCCATGATGGTAATGTCTTCACCATTTCTCATAGCCCATACCAACTAGTTGTTACCTTAAGACACTTCTCATTAGATTATTTTTTATCAAACCCTTCTGGTCCACCTCAACCTCATACGAATTCCCTCTTTCACCTTTACCTATCTTATGCCTCTAAACGCATTGTTGTCCCAACCCCACAACCTCTTTCTATTACTTCACCTGCTCCACTAGATATGCCCCTATCTTCCCCACCATATATCCACCTATTACTACTTCACCTTCCTCATTGACATCTATCTCCCCTCTAACATCCCTCCAAGATAAAGTAAAAGAAAAAGTGTAGGACCTTTCCCCATCCACTTCTAATATTAGGCCTAAGAAACTTCCCCAACACTACACCCAACCTACTAACCAACACATATCTACCCTACCTATTTCCTAATATACCCCTACTAGATGTCCCAGACCTAGTTTGCTTCCAACCCACCCCCTAAAAAACCTCAAGATAAAGAAAATGATAAGAAATTTTTAAAATAAGGTTTTTCTTCTCCTATCTAGTATCTTTCCTCATATTATCCCACAAACTCTTGATATTCCTCCTTCCGTAAACCCATAAACTTACCTAATGTCTATGTGATTTCTAGTTTAGGCATTGTCTTGTAAACCCACAAACTCTATATTAGGCATTGTCCTACCTCCACGACTACCAAACAAACAAAAATTTGAGCACAACCCTACCCCACCCTACCACCAACCTAAACCTAAACTAACATCTTCACTCCCTCTCTGACTTCTTAAACCTAAAATTTGATGGTACTATGGTGCCTCCTTTTTTGACCCTTATACCACACAATAGTCATGAATCTTTGTCTAATTTGTATATATGCATGTGACTTGTGTGCTTTATTGTGTGTACTTCCATGTTTAGGTGAACGTGTGTGTATGTTAGGAGCCATGACTTGCATCACTATTATAGTGTTCGTAATTGAATAATGTTGTTTTATTTTCATATGATACAGGCTGTAGAGACACCTCCCGATGTTCATAGGGCAATGGAGCATGGTGTATCCTCTCCTATTCATAGCTCCATGCCATTGACGAGGGTATGAGGCAGACTAGTAAATTTCAATTTACATTCATTGTTATAGTTGTTTATTTTTGAAAAATCAAATGATTATTGATTTGAAGTTTAATTTCTATCTGGATGGTTTCTATACAACATGACATCACCACAGCCTAATCCTGCTACTAAGGCAAATGAGGAGACAGATTATATGGTAGCGATAAGTGATTATTTTGTTAAATGTTTCATTTTTTATAACATGTAATTTCTATATATTAACGTCTATACTTTTTATTGTAATAGCTACAGATCCACGAACAACTAAATAGGAGGAGCAGCCTTCGGGTTCATAGTAGACCACCCTCATACGCGTCTCCAACCCCAAGAAGATCAAAAGCTGCCCGTGATCTATTCTCTTCACCAGACAGAAGGGAATGAATTTTTATTGTGTTCCTTTGTTTTATGCCTATATGGCATTTGTGGACATATATTTTGTATTGCATATAGTTGACATTGTATGCCTATATGGCATTCTTGTAAGCCTATATGGCTATTTTGTATATATGTTATATTTATATCTATAGATATTGATGTATGCCTATATGGATAATTGGTTAATACAAATCTTTTTTATTGATGGTGTCCATATTTGCATTATAAATCCACGTTTGAATGGATATTTGTAGATGGTTACTTCAAATATTTAAAGTCCAATTGTATTACATAGGATGTTTGTTGATCCAATAAGCCAGCTATTGTTATTTAAGTATCACCTAAACCTCATTCTGGAACTAAAAGATAAAAGTTGTATTTAAAATAAAAATGAATCATCATGTTGAATAGAAAATATTCATATTCTTTATGAGTTGCTCAATTGAAAATATTCAAATGAGTATGCTGATCCATATTCTTTATGACTTAGTCAATTGAAAATATTTCTTAATTTCTTGTTATTATACCATATTGGCACGCAAAGAGTATGTTTGTTGTTTTGAATAAGATAGTCAAAATCATATGCTTATGAGCACCTGATGACCATTGTGATTATTAAATGTAATTCCTCTTGCATATAAGGTGAGGTTATGAGAGTACATTGAGTCTTACCTAATTTTAGTATGCAACATAACATTGGGGCTATAGGCTTCCATAAGTCATCAAAAATCAAGGTTCAAGGTTGTCATTGAAGTCAAAGGGTCAAGGTTGTTTGTCATTGATGTCAAGGTTGATGCCATGATGTTGATAAGGTGATACAATGATTCAAGGTAGGTGATGGTCATGAGGTGCAGGATGTTGTGAATATGGTTTTCATGGTAAGGTCTCTCAATTAATGTTGATGTTGCACAAGACAAACATGGTTCATATGATGCAAGGTTCATGTTCATGGTGGATGTGGTTTTGTTCATGCAAGTTTTTGTTGTGAATATGGTCTTCATGATAAGGTCTATCTTGGAAGGTTGATATGATGCAAGGTTCATGTTCATGGTGGATGTGGTTTTGTTCATGCAATAAGAAGTCAGAGAAGACACAAGCTTTCATAATCATAATTCAATGTCATCATCAAGGAGAGTTATATTTATCAAGGGGAGTCATGAGTTTGATTCGAATGTGAATTTGTTTATGTCTTAGAACCCTAAGCCTATGATAAGTGTCATACTCTAATGTATTTCTTCTGATGTCCCTGAGGTCTCTGAAATATCCTAGATATCTCTTGATGAAAGTTAGAATGTTTAAGTCTTTCTTATTTATAGTTAGGGTTTGCATATTGGGCATTAAACCCTAAAAAGAATCTACTTTTCTTAAGACTTTAAAACCCTCAATTCCCTGTGGTGTGTAAAGTGCACTTTTCTTTTAATTTAATATTGACTTATAATCACGTGTTACTATCACTTAAGTCAACCTACCAAAGGGTCTTTAAGTCATTAGTTCACCAACCCTTCAACTTAACTCAACCGGCATCTCTGCTAAACTCTCATAAGCCCGAGTTGTTAGTGTAGGTTTTTTATTCCTTATTATAAGGTTTTTCCTACACATATTTTTAAGCTTGCTTAGGTAGTTTAATAATGTGAGATATTTAATAGGCCTTTTATGTTAGTGGGTGCATGTGTGTGTGGTGTCAATCCATTCATGGAAGTTACTCTACCTCCCCCTATTTTTGGAGATGCTAGAGTTACATTTGCTATTGGTCAATATTGACACCTCACCCCATTCACCTTGTCTATAAATACTCACTCCTTTGCATGTATTTTTCAAGGGTTATTTAGTGCATTTCTCCAATGTTTTGCATCAATATTCTCTTGGTTTTTTTTTATAACTCTCTCGTAGATGAATGTTTGCAGCTGATCTTGGCTCTAACATGGTATCAAAGCCAGGCCCAGGCTAGGAGCCCCAAGCACATGAGAGATGTGGCTTAAGGGGGGGTGTTGGAAATAACCCACACCTGGACTGATGATGGACTAGTCCAAAAGGGACCAGTAGCTCAATGGTAGAGCACTCCAGCAGCGTATGGAAGGTCCTAGGTTCGAGTCCTAGCTGGTCCATGTCTCAACATGGTATCAGAGCTCCAGGATTGCAAGTTTCTTCTTGAATATGTGAGGGTTTTAACCATTAACATTTAATTTGTGCCTCCTAGAGAAAAACTAACCCTGCCATTGTGCTTAGAAGGATCGAAAACCCTAGAAACGACTATCAAATCGCTGAAATCGAAGACCAAAAATTTGTTGTGGATTTTTTGTGGGTGCATCCTTTTATCTAGTGGTCTGAAGGGTGCTTCCACAGGGTGCATCATTTTATCCAGTGGTCCAAAGGGTACTTCCACGTCCTTTTATCCAACAGTCCAAAGGGTGCTTCCGTAGGGTGCATCATTTTATCCAGTGATCTGAAAGGTGCTTCCGCAAGGTGCATCGTTTTATCCAGTTGTCCGAAGGGTGCTTCCGCGTCCTTTTATCCAATGGTCCAAAGGGTGCTTCCATAGGGTGCATCATTTTATCCAATGGTCCAAAGGGTGCTCCCACAGGGTTCGGCTTTTTATCCAATGGTTAAAAGCAAACCTCCATTTTGCCCTTCTCTCATGACCTAAAGGAGCAGTTTTGGGAAAACCTTCATAACTTAGGCATCTGGACTCCGTTTTGCGTAAATGAGATATCGTCGAAAAGAGAACTCAGAGCACTTTTCAGTGGTATAGGTAACTTTTCCTGATTATTTATCAGTAACCTGTTGTTTTGATTGGAAGTCAGGTCTTTTTTTTCTGTGCATTGCCTTTAGTATTTTGGGCATATCTTTTGTATACGGTGTCAAAATTAGGAAAACGAAATATCTTTGGAAAGGTGATTCTATCCTCCACACATCCATCAAGTTTATGTTTCTAGAAAATATCATTAGGTATCTACATTTTTCAGATTTCTATTTTCTATCCTGTGGTTGGAAAAAGGACATTTCAGTGAGTTTTATTTGAACAAAGGGGTTGTTTTTTTTGCTTGAGAGTATTATTCTGCTGTATACATAATGGATAAACTTACAGTTCCTCTTCTCACTCAATTTAACTATTTTGAGTGGAAGAGGCAAATGGAACTTTTGTTTCTTAAATTGAGGCTGCGAATAACTATGGGTACAGATCCTGAACCCACTGGTACTGTAGAAAAGAGAAAATAGCTTGATAGATCTGATGAAGCTTATGGGACTTTGTGTCTTTCTCTTTCTCTTGATCTTCTTTTCATTGTTGAATCTTACAAAACTTTTAATGATATATGGACTACATTAGAAGGTTTATTTGGTAAGCAAGACACCTTAAGGAGTTTTTAGTTAGAAAATGAACTTATATCACTAAGTCCATCTAACTTTGATAGCATTCTGGATTTCTTTACAAAGCTTAAGTCTCTCATGTTACAGTTGAAATAATGTAATACAGAGAAAGAAGACAGCCAGTTGATCTTGTCTATTCTTGCTAAACTAGGTTCTGATTATTCTATTTTTGTATCTACTTTTTATGCTACAAGAGATGCTCTTGGTGCTAGGTATCATATGCCTTCTCTTGATGAATTTGCTACATCACTTACACAAGAACAGGCAAAGTTAGTGTAGATGGGTACTCTAAAGTCTTCCAAATCATAGGCTCTAGTTGCAACTCAAAACACAAAAGATGAGAAGGCTTGAAGTGGCAAAGAAAAGAAGCAGAAAAATAAGAATAGTGAGAAAGACAAAGATTCAACACCTCAAGCTACCCCTGAGTCATCCAGTAAAAAGGAGAAAAAGGAGAGACCCACTTGTGCATTCTGCAAGAAGCGTGGGCATAGTGAGCAAGATTGTTACAAAAAGGAAGTGAATGAGTTGAAGACTATTATTCATAAAATGAATGTAAGTTCTCCTTCAGCGTCATCTCTTAGTTCATCTACTCCTACTCCTTCATCATCAAAACAACCAGAATCTTCTGAAAAGGGGCAAGATAACAAATGGAAAGGTAAAGCACTTTGTGCATCTACAAGTACCAATTCAGGTAAATGGATTCTTGATTCTGGAGCCTCTCATCATATAGCTTCATCTCAGTCCATGTTTTCTACTTTTGAGCCTTGCATTATGCCACCTATTTTAATGGGTAACAATACATATGTGAATGTAATTGGGAAGGGATCAATTGAGATTGGTGATGGTACTTTTAATGATGTACTTTGTGTACCTTCTTTGGCAAATAATCTACTTTCCATATATTAGATTACTCACAGTGGTGCAGGGAAAACTGTAGAATTCACACCTGATTTAGTTATCATCAGAGACCTGGAGAGTACAGAGATCATTTCTACTGGGGTTGTTGATCATGAAACTCATTTATACACCTTTTCTGGTTTTACTCCTGATGATGGTTCAGATACTTTGGTTGATGTTCACACTCCTTGTGTGAACCATATTTCTGTGGAGAAGTGTGGTCACTCGAACCTTGTTGTTCTTACATCTAATCCAATTCTTGAGACTTGTGTTGACATTTCTTCTCCTCCTCCTACTTCTTTAGATATTCCTTTTTCCATGGTTAAGCAAGATATTGTTTGTTCTTCTGATTTTGTTGTGGGATGATTATTTAACAGGTATTTCAAAGTTGTTTTATAAATCTCACATTACAGATTTTGAGGACACCTTTGATGATAGTCACAACACAGCTAACATCCCTTCAGAGGCTCACACTTGGATCTGGTTTCCCTCTTCATCAAATTTGTGGGAGTGGCTTCTTCATCCTCCATTGGACTTGTTTCTACCCAAGGGAAGAAAGTTTGTATGCAAACAATGCACTATCTTCTTCTCTCTTGCATCTTTCAATGGATTTGAAGTTACTTTTACCTATGATGGACACTTGATCCTCTCCATTCTCTTCTTGAGGAATCATGTTTGTATGATGGTTGTATCTTTGGGGAGTCTTACAACATTCTCCACCATCATTGTATATGGGTACCTAACACGGCTTCATTTGCCAGGACCCATCTTCACATCCTCCTAAGTTGCGCTTAAGGGGGAGTGTTAGTGTAGTTTTTTTATTCCTTATTATAAGGTTTTTCCTACACATATTTTTAAACTTGCTTAGGTATTTTAATAATGTGAGCTATTTAATAGGCCTTTTATGTTAGTGGGTGCATGTGTGTGTGGTGTCAATCCATTCATGGAAGTTAATCCACCTCCCCCTATTTTTGGAGATGTTGGAGTTCCATTTCCTATTGGTCAATATTGACACCTCATCCCACTCACCTTGCCTATAAATACTCACTCCTTTGCATGTATTTTTCATGGGTTATTCAATACATTTCTCCAATATTTTACATCAATATTCTCGTGGCTTTTTTTATAACTCTCCCGTAGATGAATGCTTGTAGCTGATCTTGGCTCTAACACGAGAACCATATCATAATCGAAGGTCATATTTAATTGATATGAGGGCGGGAAAAAGGATTGGAATGTCAGTATTTAAAAGGAATTTGGAATACAAATAGTCATCTCTATATGGTTGATTTTGATGGGCATGCCTTTATAAAAGGCTAAAAGATAGCTTTATGCAGGATATCATGGTATTTGTAGTGTTTGGAGATTGAAGACTAGTTAGTGTTTGTAGCTCGGACTGTTTAGCATGTTTGGGTGTGAAACAGGACCATGCCTAACCTAAACGTACCCATCCCGATGCGTTGGAATTGTTGGTTTGGACACACGAGGAGAAGAACAAAAGCTACACCCCTTTGCAACTTTACACTGCCTCCTTCTAACAATTTTTATGGTAGCCAAAAACCTTTCACCATGAGCAAACGACTCAAAGATATAAAAAATTGAGAGAGGTTATTGTAGAGGGACCCTACGTGATCATGTTACCTCAGACAAAATGTATCTAAGTGAAATAGTTTCTGAGTAATAGCTCATCAAAGATTGCTACCTTTTTGCACTTTGGACTCTTTAGGGATATCACCGGTACAATGTAGCTCAGACTGTTTCGGCATGTTTGGGTAAAAAAAAGATCTTACCTAGCTTAAATGTACCCATCCAGACATTTTGGAATAGTTATTTTGGTTGCATCAGGAGTAGGATGAAAGTTACACCCTTTTGCAACTTTACACTACCTCCTGATAATTTTTTGGGCAGCAGAAAACCTTTCACCACTGGAAAATGCCTCAGAGATATAAAAAATTGATAGAGGTTATTGTAGAGGAACCCTACATGATCATGTTGCCTCAGACAGAATGTTTCTAAGTGACATAGTTTCTAAGTAATAGCTCGTCAAAGATTGTTGCCTTTTTACACTTTGGACTCTTCAGGGATATTGTCGGTACAATGTAGCTCGAATTGTTTCGGCATGTTTGGGTGCAAAATAGGACCATCCCTAGCCTAAATGTACCCATCTAAAAGTGTTGGAACTATCAGTTTGGCCACACAAGGAGAAGAACAAAAGTTACACCCCTATGCAACTTTACACTGCCTCCTTCTGATAATTTTTGAGGTAGCAGAAAACATTTCACCGTAGATAAACGCCTCAGAGATATGAAAAACTCATAGAGGTTATTATAGAGGGACCCTACATGATCACATTACCTTAGATGGAATGTATCTAAGTGACATCGTTTCTGAGTAACAACTTGTCAAAGATTGCTACCTTTTTACACTTTAGACTCTTCAGGGATATCGCCGGTACCATGTAGCTCGGACTGTTTTGACATGTTTAGGTGAAAAATAGGAGCATGCCTAGCTTAAATGTACCCATCCAAATGCGTTCAAATAATCAGTTTAGTCGCATCAGGAGCAGGACAAAAGTTACACCCCTTTGCAACTTTACACTACCTCCTTCTGATGATTTTTTGGGTAGCATAAAACCTTTCACCACGGGAAATAGCCTCAGAGATATAAAAAACTGAGAGAGATTATTGTAGAAGAACCCTACATGATCGTGTTTCCTTAGACAGAATGTTTCTAAGTGACACGGTTTCTAAGTAACAGCTCGTCAAAAATTGCTGCCTTTTTGCACTTTGGACTCTTCAGGGATATTGCCGGTACAATGTAGATCAAACTGTTTTGGCATGTTTGGATGAAAAAGAGGACTATGCCTAGCCTAAACATACCCATCCAAATGCGTTGGAACTATTGGTTTGGCCACATGAGAAGAAGAACAAAAGTTACACCCCTTTGCAACTTTACACTGCCCCCTGACAATTTTTGGGGCAGCAAAAAACCTTTCACCGCGGGAAAATGCCTTAGAGATATAAAAAACTAAGAGAGGTTATTGTAGAGAGACCCTACATGATGATTTTTCCTTAGACAGAATGTCTCTAAGTGACATGGTTTCCAAGAAACATCTCATCAAAGATTGCTATCTTTTTGCACTTTGGACTCTTCACGGATATTGCTAGTACAATGTAGCTCGGACTATTTCAGCATGTTTGGGTGAAAAATAGGACCATGCCTAGCCTAAACATACCCATCTGGATGCGTTGGAATAGTTAGTTTGGTCATATCAGGAGTAGGATGAAAGTTACACCCATTTAGAACTTTACACTACCTCCTTTTGATGATTTTTGGGGCAGCAGAAAACCTTTCACCATGGGAAAACGCCTCAAAAATATAAAAAACTAAGAGAGGTTATTGTAGGGGAACCCTACATGATCACGTTTCCTCAGACATAATGTTTTTAAGTGACATGGTTTCTGAGTAACAGCTCATCAAAAATTGCTTCCTTTTTGCACTTTGGACTCTTTAGGGATATCGCTGGTATAGTGTAGCTCGGACTGTTTCAGCATGTTTAAATACAAAACAGGACCGTACCTAGCCTAAACGTACCCATCTGGATGCATTGGAACTATCAGTTTGGTCACATCAGGAGCAGGAAACCAAAAATGCAAAAATGCAAAAGTTGCTTTGTGCAACTTGACAACATTGACACTTTTTTGCAAGAAGACTCAAAGACTCAAACTAGACCCAAATGACTCAAACTAACTCAAAAACATATGAAATGGTCTTAGAAGACCTTATTACATACAATTGACTCAATCAAAATCAAAAATTTCAATTTTTGACCCCTCTTGAAAGCATGACAACCTGGGTGCCACTGCACCATTAATGCAACTAAAGTCGATAAAGTTTTCCTATTAAGAAAAAGAGCTTCCCTTAGCTTCAAGAAATATAAATATTCTATACTGACAAGGCCAACCACGTGAAGGTGGAAGCTCATGTGGCCTCACCTAAGAACTAAGACTCATGTATTCTAGTAGACATAGGACACCTAAGACACCTAGATTAGATTAAATACCTTTTTTTCTAGTCTCTATCTACCTAGTTGACATATCGTATATATCTAAGACATAATTAGAGACACCTATTATCTAGTTAGAAACCAAGACACCTAGAGACACCTATATTTTATACTTTAACCCTAATCCCTCAACTCCCTCAACCCTTAACCCTTAATCCCTCAACCCTCAACCCTAATCCTAAAACCCTAATCCCTTAAATCTTAAACCCTAATCCCTTGATACTATACCTTAAACCCTAATCCCTTATCCCTAATCCCTATACCCTCGAAACTCTACTTTAACCCTAATCCTTCAACCCTCAACCCTGTCCCTAAACCCTCAACCATCGAACCTCAACCCTGAACCCTCAACGTCAAACCCTAATCCCTCAACCCTCAACCCTAATCCCTCAACCCTAATCCCTAATCCCTTGATACTATACCTTAAACCCTAATCCCTTATCCCTAAACCCTCCAACCCTATCCTGAATCCCTATACCCTTGACACGCTACTTTAACCCTAATCCCTTGACCCTCAACCCTATCCCTAAACCCTCAATCCTTGAACCTCAACCCTAAACCCTATCCCTAATCCCTCAACCCTTAACCCTAATCCCTCAACCCTAAACCCTATCCCTAAACCCTCAACCCTTAACACTATACCTTAAACCCTAATCCCTATCCCTCAACACTTAACCCTTAAAACTTAAACCCTAAAACCTATCCCTACACCCTCAACACTCGACACTATATCTTAATCCTTAAACCCTAAACCCTCATCCCTAAAGCATCAACCCTCAATCCTTAAACATTCAACCCTAAACCCTATCTCTAATCCCTATACCCTTAACACTCTACTTTGACCCTAATCCCTCGACTCTCAACCCTATCCCTAAACCCTCAACCCTCAAACCTCAACCCTCAATACTCAATGTCAAACCCTAATCCCTCAACCCTTAACTCTAATCCATCAACCCTAAACCCTATCCCTAAACCCTCAACACTATACCCAAAACACTATACCCTAAACCCTAATCCCTCAACTCTAGACCCTATCCCTAAACCCTATTTGTAAAGCCTCTCTCATTTTATTATATCTTTCCCCTCACTTCTCTATCTCTCACCTTTGTTTCCCCTCACCTCTCTACCTATCCATAAACCCTAAACCCTATCCATGAACCCTCTACCCTTGGCACTATACATTAAACCATAATCCCTTAACCCTCAACCCTAAAGCCTCAACCCTCAATCCTTAAACCTTCAACCCTAAACCCTATCCCTAATGCCTCTACCCTAAACTCTATCCCTATTCCTAAACCAACAACCCTCAACACTATATATTAAACCCTAATCCCTTATCCCTAAACCCTATCCCTCAACCCTTAACCCCTAAAACTTAAACCCTAAAACCTATCCCTAAACCCTTGATGCTCAACACCATATCTTAAACCCCAATCCCTTAACCCTCATCCCTAAAGCCTAAACCCTCAATCATTAAACCTCCAACCCTAAACTCTATCCCTAATCCCTCTACTCTCGACACTCTACTTTAACCCTAATCCCTTGATCATCAACCCTATCCCTAAACAAACTCTACTTTAGATTTAATACTCTACTATTGTAGTGATTTAATACTCTACTATTAAAGTTTAGCATTCACACAAATGCAGATGTTCATATTATAGAAGATTGCATTATATTAGACTATTAGAGATCCCTCAGAAAAATGTAATAACAAAACTGCTTTGCCTTATGTTAGCTTACAATTAAACCCATTCTTTTTTACACTCTTCTCTTAATAAAGTAAGAGTAAAAAGAATAGAAGGCAGAGAATTTGATCTTACTAGTATGCATGGTCGGTTTACATTCTGTGACTTCATTTTCATTGAATAAAAAGGTTTATCTGATTTGAAAGGTGGGGCAGAGTTCACTGTCATGTGCTTTTCTAGATGATAGGGTCTATAATGTCCAGGGTTCTTCAAAGAAAGGCCTATAACAGAATCAAGTTTATGTTATACCAATCCTCCTGATATAGCTACAATTCAAATACATGCTTTAAAATTTGAAATAAATTAAATTAGACTTACAATTTTGATTTTCTTCCATTGCTTCAACAACATCATTCTTTTCTTCATCAGAAACCAATTCAATCAACAACTTGCTGCCCATTGGTTGACTTGAACTGCATCCTCTGTTAGAAGAAGGGCATTTTTTATCTGTATCAATGTTGGTATTCATAAGCTGAAGAGCATTGATATTTTTCACACACCATGTTCTTTGAAATATCTTAACCTTAAAATATGACTTGGATATGTACTTGAACACAGCGAAATCTCCAATCTCCAGCCCATGATGATTCACAAAATTTTCCCAACCCTGCCTAAATTCTAGTTTATTTATGGTACCCCCTAATTGTACATCCCACTCCTGCCCACCTAGACCTTGCAACACCGTATGTTTGTCTGTGTTGTCTATAAACTGTGAAATAAATGCAGGAGGAATGCACTGCCATAAACACATCACACAATTAGATTTTACAAGTTCTTAACAGTGTACAGGAAATAAAAGAATGAAAAATAATGTATAGAGTTACCAGTTTTTGTGTAAAGTCTCCAAGCATAATTTTGAAGGAGGCACATCCATTAAACCAATTCATTCAACAACTTGCTGCCGATTGGTTGACTTGAACTTCATAGAAGAAGGGCATATTTTATAGATGTATCAATGTTGGTATTCATAAGCCAGAGAGCATTGATATTTTTCACACACCTTGTTCTTTGAAATGTATTAAACTTAAAATATGACTTGGATATGTACTTGAACACAACAAAATCTCCAAACTCTAGCCCATGATGATTCACAAAATTTTCCCAACCCTACCTAAATTCCAATTTATTTATGGTACCCCCTAATTGTACATCCCACTCCTGCCCACCTGGGCCTTGCAACACCATATGATCTTCTGTGTTGTCTATAAATTGTGAAACAAATGCAGGAGGAATGTGATTCCATAAACACATTACACAATTAAATTTTACAAGTTCTTAACAGTGTATAGGAAATAAAAGAATGAAAAATAATGTATAGAGTTACCAGTTTTTGTGTAAAGTCTCCAAGCATAACTTTGAAGAAGGAGGCACACCCATTAAACCAATTCATTCAACAACTTGCTGCCCATTGGTTGACTTGAACTGCATACTTTGTTAGAAGGACATCTTTTATCTGTATCAATGTTGGTATTCATAAGCTGAAGAGCATTGATGTTTTTCACACACCCTGTTCTTCGAAATATCTTAACCTTAAAATATGACTTGGATATGTACTTGAACACAAAAAAAAATCTCCAATCTCCAGCCCATGATGATTCACAAAATTTTCCCAACCTTGCCTAAATTCTAGTTTATTTACGGTACCCCTTAATTGTACATCCCTAAACCCTAAACCCTAATCCCTTAACCCTAAACCCTAATCCCTAATCTCTAAACCATAAACTCTAGTCCCTAATTATAATTTATGGTACCCTAATCCCTTATCCCTGAACCATAAACCCTATCCCTAAATCCTCAACCCTCAACACTTAAACCTTAAATCTTAAACCCTATCCCTAATGCCTCCACCCTAAATGCTATCCCTATTCCTAAACCCTCAACCCTCGACACTATACCTTAAACCCTAATCCCTTATCCTTAAACCCTAATCCCTATCCCTCAACCCTTAACCCTTAAAACTTGAACCCTAAAACCTATCCCTACACCCTCGACACTCGACACTATATCTTAAATCCTAATCCCTTAACCCTCATCCCTAAAGCCTCAACCCTAAACCCTATCCCTAATCCCTCTATCCTCAACACTCTACTTTATCCCTAATCCCTTGACCATCAACCCTATCCCTAAACCCTCAACCCTCAACTCTCAATATTAAACCCTAATCCGTCAACCCTAAACCCTAATCCCTCAACCCTCAATCCTCAGCACTATACCTTAAACCCCAATCCCTATCCCTCAACCCTTAACCCTTAAAACATAAACCTATCCCTACACCCTCAACACTCGACACTATATCTTAAGCCTTAAACCCTCATCCCTAAAGCGTCAACCCTCAATCCTTAAACCTTTAACCCTAAACCCTATCCCTAATCCCTCTACCCTTGACACTGTAACCCTAATCCCTTGACCATCAACCCTATCCCTAAACCCTCAACTCTCAACCCTCGACACTATGCCTTAAACCCTAATCCATCAACCCTAAAACCTAATCCCTCAACCCTTAACCCTAAACCCTATCACTAAACCCTCAACCCTCGACACTATACCTTCACCCTAATCCCTCAACCCTCAACCCTAATCCCTCATCCCTAAACCCTAAATGCTATCCCTATTCCTAAACCCCCAACCCTCGACACTATACCTTAAACCCTAATCCCTTATCCCTAAACCCTAAACCCTATCCCTCAACCCTTAATCCTTAAAACTTAAACCTTAAAACCTATCCCTAAACCCTCGACACTCAACACTATATCTTAAATCCCAATCCCTTAACCCTTAGCCCTAAAGCCTCAACCCTCAATCATTAAACCTTCAACCCTAAACCCTATCCCTAATCCCTCTACCCTCAACACTCTACTTTAACCCTAATCCCTTGACCATCAACCCTATCCCTAAACCCTCAACCCTCAACTCTGAACATTAAACCCTAATCCGTCAACCCTAAACCCTAATCCCTCAACCCTCAACACTATTCCTTAAACCCTAATCCATCAACACTCAACCCTAAACCCTATCCTTAAACCCTCAACCCTCAACACTATTCCTTAAACCCTAATCCCTCAACTCTAAACCCTAATCTGTCAACCCTAAACCCTAAACCCTATCCCTAAACACTCAACCCTCAGCACTATACCTTAAACCTTAATCCCTCAACCCTTAACCCTCAACCCTAATCCCTCATCCCTAAACCTTAAATGCTATCCCTATTCCTAAACCCTCAACCCAAGACACTATACCTTAAACCCTAATCCCTTACCCCTAAACCTTAAACCCTATCCCTCAACCCTTAACCCTTAAACTTTAAACCCTAAAACCTATCCCTAAACCCTCAACCCTATACCCTCAACCATATACTTAAGCCCTAATCCCTCAATCATCAACCCTATACCTTAAACCCTGAAGCCTACACCCACAAACCCTCATCCCTAGACCATATAACCTCACCCTTATATCCTAAACCCCAAATATTGTGCCTCAACCATATACTTAAATTAAACCTAAACCATACGTGCTCTCAACCCAAGTCAGCCTATGCCTTATATACCCTCAATCCATATCGTAAACCCTAAACCCAATATCCTAAACCCCAATCCTCGCACCTTACACACTTAATCTTATACACTAAACAACCTGAATATTAACCCTCAACCCTCTAATCTCTACCCTCTACCCTCTACCTATTACTTAAGCCCTAATCCCTCAACCCTCAACCCTCAAAACTATATAGGCTCAGGTCCTTATATACCTTAAACCCAAAACACTTAATACATACATACATATATACATACATACATGCATACATACAAACATACATACATACATACAAACATGCATACATGCATACATGTACATACATACAAGCATGCATACATGTACATGCATACGTACCTACAAGCATACATATATACATCCATGAAACATACTTATGAAACTTGAACATAAATCATTCAAAGGAAGACATAACACGAGCACGTTATAACGTGCTCGCGTTATGTCGAACTGGGAAAACAATGATAAAAATGCAAAAAAGGAAAAAAGCACAATATAATGCGCTCATGTCATATTGTGCTTTGGGAATCCTAAGCGTTAGGCTTGGGATTTACTTTGGATTTCCAACCCAAAGGCTTGGAGTGCGTTCTCAACATCCACAGATGTGTTTTTGTATATTCTACAAGATTTCACATAATTTTGTTTGTGCTAACCCTCAGATTTACACGTGTTTCAAGGTGAAACAAATTGAACACCTGGGTAATGTTAGGCTTTCTCTTAGCTATTTAACGATGTAATTTTTTCACATTTTGACAATGTTAAGCCGTTCATCTTTAATTTCTTTTGTTTGTGTGTCCGTTTCTGGGCAAAAACCACTGTTTGGTCTTTTTTTCATTGTAAATTAACCATTCATTGAAATTTAAAAATAATTACATATTTAGAAACTAGTGGGTAAAAGCAAGAAACTCGGTCCACATGTAGGGGAACTCGCACAAGGAAAAAAATTCCTGACAAGAATGGGTACACGTTTCCAAAGAAACGAGTACCTAATTAGGAACGAGCACCTGAAGCTAAATAGGTACCCAAGCCTAAACGGGTACCCGTTTAGCTTCGGGTGCGCGTTACTAAATGGGTATCCGTTACTAAACAGGTACCTGTTTTCAAAAAAGTATATATTTTTAAAAATAGCCCTATGGGCTCATTTTCTTCCACCTCCAACGACGCCAACAGCTACAATGACAAACAAAGAACAGGTACACGTTGTTGAAGGCCCTACCAGCACAACTCCAATGTTTTTTTTTCCCTGTCACCTCCTCCCGCCACCTCGTCACTACTGAGCTCCTCCAGGTTGGTTGTTTGCTAGTTTTTAACTTGTTTTTTATGTTTTTTTTGTGATTATAGGATTAAAATGAAAATTAGGGTTTCACTTGTTATTAGAGTTTTATGATTTTTTTGTGATTGTATGTTTGGATAAACCCTAAAACCATGTTGTACTACAAACCCTAAAAACCTAAACTATAAACCCTAAAAAACCAAATTATAAACCATAAAACCATGTTGTACTACAAACCTTAAAAACCTAAACTAGATAAACCCTAAAAAACTAAATTATAAACCCTAAAACTAAACAAGTGAAACTATAACTTGAAACTATAAACCCTAAAAAACCAAATTATAAACCCTAAAACTAAACAAGTGAAACTATAACTTGAAATTATAAACCCTAAAACTATGAAGTTCATAAACCCTAAAACTAAAAGTTATAAACCCTAAAAATATAATCTTTATAAACCCTAAAATTAAACTATAAACCCTAAAACTATTAACAAAAGTATTTCTAAAATGTAGACCCAAGCTTCAAGATTTAACTGTGTGTTCAAGTATGATTCGAATGCATTCAACTTTTCAATGACTTCTAACGGGAACGTAATAGCATTCAAAAGAAGCTTTATGAATTGAATTGTTGTGGTCAAACAAAATTTTATATTGAATTGACTTGAAATTCCAAACAAGCCACTCTTCCATCCTCCTAAAAATGCAAACTACTAATAAAAATATCTTATAATTACTTTACTATATATCTTCATCATCATTTACTAGTATTCCATTTATGACCTCTACAACTATTATTGCTTTTGAGGATCCCATAGTTTCATTTGAATCCCATCCATACCCATTGACTACACAGTTCTCCATCTCTTAGATTCTCTCTGCTTTGAGCATTCTTTTCCTCCTATTAATTCCATTGCAACCACCATTGTTGAGACATCATCCACACTACACATTGTTCCACCACCACCTGATAGTATGCTTGATAGTCTTGCCCACAATCCACCATTTTCATCCATCTTTACTGCTTGTGTTGACATAGATAGCTAGTTTGACAACATCTTTAAATGTTGATTTAGAGCTCATGATGATCTTATGGCTAATAAAGTCCCACTTGGTTGTGATCCTTAGATGCCTCTTTCTCTACCCTACTTTTGTACATATCTTCTCTCATCCTTATTCTTATGTTTGTGTTTATTGTCCCTTGTTATGTGGATGAGCTATTATACATGCCAACACTTGGGGGACATCATATGATGTGTTTTTTGGTACTCCTTTTCTTTCCTCTATTTGTTTCTTACCCTGATTCTTCTTTGTACCTATTATCCCTATCCTTCCTTGACCATGTTTAAGGAGGGTGCAAAGCATTAGGGACCTCTTCATGTTGACCTAAATATAATACATTTATCCACTTTAGCCCTTGTCATATTGTGTTTTCATCCTAAAGTTTTCTTCCCCATGGTTGTGTTGTTCTAGACAATTATGAGTCTATATTCATAGTACCATTTTATGTATTATTAGGATTGACTCCATCAGACACCAGAACCCTTTGTTTTCATTTCCCATATATCCTATAGTAGATCATTGCACCTCTCTATTTGCCTCTTTTTTGTACCCCCATCTCCTATCTCAATCATCTCTTATTATCTATATACATCTTTCTTATACATATTATATACATTCATTATTTATATCATCTATGCCACAATAAGTCATTTATTCCTCTCCTATTTATCTCTATCATCATATCTTATTGTTATGATTGCTATCATAATTCTCTTTATATAGTGTTATTGATCCCCCTATGACTCATACATGTATCTTACTATCATTGATTTCCACATGATATATGTATATTATGACCATCTTCTATTACATTATCAATTCTCATCTCCTCGCTAAGACTCTATCACATGGCCATAGATGTACCTAGTGATGTACCCTTCATTTATGCATTCTAGAAGGAATAGATTTTGTTGATATTGATAAATCCCTTTTGGTAATATATATATCCTACTTGTATTTCCATGTTTTATATTCCATCATATGTCCTACTAATATCTTCTCATATTTTTCATAGTATATTTTTCTCTTGTCTACCCTCACCTTCTTGCCTATAGCAATTTCATAGACCTAGTCACATTATTCTTGTATTTTGTAACTTTCATTATCCACATTTCTATTATCATTATTCTTACTAGCATTATTTGTATTTATTACTTTATGCTATGTAGAATTCCATGATTTGTCCATGCTTGTATTTCTCATCCCACTTTCCTAATATCAAATCCCACTTTTGATTCCTATAGGCTTGTAGGTGGATCTTTCATGTTTTCATTCATTAAGTGTTGAGTTCCAAAGAGTTAGCTTACCATGAGCCACATTGAAAAGAAATACATTCTACAAAATTTATTAACTCATCTGCATGCATACCCATCTATCATGTCATTACTAGCCTAGTCTAATCTTTAGTGATGAGCTCTTACATATTACTAGTTGCATCCAGGGTTAGACCTAAGAGGTTGTTGGCCCATGCCCCAAAGTGCAAATTTTTATGTTTCTTATGTGCCTTATTGCTTTGGTAAACCCTACATTGACAAGTGATTGGAAATATTATACACTGGGGTTTCATGTTTGTTTGATTAGGCTTTTAGTCCAGGCATTTGTCTTAATGAGATTCAAGTTGTCTTGTGTATGTATTTCTCCCACAAAAGCATGTAAATTTGATGTATCTTTAGATTTTGTTTGCTACTAAAAATATAATCCCTCTCTTCTAGAAATATTACTCAAACTAAGAAAAGGGGAATAAAATATCTTAGGTAGAGAATATGAAACATCGACAAGGAGAGAACAACTTTGAGCCAAGTTATAGGGTATGGTATCCCCTCTTCTTTTTCAAGATTTGCAGAACCTAGAGGGTGATCCTTGAGGTCTCTCTAACAGGATAATTAAAAATAAATGAAGAAATATGAATAAGTTCTTAGAAAACATGAATAAACCTACAAGACCTCACAATAAGATGTACACACTTGCATGCATATGCATGTTATAATGAGATTAATGTACGCCCTATAAATTCCTTATTATGTTTTTGTGTCCATATCAGCCTTAACATGTTTGTGTGTGTTTTCTATCATTTTGGCCCCTTTTTCTTAGCCTAAATCACCCCTAGCGATCCATGTTCCCCTTTCCTATGTTGTTCCCATGGTCTTACACTTATAGTTCCTATATGTCCATTTTCATCTAATTTTTATCTCTATTCAATGTCCTAACCCTACCTTTAATTTCCCTTTAATTTATCCCCCTTTACCCCCTTGCAAAATCGTTAATATTGTGCTAACCCCATCTTATGTGAAAAAGCCACCTTTGTCCTTCCTAAATCTTTCCTTCACAAGATTATCATGGTTGTTCAAATTGTGAAGGTAAAGCAATCACTTAGGAAAATGGTGGTGTGATTGAATGGAAGAGATAGAGGGTTAAACCAAGCATTAGAACTCTTACATCTCATGAAATATCAATCTCATTATTTTAATAGTAGAGTAGTTTTATTCAAGCAGTAGGTGCATGAACTTTTAATAAGTTGTTGGCTTGTTTTTGAAGTCCTTTGATTTTCAATGACAATGATAAACTATGCATGGGAGATGTGTTTGAGAAGATAGATTAAATAAGGGTATACAAGATATATTTAGGGTTAAGGCATCATCATTTGATCATATTATATGAAAACTTGTGCATGTTTAATTTTCAAGTATTACTTGCTCTCTAAATTCATGGATATTTTAAACTTTCATTTATAGATCTATTAGATTAAGTTTAAATTTATAGATATTTGTTTGTAAGTTTTCAACATGTATATATTTGTGAAATTATACATTTGTAAGTTTTTCATATGGATACATATATTTGGAAATTTGTAGGAGACATCTAATGGATGACCAGAGTCTAGATGAATTTTTAATAGATGACATTCTTTATGAAACCCCCCCACCCCATGATCCACCTCAAAAACCCCCATCCCCTCCACCTCAAAACCCGCCACCCCCTCCACCTCAAAACCCCCCACCCCCTCCACTTGATGAGGCCCAATTGCAGCAAAGCATTAATGAAAATATTAATGCAATTAAGGAGAACATTAATTTGATTAATAATCAACCTCACTTGATGCCTCCTCATGTGGTTCAGTTTGCATCTTCAATGCAAACCATTATTGATTCTGTTAGGTCTATCGATGTAGACCTAAATAGATTTCACCTTTGGCGAGAGGAGAGGAGGCAATTCTATGCAGATGGTCTTTCATATAAAGACATCCATGATCTCCACATAACAAAACAAACATTATCCCCATTTTTTTGTCACCCAAAAACTAATCAACCTATAGCTGCAACAAAAAAAAGAATATCAATTAAGTGGTGTACACATGAGGCAATTTCGAGACATTTTTGGGATCGGTGGTGGATGGTGTTTGATCACCCACCACATGCTAATTATGAGGTACCGCTATATTTTTTGAGAAAATTATGGGTGGAGTTTCAATTGGGTCAAAAACCCAATTATTTTGATATGAGAGAATTTCAGGGTGTTGGTCATGGCATGCCACAACACAGACCAGGGGCACGAGTTGACCCCAATCGACCCGTTCCTCCTACTCCTATGGTTGCCCCTATTTTGCCCACGATTCCTACACCTATTCAACACCAGGCAATGTTGTCGACATTAGGAGCATTGAGTAGACTCTCGAGCAATCTCACTGAACAAGTTGCCCACATGGCAGATGAATTCAGTGGTGGAGAGCATCATGGAGGAGTCGATGCATCTCATCATAGAGCCTCAGGCATGTTAGGGGCACATTTGTGTACAAATTGCAATCAACCGTGTTATGGTCCTGCTCCTACATCCACATCAGATGCAGCTACAACAGAAGTGGAGTCATACTTGGATCTACTATATTCGGATGATAATCCTACATAGGTACATTGACCACATTTTATTAAATATTTCAAGTGCATAATTTGAATGTATCAAAATTTATATAAATAATTGAATGAATTAATATATAATTGTGAACTATTTGTTGTATAGATCTTAACTCGCTCTAGGACCACATCACGATTTGATACATTGAGTTTTGCATCAACAGCTATAGAGATTGGCACACCTTACGGGGTAAACCAATATATCTTAACCCTAAAACCATATGTATCTAATTCTAGTTTAAATTTTCTTCTTGAAACTTATCAATATTATATTTTAAATTAACAAGTGTATAAATAAATAAATAACTATATGTACATGTATGTGAAACACTACTGTTGCAACGAGGCTCAGGTCACGTGGCAGTTCCCATGTCTGACCGACCACATGGCTCAGGTGTTTCTTGCATTGATCTTCCATCATCAGCTATTATGCCTGAGTATTCCCTAGTGTGTGTTTTAAAAAATTGTACTAAGTTTCTTTTTTGAGTTTATATAAATTTATATATGCACCCATATATATATGTAAGTGCAGGATGATAGGAGTGAGACTATTGGTCAAGTTGCTAGTCAAGGACAATTTCATGAGCCATCCACACATTTTGAGTTCCTAAAATTTACTAAATTTTCTATGTGTAATTTCTAGGTCTTTATATGCTAAATAAATTCTAACTTATTTCAAACTTGCTTTATTTGAAATTCTAGGAATTAGCAGGTCAAACTTTTGGTCAAGAAGATGAAACAACTATACCACCTAGACAACAAAATGTGGGAGTAGATGAGCATGATTGCACAGTAATTTAAATGCACACCTTAAAGCCTACATTTAAATACTTAATTTCATATTTTTTAGAAATTAAATTAAATTTGGATGGTAACCTAATTCTTGAGTGTTTTAAATTTAAATATCTAGGAATTAGCACCTAATGCTTAACAATCACTTTGGCAACAGAATGTGGGAGGAGATGACCAACATCATATGGTAATTTAATCATACATTAAAGTCTAGATTTAAATATTTAATATGAGTATTTCATAAATTAAATTAAATCTTCAATCAAATGAAATTTACATTTCTGAAGCACATGTATGTGTCATTTTTAAAATTTTTAAATCTGATTGCAAGTTTCTTTCTCTTGTGTACAGCATGAGGTAGATCCATCTATTTCATGAGGAAGAAAGAGGCCTCTTTCATATTTGAACTTGAGTGATGATCATACCTGACATAGATATTTATTTCATAGACTGAACTGTATGATGTGCATTATTTTTTATATATGTCGTGCCAGGACTTTGACTATATATGTCAAACTTGCTATTACATGTACTTCTAGATATATTTTAGTATTTCATGAACTATGATCTTTGTATTTATTTATATACTGACTATGAGTAGATGTTTTAGTACACATTTCATGGGTCCTACCTATATTTTATAATATTTCATGGACTTATCTAGATAGATCTACATGTATATATTATTGACTATAAGCTTGAACATTTTAGTATGTTAGATAATATGTTAAAGATAATATGTTAAATATGCTTCATTGTTCACTTCTAGATTATAAATTATTTAATTGAGACATGTTAGAAGATTTCTCTCTACTACATTTTTTAATTTAAGAAGTGATTATGCATTATGGTTCAATAGTTATAACTGAAATAGTGAACAATCTATTAACTGCCAAAATTAATTAAATGTTTTCATTTATATTTATATTCAAAATTCTAATACATCACCTCACAAACCTAAATTAAGTTAATTTACATAGTGGAATAGATAGGTTTGGTGGTACAATTATCTAATAGATAAGTTTGGTGTTATAATTATCTAATAGATTATGTCTAAATTTGGGATATGATCTAGGAGAATTTAATTATGATAATAATAATGGATTAGTTTATCTTTCAATTCAATTTTAATGGGTGACTAATTATGAAAAATTAACTATTTTCTTGAAAGTTTTTATTTTTCATTTATTTATCTTTGTTAGAAAATGTTAAAATTTAATTGTGTGATTGGATTGAATAATAATCATAAATCAATTTGCATTAGTTAAAAAGGACAAAAAAGTGCCCATCCAATGGTGAAGCAACAAGCTAATTTTTTATGCGAGTTTATAATGTGACAGTTGATGATCCACAAGTTTTAGATTTGTTCTTCAAACACGTTTTGAGTCTAGAACTTCTAGTTGCTACTCCTAATCATTCATATTGCAATTCACTCTTCTTTAGTGACATTTGGCAATCATTTTGGAAGCTTTTGGGTTATTAGTTGTACATTTTCATTTTGTTTCCTTTTCAAACTAATCGCTAGACTATTGTAGTTAATCACATAATAGTCCATGATCTTTGCATTTCTCATAAGAGGAGTGTGCAATGGGACAATTATTTGCATTTCATTTGGCATAGCTACAAGGGTTTCAATGTATGTGCAAAAGGATTCTCTAATTTTGAAGTCTATTATATTTTCCAATATTTCGTACTTTAATAGATTCCAATTGCTCTTTCAACTCCAAATAGACTACTACTAGTAGAAGAAAGATGAAAAAGTTGTTTTGCTTGTACAAAATTTGGTCAAACTTCATAAAACTTAGGACATTCTCTAGCAAAACTTGAGCCAAAATTTAGGGCACTTTATAACAAGGTAATTTACCTAGGATAAACCTTGCATTTTCCTTCATGTATGTGTTAAAGTAGACTTCATAGTTATAGTAGCAACAATGTTGGAACTAAAGATGGGGTTCATGTAGATAAATGCATAATCAAAAAGTAAGGTCATTCACTCTAATAGTCTAGTGTACACAAGCATACATACTCTATAATACAACAATTAATTTGGCAATAAAATGAGATGTGTGCAATCCAATGCAATAGCTAGAGTGATTTTCTTCAAAAGATAAGTACACCTATATTATAATTTTCTTCAAAAGTTGAAACAACCTCCAAAATACAACGGTGTAAGGCTCAACCCACTATGTGAGCAATTCAATACAAAATTTGGACTAATCTTCTTCATAAGGTAGCATACCTAGTCCAATTTGCTACATATGGTAAAGTGAATTACAAAATATGATAAAATGATAAGGATGTTAGGCTCACTTTGATAGTGTCGAAATAAAATCTTCCTTAAAAAAACATTCAAAACATGATTCAAATGAAGCATTCAATTCTTGTAGAGAAACTAACTCTTTAGAAGAAACTAGAAGGAAATTCAAATCTTATCCACACAATATAAGCTACAAAAAAATTTATCACAATTTGAAATTATTCAAGAGAGACTTTGTGCATAATTTCTTGTGAGGGTTGTGGTGATCAGAAGTAGCACTTGAAACTAATACATCTTACAAAAATCCACTTTCAATTATGCTTTGATGGATTCTCATATGTACATGTGAATATCTAATGTGTAGATAATTTTTTAGAATTTTTGAATAGATAGTATAGACCTTATCACTTAGCCCCTTCATTTTTCCTATTTTTGACAATCCATTTTTCTGCTCTTTCCAAAACTTCCAATTTCATGTGTTTAGCTTTAGTAGCCTTCTCCAAGTGATCTCTTCTTGTATTTATACATTCTCTTAAGATCTTCTCTTTTATACCTTATTGGTTGACAATGTTGGTGCATTAATCCCTTATAATGATTACTCAGAATGTTTCTAGTGCTAGGGAATTATTTCATTTTTAAGATTCCTTTTGCTATGTAGATTCTTGTCTTGGTTTGATTGGCCATTCTCTTAGTAGTTCTATTGAGTGGGTATTAGGGATTATCTTCAAGCTCTTAATAACATCTTTGATTGGTCATGAAGGCAAGTGGCTATTAGGGATTGTTATGACAATCATATAGGTGTTTGGATGACTACTTATGCATTTTGCAGTCCTCTCTTGTTTCATTAGGACAATCCTATAATTGGTTTGGTAGCCTCTTATGAATTTCATGAAGGCCACTTGTTGCCATAAATACATGTCTATCTAACTATCATATGACCATGTAGAATGATATAAGATCATCAATCACTGTGAAAACCTCTTGACTAACATTATTACTTTATTTTTTCTTGAGTGTCCTATTTGTTTCATGACTATCCTATTTGTTTTATTATTGTCATATGGATTTTTGCAATGGACTTTATATGATATAACCTCATTATGACTGATTTTTAGATTTGAATTGCTCTTATGAGAACATCTCAATGATTTATGACAGTCTAGATTGGATATGGCAATAATCTTCATGCATGACAATAATCTTCTCTTTGCTATGACAATGAGTAACCTTTATGGTAGTCATTTAGTTTGAAATAATGACTATTTACTACCTTACCTATGCATGATAACCCTCATTATTACCTTAGCAGTTGTAAATAACTCTGCAACACCAATGACTCAATCCATACCATGATACTTATGACTACACCTAGGTAATATGATAGCACAGTCCCATATTTATTGGTGATAGCATTAGACTATTCAAGACAATGATTGAAGGATATAGAGGAGGACTATGGCATTCATAGAGGTGATATTAAACCATTTCAAATATGCAAACTATCCTAGGACTATTTCCCTTTAACTATCATGACACTACTACACAATCATGAATGAATAAGAGTTAGAGTGAGTAGATGGATAGGTTATATACAAGTCTTTTCAACTTTTGTGCATTTAAATAATATAAAATAAATGCTAAATCAACACATCTCAAAACATAGCTAAAGTGGGTACAAAAATGATAGGAAAAATACAAACTATATACTTATTGAACCTCTACACTAATATCATTTGTGGCAATCATAAAATAATATTCAATCTGTGAAAATTAAATACATAGATCATAAAAAGAGTCTCAAAACAAAAAATAGGTCCATTATTAAACATATGAGTATATCTATACAATTAGCTTATAGGTCCATGTTATTAGTTTGACATGACTACAAAATTGATCTACCATTTACATTATGATGAAATCTTGTAGTGGCAATCATGGAAAAATCTACTTGTAGGATACACCTATAAGAAATAATGAATGTAAATGAGAATGAAAGAATATGTACCAAAAACACAAAATATTAATGCAATATGTAACTAGATAACACAAAAGAGGATGTAAGACAATGGCTTAAGGGGAGCTAAGAGGATGTCTTAAGGGGATACATAAGAGGATGGCTTTAGGGGATGTATAAGAGGATTAATTAAAAGGGGATCTAGAAGACGATGTCTTAAGGGGATACAAAAGAGGATAGCTTACTTGGAGAGATGTACACGAGTCAATTTACAAAGTATAAGATAAAACTTGATGGCTTAAGGGGATGTAAGAGGATGGCTTAAGGGGAGCTAAGAGAATGAATTAAGGGGATGTACAAGCAGGTGTCTTTAGAGGATGGATGAGAAATATATGAGTATATATATATATATAATTATGTAATTACTTAATTTGCGTTCACTTTTAGTTGAAGACTACAAAATTGACCTCACATACCTGTATGGTGAAAACTTCTATTGACAATCATGCAAATTTGACTACTTGTCTAGGGTACACCTGCAAAAAGTAATGTTCAAATGTATAAGTAAATTAACTATAAATTTATATGAGTTGATACAAAATTTAAGACAAGGGGAATAATATAGAAGGTGAAATGAGAATGAAAGAATTTATATACCAAAAACACAACACATTGATGCATTATGTAACTCGATAACATGTTGAATGTGAACGACATAATGTAAGTATATACAATTACCTAATTTGCGTTCACTTTTAGTTGAAGACTACAAAAATGACCTCACATACTTGTATGGTGAAAACTTCTATTGACAATCATGCAAATTTGACTACTTGTCTAGGGTACACCTGCAAAAAGTAATGTTCAAATGTACAAGTAAATTAACTATATATTTACATGAATCGATACAAAATTTAAGACAAGGGGAATAATATAGAAGGTGAAATGAGAATGAAAGAATTTATATACCAAAAACACAACACATTGATGCATTATGTAACTAGATAACATGTTGAATGTGAAAGCCATAATGTAAGTATATACAATTATCTAATTTGCGTTCACTTTTAGTTGAAGACTACAAAAATGACCTCACATACTTGTATGGTGAAAACTTCTATTGACAATCATGCAAATTTGACTACTTGTCTAGGGTACACCTGCAAAAAGTAATGTTCAAATGTACAAGTAAATTAACTATATATTTACATGAGTCGATACAAAATTTAAGACAAGGGGAATAATATAGAAGGTGAAATGAGAATGAAAGAATTTATATACCAAAAACACAACACATTGATGCATTATGTAACTAGATAACATGTTGAATGTGAAAGCCATAATGTAAGTATATACAATTACCTAATTTGTGTTCACTTTTCTATTGAAGACTACAAAAATGACCTCACATACTTGTATGGTGAAAACGTCTATTGACAATCATGCAAAGTTGACTACTTGTCTGGGGTACACCTAGAAAAGTAATGTTCAAATGTACAAGTAAATTAACTATATATTTACATGAGTCGATACAAAATTTAAGACAAGAGGAATAATATAGAAGCTGAAATGAGAATAAAAGAATTTATATACCAAAAAGATAAAACATTGATGCATTACATGTAACTAGATAACATTATAGGATACATTTAAGAGGATGGATTTAGGGGATGTAAGAGTACGGTTTACATACCTGGAAATTTATTCTATTGTACCATCTACATCCTCATTTTTTTGTAATGCATCTATAATTGACTCATGTTCTTCCATCAAAAGTGTCCATAACTGTTTATTAGAAGGTTTGCCTTGATATCTGACTAGTTTTATATTTGTTGCCACAACTAAATGTGAGTAGTGTATGATCTTCTTATGTGTTTCATAATCTTCAAATGTAGGCAAACCATTCCTTCTTATTAGATATTTTCGTAGCCAAGTGCCAACAACAACCACAGAACCTGTTGGATACTCCATGTTATCATCATCTACTCTAGGATGTAACAACTTTTGTTTTGTCTCAACACATCAAGCCAACCAATACTCGGTTTCCTCTTCATTGCCCTCAGGTGCAACAACAGCATACACATGTCCTACAAAAAAATTATGTAATTCAATAAAGTGTGACATGTATCTAAATCACATAAATTTGTACATGCATACATATATAATTAATTATATATAGATGTACAAAAAATGGCAATAAAAAAATATTGAAAATAAAAGTACCTTCTTGTACAAGGTCTGAAACATGATCATAGTCATCTGATGCAAACATTTGATTATCATCTTCAATTGTTGTTTCAAGTTGATCTTGTGTTTCTATAGGTGTCAAGGATCTTTGTTTCCATTCTTCAACCCATTCTATATTTTCATATGCTCCCCAATCACCTGTAATACAAAATTGACAAAAACATGCAAGCTCCCTAGTCCATATAGTCTATGTGCTTGTATTTCAACTCTTAAATGAATGCCATTTTGTTGATCCAGTTATTGTCTCACAATCAAGTTGAGTAGGAATATTCTCTTCTTCAACTAACCAAAAGAATCGTCGAATTGTAGAGTTATCACTTGATCCCATAGATAATTTTTCATTACACCAATCCACAATTGCATGTGCATCTCTAAATTTGGCTGCATCCTCAAATTTTAGTTGCTCTCTAGCAAGAGCTCTTTTCACACATGCTCCAACTCCATCATGTTCTCCTTTACCATGTCCAGCTTAAAAAAACTCCACATATGTTGGTTATTATTTTCTTTGTGAGCCCTACATAGCCAATAAAATATTCTTGCATTTTTGAATTGCCCTGTACAATTATCTAACCATATGAAATGTTGTGCCATCTGGATTCCTCTTTCTTTTAAACTTTCATAAAATTTTGTGAAACAATATTGGACAAAATCTGAAGAGTGTAACTGGTTATCACTCAAATAGAAATGATACTCCCTCAAAAATTTTCTATTATCTTCTGTACTATCATCTGCATGTCTGTATACAATATGAACAAATATGGCCACTTGCACTGAATTATAATAGTGAGATTGAATTTCCTCTTGTGGAGCAAGAGTATAGTTTTTTGCAAAGTCAACCACTAATAGGATAGTTCCAATTGGAAATGTGTTTTTACATAAACAAAATTCTCCATCAAACCACCGAGCATATTGGGAGTGTTTGAAATATTTGGATACAATATTATCCTTAAAATCTTTGATGAATGCATGCACACAAATTTTTTTAGTGACTAACTCACAACGCTTTCCAATTTATCCATCCTTTAAAGAATATTCAACATTCTTGAATCTTTTCACATCTACTAATTGTTGTCTAAATTCATGTGAAATATTTTCATGCATACATTCTCCTAACAATGAAAAGTTACCACATCTATTGCATTGTCTAGAAAGACATGCTTTTGAATAAAATAAGTATCCAATAGATGTTTCACAAAATAAACCTGCTATAAACTCCTTAATTGTTTGAGGTGGCATATTAATACCACATTCCTGCATAATTTCGTCAGTATGCAAAGTAGAACATATATATCGAAAAACATCATAATAATAATGAAATTGCACATGATTTTTACAACAAGAGATTCGTTGTTTATTAATTTTTACATACCAAGGTTTACATTTCTCCAAAGATCTTTGGCTTATGGTAATATTAAATGGTTCTAACACTAAATCATCTAAGAATTTTTTATATAATTCAGTTTGAGTCATGTCTAATAGATGTTTTGGATGAGGATCACGAATTTTAGACCCCGCTCGTAATTTTAAAACATCTCTAACATTAGATTATACCCTTGTATTATCATGCCAATATTTTTTAATTAAAGATTTGATTTCACTATTTGATTTCACTATTTAAGTTCATGTCATACCTTGGGAGTCTACCACTAAAACTCAAACATTGGTTAATTGGATCTTTTTCAATAGATTCTCTTCTCTTTGCTGCTCTTCTTAAAGTTTTAGGATTTATCTTTAGAATTTCACTTGTCTTACTTATCATTCTTTTATTAGAAGATGATTTATTGACTAAAGCAGTTGTTATAGCTCTTCATGCTGCATTGCTATCTTTAGATCAACTCTTTTTACCAATAGAATCAATAGCATTAACAACACTAGATAAAACTTGTTTGATTGATTCATCTTTTTTTTTAGGTTTTACAAAGATGCCTAACTTTTTCATTACTTTTTGCAATTTCCACATCTTAATCAATTGCACTATAAGTTGACATTGAAATCGAAGACTTTTTTAATAAAAAAATATTTTATATAATCTATTTGCATGAGTTTTCATTTGCCTCCAAGAAATCTTACTAGGTAGATTATCTAAGACATTTCTTTCAATCTCAAATAAAACATTTTCATTTTCACTCAGGTAAAAGGGATATCATTCTCATTCATATCATCAATAGGTGGGTTTGAAGACATGTACCTAGATTTGTTTCTATAGTCATGTTTTCCATATCATTGAAAGTTGGCTCCGAAGACACACCTGGATTTATTTCTATAGTCATGTTTTCTATATCATTGAAAGTTGGCTCCAAAGACACACCTAGATTTGTTTCTATAGTCGTGTTTTCAATATCATTGAAAGCTGGATCTGAAGACATACCTGAATTTGTTTGTATAGTCACATTTTCCATATCTTTGAAAGTTGGGTTTGAAGACATACATGCATTTGTTTCTATAGACACATTTTCTTCTAAATTCACCATTTCCACATTTGCATCATCTACATTCATCCCATCATTTATAGTCTCTTAAATGTCTCTCTTCAATACTCATGGAACTAGATGCTTCAATATTCTTCATCTTTTGAATCCTTGCTCTTCTATCTCTTTGCCTTTTTGCTTCCTTCTCTCTATTTGCTTCAATTTCTTGAGGTGTCATTACCCTCTATTTTTTTCTTTGACATTGATTTGATCCCATGATTACCAAACCCTCTTGATAAAATAACAATTGATACTTAATCCAATTTCATTATTGATGTATTTATTTAAAATTTTGAAGTAGAATTAGATGTAGATCCTTTGTTCCATAGATTTTGAAGTAAAAAAGTAGATGTAAAATCAAAAATCTTCTTTCTTTATTCCTCTTGAAAATAGCTCATGCACTTGATTTCACTTCAGAATTGTTCATATGATTGACTCCTTTCAAAATATGAATAGAATATGACCTGTCAAGAGATTCCACAAAACACCTATAAGTAAAAAAATGCAGAAATTGTCGTTGTCAGGCCATACTGATCAGACTTGCAAGTTGCAGGGATACAGTAATAGTACGTTTTTCCCTTATATGGGAAATACCAGGTATAATAGAAATGGGTACCCGTTATAAAATGGGTACCCGTTCTTAAAAAAATAACGAGTACCTGTATTTTATAAATGGGTAACAGGTACCCGTTTTATAAGGAGTACCCATTTTATAACGGGTACCCGTTCTATGAAATTTGAAATCACCAACCGCCTTTTCCCTTCCCTTTGCTTGGGTTTTAGGCTAGGGATAGGCATGGTTGGCCAACCTTGAGACTTGGACAGGTCTGCAAGTTTTTTTCTAAGTACAGAACAAGAAGAAACACTAAGTTTACCCATATGGCTGAGGACCTTTTTTCTGAATTTTTCTACGAAATGAAAACCCATTACACATGACATTGTCTAGTTTTCAAATATGTAATTTTTTTTGTTATTGGACATGTTCTTCTATTTATTATTTAATTTATGAGTAAAATGGTCCAAAAACTTGAAATGACAGGTGTTTGTATTTTTTTAATAACTTTTAATTTTTAATTTTTTTTTTTTTAAATTATGTCATCAATCTACACATCATTCTTTACACAATGAAAAAAAATTAATTTTATATTTTTTTTTGCTCAAATTATGTTGGCCATACACGAGGGGTTTTCAAAAGTAGCAATTAGGCCTAATAAAAAATTAATTAAAAAAATTATTTAGAAAAAAATTATAAAAAAAATCCTCATCAAATTTCACTGTACTACACATCTTTTCCCAAAAGAATTTTGAAAAATAATTTTATTTAGGTCAAATTATGTTGGCCGTACACGTGCATGGTATGGTTAAAAAAAGTGACTTTTAAACAGTGGTTTTTAGAAATGCCTATTGAAAATCAATTTATATCATCTGGGTATTGAAAAAAATTACATATTTAGAAACTAAACTCTGAGTACTACATTTTATATTTAGTGACTCTTTTAAAGATTCCATCTCTAAGTGCTTCAAATTTTAAAGTTAAATGTGACAAATTCTGAAAATCAAGGAAAACACTTCCACTTTTTGGCCAAAAAGTGGACCCAACTTCTTGACCCTAGACTCCATTCTACACATATTAAAACAAATGGTTTTCAATTAGTTTTCAAAATTTATAGGGGTAGCACGGCCAAAATTCTATTTTTTAGGATGTGTCCACTTTGAAAATTAGTAAAAAATCAACTATTCATCAAAAAATTATCAGAAAAATCGGGCATAAACTACATGTTGTTAGCTAATTTCTCACCGAAGCGATTTTAAAAATATCAAAAAAAAGTTAACCCTTTGAGGGAGCCACAAAACATGTTATGTTATGTTTTTTTGACAGAAACAACAATTTCTGTGGCTCCCTCTTTTGAACCCCTTAATCTATACCATTTTCAAAAAAAAATAGTAGTTTAGAAAGTAGACTCGAAGCACTATGAACCTTGTTTTGGTTGCATCTCTAAATTTTGAGTGTAACTATGCTTAATTTCTCATCCAAGGTCATCATTTCCTTATTTTAGAAAAAAATAAAATGGCCACTTAAGACCCCTTTTTGGACCCCATCTTCTTGCAATTACCCAAAAATCACATGCAAAACAATTCTTTAGTTCTTAGTTTAATTAGGGTGTCATGGGTGGTTTGAATTTTTTTTCTCTTCTTAAGCACCCCTATTCACAAGGCTATTGCATAAACATTTTTTGTATTCTATTTTTATAAACTCAAAGGAAGTGGCTCCCAAAGCTACAATTCACCGAAAAAGAACAAAAAAGAAAACAATGTAGATAAAATAAAATAGATAGTTCAAAAGTAAAGTAAAACAACTCTTAACTAAATAAAATAGTTTGAGACTAATATCTCTCAACATTATAGATGTATTTAAGATATCTATACTAATTTATAAACTCGCATATCAACTTTGGGGGGTTTTATTTCATCCCACCCATCTTTTATTTGAACTAATGTATTCTATTTTATTTTTTAATATACAAGTGCATTACTCATCAATTAAAAATTATTTGAACTGATGTATTCTATTTTATTTTTCAATATACAAGTGCATTACTCATCATTTAAAAGACTAAAATTAATATAATAATAAAAAACATAAAATGAAATATATGATATTATAATATTTAATTATATCAATTAATGCAGAGTACTTAATATTGCTTATAATTTAAAATATATTTAAATCTATTAAAAAGTTAAAAATATAAAAGAATGTTAAAAAGTCTAATAAATAATCATTCATTTTCAAAAGTCACGATGATTACTGTAGTTGGATTGCTACAAACAGATGTGGTAATGTATAATCAAAGAAACAATAACAGACAAAATAAATAACACTTGAATCGAAGAAGAAGATAAAATTAACAAGGATACAAAGAGGATCTGAAAGGCCAAATAATATAAGACTTGAATCCATCTGAATATCAAAAGAAGTTTAAACATAGAAAGAATAGTTGAAACAACCACAAGACTTGAATCCATCTAAATATCAAGCATAGAAATAATGGTTTCGAATCTCAAGGAGTTATAATGCAGATTCTAGGTTTTGGAGGATCCTATAATTTTCAGACTTAATCAAATTTTAGTAATCAACAAGCTTCTATCATCTTGTAGTTGTCTAAGGGTAGTTGTAACTATTCAAAAGCATCATCAAGCCTCTCCTTAGAAATAGGACCTATTCTTATGCAAGAGACCTGACAAGGAATCCAAGTAAAATACTAAGTCAAGCTCAAGAAGTGGCAGTCCTCTAAGCATTTTTTAGGAGATTTTCAAGATTAAAGACCAGGTTACTTTCTTCAGAGAAAATCATGGAGAGAAATAAGCCATGATTGTTGCTACTACGCCTAAAGAGAGTGCCTAGTCAAGAAGATGTTAAGTGTTGCATTCAGGAGGCTTTGCCCCCTCAACCCCCACAAGGGGTGTTGCCCCTTGACCCCATGAGGGAGAACTACCCCCTCAACCCTTGTAAGAAGCACTACCCCTTAAACTTGTTGATCGTTGCCACCCGTTGAGCCCCTAATTTTCCATAAGAATTTAATTTTTTTAAGGAAGGATCTGCCATGATAATTAATATTTTTTTCCAAAAAAATGAAAAATTCACTAAGATTTCCTACCAATTTCTCATGATGTAAAAAAATTTGACAGTAAAATTATTTTTTTTTTAAAAGGAAAGATTCACCAATAAAAATTAATTTTTTTTTCCAAAAAATGAAAAATTCGCCAGGATTATATATATAACGGTTGTCTCTTCTAGTGATAACTTTAAGAAACCTCTATATATATTAGGGGTGGTTTCTTAAAGTTATCACTAGAAGAGACAACCATTATATTATTGGGTGATGATGAGGAGGAAAATTCAAGGCCTCTATAATTTCAATTAGAAGAGGCAATGTTGGAACAAGTAACATCATATGCACCTTGTTAGATGAGGAGAGAGAGAGAGAGAGAGAGAGAGAGATCCATGGAAGAGATTGATGTTCTTATTTCTATTATGTAGAGGTCTCATGGAATTCACAAGTTTACAATCTACACCTAAAAATGTAGAGCAACTATTTTTTAGAGAGAAAAATTTAAAATTTAAACTACTACTTCTGGTGGGGAATTGGAACTTTGGAATGATATTATAACAATTCTTTTTGCCAAATGGTAGAACTAGTTGGTTCTCTTTTTATATATTTTTTGCAAATAGTTAATAGTTGCAGCACAACTATTACGTTCTACAGGACCCTATATCTGCATTTGGCTCCTAAATTTCCTCTCATCTATTATGTTCTACAGGACCCTATTTTTGCATTTGGCTATGCCTACTAATAAAATTGCTCAAACATGCTTCCAAGGGACTAAAGCATGGTCTTGTGCTTAGGCTACTGCTTCTATTTTTAAGAAAAATGTGAGCCCATGCATATTTCTTTTAACATCTACAATAAATATTGTTTTCCTAAAGCAACAATATTCACCAATACTTTACCGTGGCCTGTGTAATTTTAGGAATCTCGCATTTCAAAGTTCAAATAGTTAAATAATATCACAATGGTCAATACTTGCTAGAGAAGGACAACTTCATGTGATTACTAGTCAAACTCTGTTGGAAACAAAAGCATTGAGTGAGGGTTTGTGCTGCAAACTACAAGACAATTTGACTAATTCATTACCATTTTTTCTGCTAAAAAGCTCATTCTAAAGCCCTCCCGCCACTAATACCAAGCCAAACTACAAGACAATTTGACTAATTCATTACCATTTTTTCTGCTAAAAAGCTCATTCTGAAGCCCTCCCGCCACTAATACCAAGCCACGACAAAATGGAGAAAAAAAAATTAAAGAATTAATAAATTTATTTGCATTTTGGTACCTTCTCACCATCAATGTTTCTATTATTTTAAAATCTATTAATATTTTAAACCCTTTATTTAATTTTAACACTTACTGTTCACAATATTAACCAATCAGTGAACATAATAAATTACAGTATAAAATACACAATTTTAAACTTTAACATTGTTGTTTCAAATTTTAAATACTCCAAAATGATTGACTCCATAGAAAAACAAAATTACATCCAACCTTTAATTATGAACTAAAAACAAAATTAATATAATAATATAAAACATAAAATGAAATATAAAATATTATAATATTTAATTATATCAATTAATGCATAATACTTAACATTGCTTATAATTTAAAATATATAAATATTAAAAAATAAAAAAAATACAAAAGAATATAAAAAGTCCAATAAACAGGCCGATCATTTTCAAAAGTCACGGCGTTTAATGTATAATCAAAGAACAATGACAGACAAGATAAATTACATTTGATTCGAAGAAGATAAAATTAACAAGGATACAAAGAGGATCTGAAAGGCAAGATAATACAAGAATTAATACATCTGAACATCAAGAGAAGTTTAATCCCCAGTCTGCTATCAACCATAGAAAGAAGAATTGATTGAATCCATCTGAATATCAAGCATAGAAGAAAGATCTGAAGCAGTCACAAGACTTGAATCCATCTGAATATCAAGAATATAAAGAGGAACTGAAACAAATTATGGAGGGAGGAATTAGCAGTTCAAACATGCAGTCTTATCCTGTAAGGGCAGGGAGTAATAATAATAATGAGTACGAGACTCCAGAGCTGGACATACCCCCAAATGATGATGCCATGATTCGTGAGCCTCCTCCACTGAACCAGCCCCCTAGATGCTCCTTCAGAAGCCTCCCTGAAATGTTTTTCCAATTCCTCGAAATATTGCATTTGAATCGTAATCCAAATAATGAGGGTGATCCTAAGATTTCTCTGGGAGAGCCCACTCCCAGAGATGAGATCGTGGAGAAATATATCAAGCTTAACAAAGATGATTGCGTTATATGCATGGAGCCCTTTGCTGGGGATGGTAATGATACACCTTCTCCCGTGGCTAATCTATCCTCACCTCAGTTAAAAGGCCTCAAACAGTTCTCTGGCTGCCTTCATGTTTTCCATTATAAATGCATTTACAGAAGCTTTGCCAAGTGTGATTTCAGGTGCCCCATCTGTAGACGTGACAAAGATGCTGCTGATGATAATGGGGATTCTCAGTCCTCATAAATGCGCCTGGAGTACTTTTTTTTTGGGTTGCTCCACTGATAGAATTTTGAACAATCTCTCTGAAATATTAGTAAAATTTGCAATGTCCATACCAATTTTCATTCAGTCTTATGGTCATTTTGAGAGAATGGTTTAATATAATTTTCATTTAGTCTTATGGTCAAAATTATGGTCATTTAGAGAGAATGGTTTAATATAGTTACATATTAACAAAATTGTGCAATTTTGTGTAAAGTTGGACTCATTTTTGCATCTTTCACATATCCTCATTTACATACATTCACGTACATTAGGCCTTATCCTATTCATTCCTATATATTTTTGCATACAATTTACATTTATTACATCCCTTGGAACAAAATCTTGGAATCTAAAGATACAGAAATCAAATGCAGTCATTGTTAATTCTAATGGCCAAAATATTGTTGTTTGTTGTTTTGACCATCTTTTGAACCATAACTTAGAATTATAACTTCTTATATTCCTTGTAAGCATAACAATGAACTCTAAATTGGCTTACTCTTAACTATTTCACTAGTCATTATGAGTTGACTCTACACATGTTTGTGTGATTTATTGCTATATTCTTGTATTTAAAGGTACTCAATTATATTTCGTTGATCATCAAGTAATCATTTGAATATCATTCACATTTATGAAAGGACCTGTTAGGTCCACTTACATTGGAGTACCTAAAATGAATATAAATATGCACTACAAGCATATTTAGAGGTATTTATTGCTAGTACATTTAAAGGTATTTATTGCTAGAAGCATCGGCATCTTTGAAGTTATTTGAATATCATTCACATTTATGAAAGAAGCTTGTTAGTTCCACTTACATTGGAGTACGTAAAATGAATCTAAATATGCACTACAAAGCATATTTAGAGGTATTTGTTGCTAGCATATTTAAAGGTATTTATTGCTAGAAGCATCTACATGTTTGAAGCTTGTGTCTTTGATCATTTGCACTTAAAGTCAGCCTTTTCTAGGAGTTGACCTAGGAGAATTTGTACCCTAGTGATTTAGAAGCCCTTTAAAGGTATTTTAAAAGATTTTCAATCCTCATTATTATAATATTTTAAATATTCACTTATTAATTTTTCATTGTAATTAAATGCTTATGTTTAGCTATGGATTTATCCCACATAGACTACACCTCATAGGTCACTAGTTTTGTGACTCTCAAAAGATGTCACTTGTATTATGGATGTAACCAAAGAGAAGCTATCCATGTGTATGTTGCAACCTCAAAATTTGTCTAAAGCTTAGTAGACAAAAATGTTGAATTGTACTTGCTACATTGGTAATTGAATGTGAACAAAGGTTGTGAATGAGGTGACTCTAGTATTGAAGAAATGGAGTCGTAGGAATCATTACTTGTCTCACTTTAAATTCTTTGGTTGCATTACTTATGCACATTTTTTTATGAGGTGGAGAAACTTAATTTGAAGATTTAGATATGCATCTTTGTCAATTATAGTGAAGAATCCAAGGTATGGAGACTATGGTATCCAATAATTCAGAAGTTATTCATTCCTAAAGATGTGGTATCTAATGAAGGGAAGAGTGTGTTGCAAGTATGGGCCTAACCGGTGTTGTCATTGATGTCAACATACTCAGGTTGCATTAATGAGAAGGACTGGATGAGCTATGTGTTGAGGATATTGAGAAAATCAGTCTCAATCAGGAACAGTGGTGATCACAAGGTAAAAGTCTAAGATAGGTTGAGGATCAGAGGATGCGGTTTAAAGGGTTTGTAGATATGAGTCTTGAGATGTTCTTGTCAAGATTTCAGAGGTCCGCATGAAGATCTGAAGAAGTTCTGGTCGCTCAAGTAGAACTAGTTCCAACAGATGTTCAGTGGTGACAAAGTGTCACAGATTGGTCCGGTGAGCTCCGGAATTGCATTATCTCACTCTGTGGATTGGAGGGAGTGTTGAATAAGTCCGTGTGAAGTGACAACTAGATTTGTTCATGGTTTGGAGGTCCAGAAGCACCTTTTTCATTATGACAGTGATGACAGACTGTGTTCTTGAAGTTCCGGATGAAGAAAAGAAGAATTCCAGTAAGCTGATAAAGTGCGGATGTTCTTGATGACTTAGGAAAGGTTTTGGTGATCTTTGGATCATGTACAATTCTTATTGGTGGTCCGCATTGAAGTTAGAGTTTGGATTTGATGGATAACCATCAGTTGTTGGCGATCTTTCTGTGACTGGCCGACCGGATGAATTATACACCTTGCGAAAGATCTTGTGGTTGTTTGCCGACTTAGATGTTTGTTCCTAAGTTGATGTCGTGTATAAATAAGGGATTGTGAAGTCATTTCAAAGTGTGACTGGGAAGATGAGTGTGTGGTAGCGAAGAGAAGAGCGAAAGGTAGAACAGAAGTTTTTGGGCTTAAATGGAACTGATCCAGGCATGGTAAAGATGTCAATCACCAGTTCAAGTTTGTGATACTTGTTACTTTGTAGACAGTGTGTCTCTTGTAGGCAGTGTGCCTCTTGTGAGCAGTGTGCTCGAGTAGTGAGCCCTAATTGGCATGTGCCATCTATTTTTCTTATTCTTCTAACAGAGAATAATCCTTGGGTTAATCACCCCATAGTTTTTTCCTTGACCGGGTTTTTCACATCAAAATCTTGGTGTCTCATGTGTTGATGTGTATCTACTCTGGTGTTTATGCTTTATGCTTTCATAAGTGATTAATTGATATGCTATTAAATAACAAGAGGATTTAAGTGTTTGAATTAGAAGCAAGTTTTGGACAACTGATTCACCCCCCCTCTTAGTTGTCTATCATGAATCCAACAATTGGTATCATAGCCAAGTTCCTCTAAAAGGAGCTTAACCGCTTGAGGAGATCCAGGATGCCGTCATACAAGAAGGATAGTCCGAAGTTTGATGGAACCAACTTCTCTCTTTGGAAAGGTCGCATGAAATGTCACTTGCAGTGTATGGGAAAAGTGTACTGGTCCATGGTCACAAAAGCGTATACACCTCCACAGGGTGGTCCGACAACTCTAAATGAAATCACAGATGCTGAAAACAATCTGCGGACTAAAGAGGCTCTTCTAAGCGCATTAACTGACTCAAAGCTCTCAAATGTTATTGACCTACCAACTACCTATGAGATCTGGATCAAACTGAAACTTCTGCATGAAGGAGATGAGTATGTTAAGAGTGCAAGGTTGCAGAGTCTCAAAGGGAAATTTGAAAGACTGAAGATGAGAGATGATGAAAATATTACTACCTTTATGCCAAGAGTAAATGAGCTGGTGTGTGGAATTAGGAATGCTGGTGGAGTTTTGGATGAAAATGAGATTGTTGGCAAAATTCTCAGATCCCTTCCTGCTGCCTACAAAATCAAGGTTGCTGCCATTGATGAATTCAGAGCCCATACAACTGTCACAAGAGACCAATTGGCTGGCAAACTAGTTGCATTTGAAATGACCAAATTTAGAGATGATCCCCCCAAGACTGAATCTGCATTCAAAGCTAGTGCCTCTGTGAAAGGTAAACAAAGATTTGATCCGGGAGAAAAATCTTCAAGCAAGCTGTCATGGTATGATCAAGCAAGAAGAGACATGGAAGTGGAAGAAGTAGAAATAGCTCAACTTGAAGCCCTCATTGCAAAGAGACTGCCAAGAGGATCCGGTAAGTATGAAGGAAAATTACCCTTTAAGTGCTTCAACTGCAATAAGATTGGTCAATTTGCCTCAAGATGTCCGGAAAGATCTACAAGGTCAAATTCTAACAAACAAAGGTTCCAAAAGAATTGTTATTATGTTCATGAAGAAGATGATAATGAAGGAGTAACAGATGATGAATCATAGATAGGAAACAAATCCAGAAATGAATGGGTGTTTATTGCCATCAAGGAAGAAGATCCAATATCCTCTGAATCTATCAATCATAAGGTTGTAGAAAGAGCTTTGGCTGCCCAAGTTGAAGAAAAGGATGATTGAGTTATTGACAGTGGATGCTCTCACCATATGACAGGTGACAAGAACAAGTTCTTAGATTTGGAAAGGTATGAAGGAGGAATGGTAAAGTTTGGTGATAATTCTGCTGGTAGAATCAGAGGTAGGGGAACTATTTCTTTTGATGGAAAGAACAAAATCGGTAATGTACTGTATGTTAAAGGATTGAAGCACAATCTTCTCAGTGTTGGACAGTTGGTGGACAAAGGTTATGATCTTCGGTTCAAGAATGGAAGATGCAGGATCTTTAAAAACTCTGGAACTGAGATTGCATCCGGTACTCAAACAAAAGGTAATATCTTCCATCTAGTTGGTACTAATAAAAGTTGTCTATTTGTTCAAGTTGATCAGAGTTGGTTATGGCATAGAAGGATGTGTCATGTAAATTTTGATAACATCATCAAGATAAGCAATACTCAGGCTGTAAGAGATCTTCCAAAATTGGTAAAACCTACAAATAGTTTGTGCAAAGAATGTCAGCTGGGTAAACAGAGCAGAGTCTCATTCAAAAGCAAGGATCAGTCCTCTACCAGATTATTGGAATTAGTTCATACTGATCTATGTGGTCCGACAAGAATCAAGAGTATGCAAGGTGATAGATATTTCATGTTACTAATTGATGACCATTCCCAGATGATGTGGGTTACCTTTCTGAAAGAGAAATCAGAAGCTTTTGAGAAGTTCAAAATCTTCAAGGCTATGGTAGAGAATCAAACTGGATTAAAACTGAAATGTCTAAGGTCTGATAGAGGTGATGAATTCACATCCGATGAATTCATAGATTTTTGTGAGAAGCATGATATAAAGAGACAGTTATCTGCTCCTAGGACTCAACAGCAGAATGGAGTAGTAGAGAGAAAGAACCGGACCATCCAGGAAGCATCCAGGACAATGATGATGGAAGCAAATTTTCCCCAGATGTTTTGGAGAGAAGTTCTCAGCACTGCAGTCTATACTCTCAATCAAGTTCAAATCTGAAGCAATATTGGTAAGACTCCTTATGAATTTTGGTTTGGTATCACTCCTACTGTGAGATATTTTAGAATATTTGGTAGCAAATGTTACATTAAAAGAGATGAAGATCTAGGAAAGTTTGATGCTAGAAGTGATGAAGGGATTTTCTTGGGTTACTCCACTCAAAGCAAAGCATACCGGTGTTACAATAAGAGACTGAGAAAGATGATAGAAAGTACAAATGTGAAGGTTGATGAAGGAATTGAGAAGCCCTTAAGGTTTTATGAATATGATGAAGATGATCAGAATGGTTCTCTGGTTCAAGGAGCTCAATCCTCCTTTGAAAGTCAGATTTAGACTGATCCAGTAAATCAGGAAGAAGAGATAAGTCTAAATGAGCCTGATCAAGAAACAGAAGTGCAAGAAACTCCCAAAGTTCCAAGGTATGTAAGACTGAACCACTCTGAAGATCAGATCATAGGTGACAAAAGCAAAGGTGTGCAAACTAGAAGGAAAATTGCTCAAAATTCAGATGAATGTTGTCTGATTTCAAAGATTGAACCTAAGACAATAAATGAAGCCTGCAATGATGAAAATTGGACCAAAGCAATGGAGGAAGAGTTGATGCAAATTAAGAAAAATCACACTTGGGATCTTGTTTCTAGACCTAGAAACAAGAATGTGATTGGAACCAAATGGGTCTTCCGGAACAAACTAAATGAAGTTGGTGAAGTAATCAGAAATAAAGCCAGATTAGTCTGCAAAGGATACTCTCAAATAGAAGGGATTGATTTTGAGGAAACCTTTGCTCCAGTGGCAAGAATTGAAGTAGTCAGACTATTTCTTGCATTTGCTACCTTCAAGGATTTCAAAGTGTATCAGATGGATGTCAAATCTGCTTTCCTGAATGGTGACTTAGAAGAAGTGTACATTGAACAACCGGATGGATTTCAGTTATCTGAGCATGGTGATATGGTCTACAAATTAAAGAAGGCACTGTATGGTCTAAAGCAAGCCCCAAGAGCATGGTATGAGAAGCTGGACAAACATCTTTTGAAGATTGGTTTCAACAAAGGTACAATTGATATTAACCTATATTTCAAAATTGATCATGAAAACATCTTGATTGTTGAAGTATTTGTTGATGATATCATCTTTGGAGGAAGAGATAGTATGTGTAAAACCTTTGCAAATCAAATGAAAAGTGAGTTTGAAATGTCAATGCTCAGTGAAATGAATTTCTTCTTGGGTCTGCAAATTACTCAGAAAAAGAAAGGAATCTTTATCTCTCAGACCAAATATGTGAAAGAATTGTTGAGAAAATTTGAAATGGAAGATTCAAAGCCAATGAACACTCCCATGGCAACCGGATGTAAGTTGAGCAAAGATGATGACTCTCCTAAAACAGATCAGACCAAGTTCAGATCAATGATTAGAGGATTATTGTATCTCACTCAGACTAGACCAGATATAATGCAGGTTGTTGGTCTTGTGGCGAGATTCCAGGCTGATCCCAGAGAATCTCATGTCATGGAAATCAAAAGAATTTTTAGGTACTTAAAAGGAACAGTTGAGTATGGTCTATGGTATCCTAGAGATCATAATTTTTGTCTTCATGCATATACAGATGCAGATTGGGCAGGAGATGTGGATGATAGAAAGAGTACAAGTGGAGGAACATTCTTTTTGGGAAAAAGGTTGGTTTCTTGGCTAAGCAAGAAACAAGAGGCAATATCCATGTCTACAACTGAAGCAGAATACATTACAGCAGTAGGAAGTTGCACTCAACTTTTGTGGATGAAGCAGATGCTAAGAGATATTCAAGTAGAATATGAGGAGCCTATCACAATTTTCTGTGATAATTCAAGTGCAATAAATATTTCTAAGAATCTGGTGTTGCATTCTAAGACTAAGCATATATCTATCAAATTTCATTTTCTAAGAGAGCAAGTGAACAAGGGTGAAGTTAGATTGGAGTATTTGCCCTCCAAGGATCAGCTTGCAGATATTTTTACTAAACCTCTTCCCAAGGACTCTTTTGAGTATCTCAGGGAGAAGTTAGGGGTTATTGCCCCTCCGGTGATGAACTAGGATGCACTGATGTGCATCAGTCCGGTGGATATCACAGTTATAACTTGTGATCCGGATTGGTGATGGGACGCTGCTACTCAGGGGGAGCAGCTGGTATGATTCTGATGTGTTAGAATTGCAAGTATGAGCCCTTTGCCATTGATGTCAAAGTGGGAGAGAAGACATGTGAAAAATAAGTAGTTGATGATCAAAGGGGGAGCAGTAAAGAAAGAGAAGACACGTGAAGGGTTGTTGCTGTTAGGGGGAACTGTGACAAAAAGGAGAAGTTCTTGTCTTGATGGTTTTTCACATCATATGTTGCCATCAATGACAAAGGGGAAGATTGTTGCAAGTATGGGCCTAACCGGTGTTTTCATTGATGTCAACATACTCAGGTTGCATTAATGAGAAGGACTGGATGAGTTGTGTGCTAAGGATATTGAGAAAACAAGTCTCAATCAGGAACAGTGAAGAACAGTGATGATGACAAGGTAAAAGTCCAGGATAGGTTGAGGATCAGAGGATGCAGTTTAAAGGGTTTGTAGATATGAGTCTTGAGATGTTCCTGTCAAGATTTTAGAGGTCCGCATGAAGATCTGAAGAAGTTATGGTGGCTCAAGTAGAACCAGTTTCGACAGATGTTCAGTGGTGACAGAGTGTCACAGATTGGTCTAGTGAGCTCTGGAATTACATTATCTCACTCTACGGATTGGGGGGAGTGTTGAATAAGTCCTTGTGAAGTGACAACTAGATTTGTTCATGGTTTGGAGGTCCGAAAGCACCTTTTTCATTATGACAGTGATGACAGACTGTGTTCTTGAAGTTCCGGATGAAGAAGAGAAGAATTCCAGTAAGCTGATAAAGTGCGGATGTTCTTGATGACTCAGGAAAGGTTTTGGTGATCTTTGGATCGTGTACAATTCCTATTGGCGGTCCACATTGAAGTTAGAGTTTGGATTTGATGGATAACCACCGGTTGTTGGTGATCTTTCTATGACTAGCCATCTGGATGAATTATACACCTTATGAAAGATCTTGTGGTTGTTTGTCGACTTAGATGTTTGTTCCTAAGTCAATGTCATGTATAAATAAGGGATTGTGAAGTCATTTCAAAGTGTGACTAGGAAGATGAGTGTGTGGTAGCGAAGAGAAGAGCGAAAGGCAGAACAGAAGTTTTTGGGCTTAAATGGAACTGATCCAGGCATGGTAAAGATGTCAATCACCAGTTCAAGATTGTGATACTTGTTACTTTGTAGACAGTGTGTCTCTTGTAGGTAGTGTGCCTCTTGTGAGCAGTGTGCTCGGGCAGTGAGCCCTAATTGGCATGTGCCATTTATTTTTGTTATTCTTCTAACAGAGAATAATCCTTGGGTTAATCACCCCGTGTTTTTTCCCTTGACCAGGTTTTCCACATCAAAATCTTGTTGTCTCATGTGTTGACGTGTATCTGCTCTGGTGTTTATGCTTTATGCTTTCATAAGTGCTTAATTGATATGCTATTAAATAACAAGAGGATTTAAGCGTTTGAATTAGAAGCAAGTTTTGGACAACTGATTCACCCCCCCCTCTCAGTTGTCTGTCTTGAATCCAACAGAGTGGACTAGCTAGTAAGGACACCATGATTCCAAATCTATTGACCCCAAATGTGTACTCTCCCACTCAAAGTTCCTTGATGTTGAACTTATAGAATATAGATGAATAGGAGAATTAAATCACAATAATTGAGCAAGTTGAAGGAAGCAAACAAACTACATATGAGAGGCTAGAAGCCTCTAATAGTGGCAAAAAATTGCCTAAATGTGTCAGGAAGACCCTTTGTGATGCTCCAATAGAGGTAGATGTGTCAAATAGTAACAAGACAAAAACTCAGTTTGCAAACCATTCTTTGCCAATAATTGAGCAAGTTGAAGGAAGCAACGAGACTATATATTGGCAACAAAATGCCTAAATGTGTCAAGAATACCCTTTGTGATGCTTCCATAGAGGTAGATGTGTCAAATAGTAAGAAGAAAAAAAGTCAGTTTGCAAACCATTCTTTGGTGGTTAAGGTAAAGGATTTGCATGATTTGGAGATATATAGGGAAGCCAAAGGCAATAAACATTGGGAAGTAGTAATATATGATGAATATGGTTCTCTTTTGAAGAATTAAACTTAGAAGTTGTGAAGCTTACTGAGAGTTAAGATCATTGGTTGCAATTGTTAGGATTAAGGTGTCATTTACCTTGCAAATCCTATGAATATTTTTTTGTGTGTCTCCAACATTCTTGGAAAGTGTCCTTGGACACCTAGGATGTAATTGGTATAATTAACTTGTAATCTAAATTCCCTAGATTCTTGGCATTAGTTTCCATATGCATTCATGAAGGAAGCAGAGCATAATGGTGGTAATCACTAATTTACGACTTTGGGAGGATAAAAACTCTCCCAAGTGTTCTACGTATTCCCATATTAGCAAGAAATTTAGTTTCTCTATCAAAATTTAATGATTGGAGAATGCATGTAACTTTTGATATGGCTTGTTACAGGTTGGTGAGAGGAAACTTGGTGGTAGAGAAAAGGTCAAGAATGGGAACCTTGTTTAGGCTAAATACCACTACTATTTGTCATTCCACCAATGTAACTGAAAACCCTAAAAATATATGTATGTTGTACAACACCGTAGATTGGGCCACATAAGTGAAAAAGGTTTAAAACCATTATCAACAAAATGTTGGTTGAAATTTTCTCTTATTCTGATGAGTATTTTGATTTTTGTGAGCATTGTGTGTTTTGGAAACAAAATAGACCATCATTTCCTTCAAGAAAATATAAAGCAAAGAGTAGATTAGAAATAATTCATATGAATGTGTTTGGTCCTATGGATGTTAGTTCAATTGGAAAATCTTGATATTTGTGACCTTCATTGATGATTCTTTAAGGTTTACCTAGATTTGTTTTATGTGACATAAATATGAAATTTTTACTAAGTTTAAAGAATGTTACATCCCCAAATTTTGCCTTGCTATACTTTTTACTTTTACTTGGACATAAGTAAATTTATTATGATGATTAGATTAATGATAAGGAAAGACATGGATTATATTGAATGTCATTTATGAAATTATAGAAAAGAATGTGTTATTATCGATTTAATAATTGCATTATGAGATTTGATTTATTATTTGAATTATTTGAATAATGATGCACTGATCATATATTGTTTGGTTACAAGTTGAAATAGGAATACCGATTCTTAGATGACTCTCAGAGAAGAGAGAGAGTATCTTTCGAGGAGAGAGATATAGACCTCGGGTTACGAGTGGTTTATTTGCCAAATCAAATATAAGTGTTTAACGAAAATGTGAACCAATGTGCCGTAAGAGGTAAGTCTTGCCTTGTTAGTTTGCTTTTGAACATAATTGACATGTAGTTGATATTATTTACAAATCTTTCTAAGGCATAGTAAGTTGTATTAAGTCATAAGTAATGTTAACGACGTCATTTGAACATGAATCGAGACCATTTACGTCTAACGTAAAAGTTACAACATAATTATCATAATGGGTGGTGTTTTTATTTTTGGGTCACTTAGTGTTTATTTGTCAACCCTTGAACATCAAAGTGAATTCCATCAAGTTAGATTGACGTGTTTTTAATGAAGGAATGTGATGGGGAGATAAACTCGACCCATTCACAATATCCGTAAATCGTTATTTATTGCTATTATTCTTATTGATTTAAATCGTAATCATCGAATGTGAATGATGATATGTAAGTCTTATTTAATATAAGCCACAAATGTATTTATAAGCTGAAGAGGATAATACATCACATTATTTAATAAACTTATCAATCAAATAACCTTGGGTATATTAATTATAAAACCCACATTAATTCGTGTGGTGGGATTTGGATCACTTAAAGTGATCAACCATAATAACCATCGACAGTTATGCTTGTTTCGACCTCTTTAAGAGGGAGTATGGTATTATAGTTGCATGCATTGAAAACTCTCCACATTCTGTGCCTTGAACGAACATGTGTTTATCTCTACTACATAAGTGGGATCGGTTGTAAACTGAATGAGAGAGTGGTCGGTTGCATTACCAATTATCTTACATTTGATGGAGTGGTAGAAACCATTTCATTAAGAGCTTTAAAGCATCATTAATTGGCATGACTCACCTTGATCATAAGGGAGATAAGATTCGCAATTAGAGGACACACATACGGGGGGATCATTTTGGAAAACATAGAGAGCAGGTCACAGCCAGAACATAGGCATGTGGATGCCAACATTTAGGTTGAGTGAATACTAAACATAGCTATAGATAACGCTTGTGCCATCACCAGGTATCATTCAATATCTATGTGGAAACAATAATAGAATTGTAAGGATTTATAATGTCTTTTGTTTGCATGCTTCAAAGAATCAATATTATCCCTTTTCATATGTCTATGATATTTGATTCTTAATCAGCAAACCTATTAATGAGTGTTTTCATTATGTTTAAAACATTTAGAGTTAATGTTTGTCACCATTATCACTGGCTGGCCGACGCTATAAAAGGCTATTAGCCTGAGTCAAAAACCATAGAAATGTGTAGAAGTCAGTTTATTGAAAGATATAATTGTAGAATGATATTCCAATACACCGTAGAGGTCTTCTTTATGAGTGGTCGATTATGTAGAAACATACAATCGATTAAGAGAAGGTTCGGTATTAAGAAGGACCTACCATTCTTATATATATATCAAGTACCATTTAGAACTATGATAGGATTGTAAACATAGTTGAGTAGGATGCTTAAATCTTTGAGGTGGTTAATGGAAGTATAAGAACCATTTCTTGTTAGGTTACAAATAATTATAATGGTTGTTTTCCAAGAGAACTTAGAATCTCATTAAGCTTAGGAAGATACCTTTTTCATTATAAATCTAGTGATAACTCAATGGAAATGCTTCGATAGAAATATGAATGATCATAGGGTTATCCTTACTTAGTAATTTTTACATGAGAATATCTTTATAGGAAACCAGTATGATATGATTAAATGAAGTCTAACAAGATAGGAATTTGAGAGCAATCATATTCGAGTATATATATGTGTCATGACTATTGAAGTCATCATGAATAGGTAAACCAAGAATATTCATATTTTTTTGTATAAGAGGAAATATCTATTTTGAACGATAGTTCACTCTCTTTTTTTTCATTTTAGATAAACTATGAGTTGTTATTAACCTAGTCTCATTGATATGAGTTTCAGATAATTTGTAAAGCCATATTATTATGGGATATTATGTAAAACTTAGAGTCAAACTGAAATCAATTGATTAGATAAGACATATAGATATGTCTAAAGTCTAGAAAAACTATTATCATGATTTAGCTATTGTATAAACATAGTTGATGGATAAACTACGGAATACGACAGTATCCAAGTCAAGTAGGGGTGGATGAACACAGCGATGACGTTCATTATGAACAATATTGAAATTAAAAACTTTGGCCAAAGTAATGCATTTGTTTTCTGCATGCATTGTCGGTTCACTATATCTGGATTGTTCATCCTATTGGAAATCATACTTAGCTAGAGGGTATCTAGGGTTGTATGGTTTGATAGAGTTGAGTAGGATACAACACTATGTACTCGGGATAGGCAAATTACCACTGGTCACCTTTGGTCTACATACCTCGTGAAGGGTAGGGCCACTTCCTATGTGGAAGAAGTGTGGGAGACCGTCGATCTGTGGATGGAGGTAAATCACTAGAAAAATACTCTCTCTCCAAGCAAAAGATATGCCAGGAATTGTGATAAAGATGTCAGATATTCAGCAGCAGTATTTATTCCAAAATTGTCTTTTGTATAGCTTGTGAGAACAATGGAGTGGTGTCAGTATTCTATAGCCTTTGCTATCAGGTGGATTTGATGCTTGTTTTCTTTAGACTAGTGCATATACGCCTTGGCTCATTCCTTTTCCTTTGGTGGATCGCTAGAACTATTGCCTGAGATGGTGGACATCTTGGATGTTGTTACAGGTGTCTTGGTTGGAGCACAAAAGCATTGTTTAAGATTCTTGAGATTGTATGTATGGTTGTGATGATGTGATTTAGTGACTTCAAGCATTGGAAGGGGTTTAGTGAGTTCTTTGTCAAGTGGGAGAATGTTGAGAATGTGTGTCTCAAACTCACTATAAAACCCTAGCTCTGTTGCCTTTAACCTAAGTGTTGTATTCATGGCTTTACCGCAGTCCCTCAGGGTGCAGACAAGAGAGGTGCGGGTTGACAATGTTAATTGCCATCCCGCAGGAGTCTCCATCATCTTGTGCAGTTGTGTGGGGCCATACTGCTATCTTGTAGCGGTTCATGGAGTGATTGGTGGTAGTGCAGGAGCTCCCAGCCCCACAGTGAAGTTGGACGATGTCGGCAGTAGTGCGGTGTTACCGCCACCCCGCAGCTGTTCAGAAATGGTCTTGCAGTAGTGTGGGGGAGTCCTATCCTACCACCCCACAATCATGGTTGACTCATGTCTGCGGTAATGCAGTATACATACAGCAGTCCTGCGATGGTCAGAGGATTGGGCCTGCGGTGTTGTGGTGTAACCTACCACCCCGCAATAATCTGGGGAAAGGCTTGCAGTGGTGCAGTATAGACCTCACCACACTGTGTTGGTCTTCTGGAAGGGCTGCAATATAGCGGTAGGTTGTGGTATTGTGGTAACAATTGGAAACGACAAGTAAAGATGGTTAAGATACTTGTGACAGTTAATCTAGCATGCAATTTGAAGCGATGGTTTTCTTGGAACGTTTGTGAAGTCTATATTAATGTGACAATGCATTGTAACCAAAGTGAGAGAAGTGTGACTTGATGTAAGGAAATGCTGTCAGATTTTCTCTAGAGATGGAATAGGATGTAAATCTTCAGTAAAGGCTATGAGCCTGATATTGTATTGTAACTTGTACACTTGTTGCTGAATAATACAATGGCTCTATGTTTTGGAGTGTGGGTTTTATTACCTGAAAGGGTTTTCCCCACGTAATTCTTTGTGTTATTGTCTTATGCTCTATCTTTCATGTTTAGTGATTCTGTTTATTGAATCTCTTTAATGTATGTTGTTGAATCTGGTTTAAATTGCAATCACTTTCCTCTAAGGGTTAATGTTGGAAATGAACTATGTCTGATTCTGCTTTATGGCATAGTAGTATGTGTTTTGAGGCAATCAGAGAGAATGATAGTTATTGCAGACACTTACTAATCTTAGATGCTCATTCTGGGATGAACCATATTTTCCCTTCAAATTCAACCAATGGAAGGTATTCCTCCCACTTGTATTGTTGATCCATATAGTACATTTGAAGTAGATCCTCAATGATCTAGTTTGCTTATTCAGTATGTCCATCCATTTGAGGATGATACACTGATCTAAAATTAAGACAAGTGCCTAAAGCAGCATGCAAGGTGTTCCAAAATCTTGGTCTCATCCTAACATCTCAGTTAGAAATTATCATCTCAGATACACCATGGAGCCTAAAAATCTCTTGCACGAATCTCTTTGCTAAGGTTAAAGATTCATCAGTCAAGTTTCCTAGTATAAAATGGACTACTTTGGTGAGTTTATCTATCACCACCAGAATGGCATCATGTTTGGTTATTGACATAAGTACAACCCTTGTATGAAATCCATACTAATCACCTGTCATTTATACTCCAGTATATCATGAGGATACATGAGTCCTATTGGATGTACATACTTAGCCTTAATTTATTGGCATTGTAGACACCCAAATTTGTCCATGTCTAGTAACACCTTGTTAAATCACTAATCCATTAGCTAATTAATTAAATAAATTTTATTTATTTAATTAAAATCCCATCTTAATCCCATTCTCATCCACTTAGCCAATTAATTAAATAAATTGTATTTATTTAATTAATTCCACATCATGTCTTATCCCATTTTATGCATTTATCCTATTAATTAAATAAATTTTATTTATTTAATTAATTTCCAACTCATATCCCAACTAATTCAAATACTTTATTTGAATTAAGCCTTTATCATTTATCACATTTCAACACTTGTCCATTTCCCATTCATCATGTGTTGTAAGACAACTTTCATTTAAAATCTTTCACATGCACAACTAATTGGACCTAAATTTAGTAACTTTCAATCTTAGCCATTCACATAGCCTCTGAATCTCCACCGTTGATTGATCTTGGTTGAGTCCTATATAAACAGCCTCTTACTCCATATGAGACACCGAGAAATCATATAGTATCCAGCAATCCAGCAATCATATAGCACCTCCATTATCATCTTGAGCATTCGAGCATTCGAGCTTTTATCATCCATCAATGGCAGCTTTCAGCTTTGTAATTGCTTATCGTTGAAGAAGCAGTCCACATCTCTCTCTCAAACAAGGAATCGCACGGTCTAGGTGATGTTATGCTTGAATTGCATTATCCTTTGATTTCATTTAGATTAGATTCCTTGATGATGGTAGGGTTAGGGTTTCATGACTATGTCTGATCTTCCACACCTGACTTTCACCTATCACATTTTGGCACGCCCGGTGGGACTCACGTCCCTGATTAACTTCATTTTTTGGAGTTGTTTCTTTGAAGATCAGATTTTGCAGGTACTCACAGAAAATTCCAGTCGCTTTTGAACGAAAATCCGCCGCTTCCAAATTTCTGCGTCGCTTTTAAGCTGGAACAGGCCGCATCTTCCTCTCTGGATCGCCTTTGAATGAACAGTCGACGCTTCAGGTAAAACGAATCGCTTTTGTCTTTAAAATGCTCGCCTGTAATGTATGCGACTGCATTCACTGTATTTACCGCTTTTGACCTAACAGCCGCCGCTTTTACGCATAATCAGATCACTTTTAACCTAACAGTAGCCGCCTTTGCATAATTCCGCATCGCTTTTGATCTAATAGTGCGCGCTTTTATTCTGATCTGAGACGCTTATGAGCTAATAATGTTCGCCTGTGCAGGTTAGGGTTTAGTTTTTTGTTTTGCAGAGACAGGTCGCTTTCGACTTACAACAGGTCGCTTCTGGTATATCAAGATCGCATATGACACGATAGAGGCCACTTTTGCATTCATTTGTATCGCTTATGGACTGATATTGTTCGCCTGTTAGGCTAGGGTTTTTGTTTATCGGCTGTGTTTTTGCAGAAACAGGTCGCATCCAGCCCTCAACCGATCGCTTATGGCCAATCTGCATCGCTTATGAGCTGACAGGGGTCGCATGCTGTGTTTTTCTGCCTCGCATATGATCTGCAGTCTTTCGCCTCTGATATAATAGAGGTCACTTTTGATCAACAGTGAATCGCATCTGGTAAAGCTCTGTTGTTTTCAAATCTGTTTCAGTTCCAGTTTGATTTTTGGTTATTAATTGGGTATTTGCGCAGCATCTTATCGATTTGTCCAAGAAAGGAGGTTATCAAACTACTGACATATCTGTTGCAGGTTCGATCGGTCCAAGATTTGTGGTTTTTTTTCACTAAATTAGGCATATTTGGGCTTGGTGCTTAAAATGAACTATTGTTTGCTCCGTGCTTGATTTATCTTTTTTGATTGCTTGCATGTGCCTGATTGTAACCCAAATTTAATGACAAAAGTATCCTCTCCCCTTGCCTATCAAATGGACCTTGGGTGTATGAGAACTTGTCATTATCTTTAGAGGGCCTGCCTTCCCGGTGTGAGAAGGGATACGACCCAAGCGGTAACGGGCTAAAGCCAAGTCCTTCCGAACCGCTATATAAGAAAAGTGTTTGTGTCGAAAGCCACAAACAACGGGTGCAGTTGTGTTATACCGACAGCCAACCTCCCCCAAAACCCTCCAAGGCGCAACCCTTGGAGGCTGGGAGACTCCATAACGGAGAGTAGCGCTGCCGCACGTATAGCCACCCGAACGGATGCCCTTATTAGCAACTTTGTGTAGTAGCCAAAAACCTTCTATCTGTTGATGCAGAGGGCAAAACCCTTGAAGCGGTCCCGATTCATGCGGTTCTTAGCTGAGGTAGCAGGGACAATCTAAAGGTTTGGAGAGGGTCAAGCCTTATAAGAATCCCAGATCTTGGTATGCGTGAGAAGTGTGTGCAAATGTAAGGAGGAGCCGGTGCTACCAAGATCCTGGAGCTACCCGCTTTGAATAGGCGCAGCTAGGGGATTCAACAGATATTGTCCTATCCTAGCGTAGGTTGTATCAGTTTGTGCTTGTTGTGAGTGTGAGTGACTGTTATTACTGTTCTCTTGCTGAAAAACTGCAAAATCAGACAATTTCTATACAAACACAGTCGCTTTTGAACCGAAACTGTTCGCACAGACCACAGACATCGCTTTTGAACTGTAGTGACTCGCATATTGCCTGAACTGCGTCGCTTTTAAACAACAACTACCCGCATATTGCCTAAACAGAATCACTTTTAAACCGCAGTTGATCGCCTTTTGATTGAACAGAATCGCTTTTGAACCACAGCTGATCGCCTATTGCCTGAACCAAGTCGCATCTGAGTCATAACCAATCGCATATTGTCTGAGCCAGATCACCTTTAAGCCGCAGTTATTCGCCTGATTCCTGAACAAGCTCGCCTCTGAACAACAGACTGTCGCCTTTAGGGATATCTGAGTCGCCTCTGATCAACAAAAAATTGCCTTTGAACCAACAGTCATCGCCTCTAGCATAGCATTCGCTTCTGGTTAGCACTGTCCTTTTTCTGTCAAAACTAAACCAGGTCGCATCTAAGCTATCATTAATCACCTTTAGCATCCTTTGAGTCGCCTTTGAGCTATCATCAGTCACCTGTATCTAAAATCCCTGCAAATCTCAGTGCATCAGCTGAATTAGCCTCAGGACCAGCCTGCTTAAATCTCAAACATCAGCTTTCAGACTTCTCTTTGATCAACAGCAAATACCTGGACTTTGTCTCCTATTTTGAGCTTATCAATCAATCACAACGCATGAGCTTTTCCATCTTTTTGAGACCCCAACCAGCAAATCAGACATCAATCCAATCATTTCAATCAGCAAACAACCTTCAGTTTTAGCTTCAGCCAACAAACATCCTTCAGCTTTAGCTTCATTAAACAATCTCTTTTAGCTTTAGCTCCAACAAACATCAACAGCAAACAATCTTTCCCTTGAGTGATTAAGCTACCTCTAGGGACGACCAACAACAACTCAGCCAAAACAAATCAACCAAGCAACTTAGCCAAACCAGCAAACCAAAACAACAACCAATCAATCAACCAACTAACCAACTATCATCTTTTGGGTCTCAAAACTTTGACAAGCTCAACTTCATCATCAACATCATGCCTCAAACTAGGAGTCAATATCAAGTTGAAATAGAAGCCAAATTGAAAGCTGAAATGGATGCCAAATTGCAAGCTGAGATGAAACAATTCACAACACCTCTTAAGGACGCAACTCAATTCACAACTGGTATGCCTTCTCATATGTTTATACCTCAAGAGTACACTAGGGGCGAATCATCTTCACAACAAATGCAACCTCCACCATCCTTGGAAACTTTCGAAGAACAATCTCAAGACGACTCATCAGAATTCCAAGATACCTATCTATGGGACCAAGTTGAGAAACTCATGATATCTGAGCCTGATCGCTGTTTTCTCCAACTTGCTCGCATGGGTGCTAAACTACCTAAAGACTTTGATATATCCACTATTAGAGAGCAAGATCCCAACACTACTGCTGTTGTTGCGAATAGACCATCTACTACAATCACATCATCTTCTATTACCTCGCAAACATCATCCTCATTGCCTATTGTTGCTTCATTTGAGTTACCACGATCAGAGCATACTTTAGAACCATTGATAGTGCCCACCAATGTGCTCCCTCTCATGTCACAAAATCTCAACATTCCACCCTTTCATGTCCCTCAACATATCTCTCCTTCTACCATGACTGTTTCCATGCCTCAAGTAACACAAGCTGTCCATGTAACGCAAGCACAAACACTTCGAGCATCACAAGCAATTCCCATGTTTTATGGTGTGCATACCTCTCAAACCATTCCAACAACACATGTTGTCCATGCTTCACAACCATTACACTCTACCACATCTCATACACCAACTGCTAATTCCTCCATGTTATCCTATAATCCCAACGTTAGTCTCATTGACATGAGTTATCCCCTCATTTCTCAAGCCAATCCAAACAATAAGATCACTTATGTTGATCAGCTTACATCCATGCTATCCTCTTCTTCCAATCCTTCACACACCATCAATACATCTTATGCTACCCAAGGCTTCTCTAATATCACCCAACACATGACATATACCAATCCTCATATTGTCCAAAATACCAATCCCAATGTTCACCCTTCTGTCGTATCTACCAATCCCTCCGTCACTTACCATGTCATGAATTCAATCCCAACTTCCCAACCATCTGCTACTATCAATCCAACATCCACTTCTCATGTGATGCACACCCACTTGCCACTTGTGTCTCAAGGACAGCAATCCTCCAACACATACATGTCACATACCACTCCTTTGACATACATTGTGGGCACACAACCCCAACAAACAGTCACAGCTTCGTACATCCCACAACCACAACAAACAGTCACAACTCCACATATACCACAACCGCAACCACAATATGTCTCATATCACACTCCACCCCCTTCGCAACAACAGCAGTTATCCTCAGCTGATATCCAACAGATGATCGATGAAAGGGTAGGACAAGGCAAGAAACCTTTCTCTCTCGAAAACATATGCGCCTATCCATTTGACAAGTCTCTTAATATGATACCTTTTCCACCACACTTTGAAATCCCACAATTTGATAAGTACAAAGGGAAAGGAAATCCGGACGACCATCTTCGAGCCTTTTTCGTGGCATGTCTCGATGTTGCCTATGATGATACATATCTCTTGAGACTATTTCCTCGAAGCTTAGCAGGACAAGCTCTCGAATGGTTTTCCCATTTACCTCCAGGAAGTAAGACTTTTTCAGAATTGGCAAACAAGTTTCGATCACATTTTGCCTTCAACATTGAACATGAGGTAAACATGAATGACCTTGTCAACAACAAACAACGCAATGGTGAAACCTTTTCCTCATTTACCCAACGATGGTGTAATATGGCTAGCAAATTATCATGGGAAATCCCTGAGAAACAACAGCTTGATATCTTTGTTCAAAATCTTCATCCTGAACTGTCATTCCAACTACAATTGCAAAGTGCTAGCACCTTTGACGAACTAGTTTCCAAAGGAGTTATTATTGAACGAGCCTTAATTGCCAAAGGAACTATCAAGATCTTTCGTGATAACAAAGATTCTCCCCAAAATTCCAATGATAAGTCTCGCTTTTGGAACAAGAACAAGAATGTTGTCAATGACGGTATTGTTGATACAAAGAATATCCAAACTATGAGAGCTCCCATCAACATTCAAGCAGCCTCTCCACCAAGACAGCCTTTTCCACAACGAAGAAACCAACGCCAAACTTCTAATCCACGCCGACAATTTACACCATTAGTGGAACCCATGGAAGTTATTCTTCGAAAGCTGCTTCAAGCCGGAGACGTTATTCTACCCGATGCACCACCAAATGGTGAACCACTCTTTCGAGCTCCTTGGTACAAAGAGAATGAGTATTGTGATTACCATCGAGTTAAAGGACACAAAACAAATGGTTGTATGCGCTTAAAACATGTTATCCAAGACTGCATTGATCAAGGTCTAATCAACGTCACACCTTCAACAGCTCAACCTGCTCAACAATCCACATCAAACTATGATCTAGAGACTTTCAAGAATCCACTTCCATCTCATGATCAGACAAATAACCTTCAAGCTGGAAATGCTATTCCCTATAATTATGCATCATCTACCATTGGCCGCATTGACCATGCTCGCATTTCTACCATTACCATCCAAGGAGCACCTGATTGTGTCGTAACCACGCGAAGAGGTCGAGTTACCATTCAAGGAGCACCTCCTCATCCTCCTCGACCTCTCTCTGACTACAACCTCCTGGATCACCTTGGTAAAACACCCGCACACATATCTATCCTTGAGCTGCTCCGCATATCCCCCGCACATAAAGCTATCCTTGATAAGGCCTTACAAGAGTCTTCGGTGCCTAATAATATTAATATCACACAATTTCAATCCATGGTCGCTAGCATTGCAGCCCCTTGTCATTTGACCTTTTTCGACAAAGATCTTCAACCCTCCATTCATCCGTCACACAATGAGGCCCTCCATATTGAAGTGTTTGTTAACCAACGCCGTATCAAATGAGTCTTGATAGATGGGGGAGCTGGTCTAAATATATGTTCTTTGAAACTTATCAAGCAATTGGGATATTCTGAGAAAGATGTTGACACCTCCAAGGTTATTACCATCAGAGCATATGATGACGCTGAAAGAGATACTGAAGGGATCATCTTATTGCCTATTCAAGTTGGTCCGGTCATTACAGAAACTCACTGTCAAGTCCTTGATATTGATCTACCTTACAACATCATCCTCGGTCACCCTTGGATCCATACCCTTAAAGCAGTTCCATCTACATATCACCAATGCCTTAAATTTCCACATAAGGGTGTTGAAGTTACCATTCAAGCTGATCCCAATCCATTTGAGTTTTACCATGCCTTTCAAGCTAAATATCAGAGTCCAAACCATATCCCTATCAACACCGAGGCATATCCGTCTTCCTCCTATGTAGACCCATCCGATCTTCTCAAGCCCTCATCTAGCAAAGCCGCTTCCAACCTCCATATCAAATATACCGAACATGGCCCTGGTGAATACAAATTGCAGGAATCCTGTTGCGTTGGTACCCTTCCATTATCTCCTAAATCCCACGGTAAGCCCTCTACATCTAAGCCCACTTCATCCTCCACTGTTATCAAAGCTCCCCCTACCGTATTCATTAAAGGTGGTTTCTTGGATGATGAAGACATTGAGGACATCGACTCTTGGATATTCTTTGATGAAAATGACCAAGTCCAACTTGAAGTAGAGCGATACAACAACGGGTTTCGTATCATAAAGAACATGGGCTATAAAGGACATGGCGGCTTGGGATCACAGGAACAAGGACCTATTGAGCCCCTTATTGTGTCTACGAAGTTTAATAAGCAAGGCCTTGGTTACCAACCGGAGGTACCGCGACTCAAAGACATTAAATGTATTTCTGATAGTGACATTGGACCTTCTTCGGTAGGAGAGACTTCTAACTCGGATACCATCGATGACTCCTCCCTTCATATCACTGACCTTTTTCAAGAACATTCCATCTTCATGTTTTCCACAACCTCTTCTAGCCATCATAATCCCTCCATTAGCCTTTCACTCGTATATCCTGACCTCATCGATTGGGACCAACAGGGGGCACCGATATTAGATACATTTGAAAATGACGAAGCCATTGCAGAATTCATGGGTTTGAGACAAGGTATCCCATTGGGTGATCATAAAGCAGGTTTCATGATGGAATTACCTAAACTAGCATATTTTGGCGGAAATATCAAATCCTTCAGTCGCAAAAGTGAAATAAACAAAATTCAACAAAATAGGTCACTAGGTGAAAACCGCAAGGTGCCTCTTGACCGTGAAAAAGTAAAAATAAAGGACGTATCCAAAGGTGAAAACCTCTCTGAGGTGCCTGAGGATGAGGGATTTGATCTTCCTGTCGCCGCTGATTACCATGAGAAATCAACTGTGCTAGTTGAAAAATCACAAGACATGAACTTGGGGACAGAACAGAATCCGAAGATCACTTTTTTGGTAGCATCACTATCAGAGCAAGAACGAAAGAACTTCACAGCATTTTTTCTGAGATGAGCTATAAATTTTGCATGGACTTATGCAGACATGCCAGGACTAGATCCTTCACTTGTGGTACATCATTTAGCGGTATTCCCTGATGCAAAGCCTGTCAAACAAAAATTGCGCAAAATGCATCCACAAGTTGCCTTATTGGTCAAAGTAGAAATTTAGAAACTGTTAGAAGCAAAGTTCATAAAGCCTATTGATTATCCAGAATGGGTTTCAAACTTAGTACCTGTAGCAAAACCAGATGGATGAGTTCGCTGCTGCACAGACTTTAGAGATCTTAACAAAGCATGTCCTAAAGACGATTTTCCATTACCAAGCATAGACAACATTGTTGATCTTACAGCAGGACATGAAATGCTATCTTTGATGGATGGATTTTCTGGTTATAATCAAATCAGAATAGCAGAGGAAGACCAAGATAAAACATCTTTTATTTGTCCATGGGGCACATATTGCTGGGTTGTAATGCCTTTTGGTCTCAAAAACGCTGGAGCTACCTATCAACGAGCTATGACAGTTATTTTTCATGACCTTTTTCATACTATCATGGAAGACTATGTTGATGACATCCTGGGAAAATCTAAGACAAGGGAAGGACATCTACAAGTGTTGGCACAAATTTTTGATCGATTAGAAAAATACCAAGTCAGACTAAATCCAAAGAAGTGTGTATTTGGCGTAACATCAGGAAAACTATTGGGATATATTGTGTCTCGACGAGGAATAGAAGTGGACCCAGCTAAGGTAAAAGCTATCATAGAAATGCCTCCACCAACGAATCTCAAATAGCTCCGCAGTTTACAGGGTAGGCTACAATCTATCCGTCGATTTATCTCACAACTAGCAGATAAATGTCATCCTTTTCAGCATCTTCTTCGTAAGGGTGAACCTTTTAAGTGGGATGAAAAGTGTCAACAGGCTTTTGATAAGATAAAGGAATACTTGGCAACACCTCCTGTGTTAATACCTCCTGTACTTGATCGTCCATTACTGCTCTATATATCATCAACAACTGCAGCATTGGGTGCACTTCTAGCTCAACATGATGATTCAGGAAAAGAACAAGCCATCTACTACATTAGCAGAACTCTTGTGGGATATGAGCTCAATTACTCGTTCATGGAAAAAGCTTGTTTAGCATTAGTGTTTGCTTCTCAAAAGTTACGACACTATATGCTGAACCAAACAACAAAGCTCATCTCTAATGTGGATCCCCTCAAGTATCTCCTTTCAAAAGTACTTCTCACAGGGAGATTAGCGAAATGGGTTATGATCTTGAGTGAATTTGACATACAATATGTGAACCGTAAAGCTATCAAAGGACAAGTCATTGCTGATCAATTAGCTGCAGCACCTATCACAGACATTCAGCCAATATACCCAGAATTCCCTGATGAAGGATTGTTTAATTTAAGCTCTCCAGCACGATGGCAGCTATACTTTGATGGATCATACACTCAACACGGATCTGGAGTAGGTATCTTGTTTGTCACTCCCCAAGGAGACTGCATACCTAAATCATACAGAATAGCATTCCCATGTACCAACAACATAGTAGAGTATGAAGCTTTAATAACAGGTTTGCGCATGGTAGTACAATGGGCTATCAAACAGTTACGAGTCTTTGGCGATTCTCAGCTAGTTATCAAACAGGTCTTAGATGAATATCAAACAAAAGACGAGAAGCTTCTTCCATACAAGCTAATGGTGGACGATTTCAAGCAATATTTTGAGGACATTACCTTTGAGCAAATTCCAAGACTACAAAACAGAGCAGCCGATGCCATGGCTATGATTGGATCTCTTTTAGACATGCCATCTAACACCCATAAATGTGAATTCTTGGTCGAACAGCTTTTGATCCCAGCATTTGAAGTTCCACAGTCTGAGCTCATATGTGAGATTGTTGGTCCCAACTCGTTGTGGTACAAAGATATATACGAGTATCTCCGTAATCACACCTTGCCTCTTCAACTATCCAACACCCAGCGTAAAACTTTTATCCGTCGAGCCTCTCGTTACACTATCTTAGGAGACACCCTTTATCGCCGGAGTCTTGATGGTATCCTTCTTAGATGTCTTGATTCCGAGGAAGCAAAAACGGCCTTACGTGAAGTACATGAAGGTGTCTGCGGTTCGCATTCCGCTGGCCCTGGCCTTGTTAAGAAACTTCTGCGAGCAGGATACTACTGGCCAACTATGGAAAAAGATGCCCAACAATTTGCAAAGCGATGTTTACAATGTCAGAAACATGGAGATCTAATACATGCACCAGCACATGAGCTTCAGCCTATTGTCACTCCATGGCCTTTTTCGCAATGGGGACTTGATCTTGTGGGTAAAATCCATCCTACTTCATCAAATGGTCATAAGTTTATTATCATTGCCACTGAGTATTTCACAAAGTGGGTAGAAGCCATACCAATGACCTACATCACAGGTAAACAAATCGCTAAATTCATCCTACATTACATCATCTGCCGTTATGGAGTTCCTCAAGCTATTGTCACAGACAATGGCCGGCCTTTCAAGAACCAAGAGGTTAGAGATCTTTGCAATAAGTTCCATATTCAACATAGGTTCTCTACGCCTTATTATCCTCAGAGCAATGGTCAAGCTGAAGCCTCTAATAAGACAATCATCAAGATCCTTAAAAAGACTGTTAATGAAGCTGGTCGAGATTGGCATCTACAACTGCATCCTGCTTTATGGGCATATAGAACAAGTGTTAGAACTCCTACTGGTGCCACACCCTATGCTCTCGTCTATGGCACTGAAGCTATTTTGCCTATCGAGGTTGAGATCCCTTCTTTGTGCATATCCTTGCAACATACTATCTCAGATGAAGAATATTGAGTGTCCCGACTCCATGATCTTGAGCTCTTAGATGAACGCCACCTTACAGCATTGAACCATCTTCAAGTCTATCAAAACCGGCTACGCCACAGCTACAACAAAAAGATTAGAGAACGCAGATTTCAGGTTGGCGACCTTGTCCTTAAAGAAAACCAAAGGAATCAACAGCATCGAGAGAAACAGGGCAAGTTTGAACCAAATTGGCTTGGTCCTTTCATTATCACAGCAGTCTATGGATCCGGTGCATACACTTTGTCAACACCTGAAGGCATTCCCTTGGATGAACCCGTCAACAGCATTCATCTCAAGAAGTTTTATCCATGAATCTCAGCTATCCCCCAAAAAACCAAAAAAATCACAAAAAATCATAAAAAGCCAAAAAAAAAAAGAAAAAAAAAAGATAAATAATCCGTCCTCTGGTGAAAACCTGGTAAACAGGCGCCTTAGATAAGTACCATAGTGAAAACCTGGCAAACAGGCGCTATGTGTAGTGACCAGCTTCCCTCATTTGTTTGGTTCGTTTGATCATTTTCCCCACTACATCTTGTATTAGCCATGCTCATAAGCCCTATCGCAATCTCACACATAGCCTTTCCTCTTCATCCTTTGCCAATGCTAGCTATCATACTTGAGACATTGTCGTGATATCTATATCTTTTGGCACCTTAGCATCTTGGCTACATCTTTTCTGCATTGTCGCTTCTGCATAATAAACCTCATCCCACACTGGGGGCATTTGTTGAGTCTTATTTGGAAGTGGATCCTGTTATCTCTAGCTCATAACACGTCAAACAACTCAGCTTACAACACAGCACACCTTATCAACTTCAACCATGGCACATGTCCACCGACAAATATGACCTAACGACTTGCAACCCGGCCTCATACCTTCGCAATCCATCCACATTCATCCAACAATCGCAACAAACATTGCTTGATCAAACATCCAATCGATTAGCCACATCAATAAGAACTACATCTAGCTCTATCGTTGACACCTTGATCCCATGGATACAGGGTATGTAGGCAATCTGAGATGCGAAGGAAGCACTCTGATTCAGGGTAAGACGATAGCCCCTTTCATCAGTCATCTGTCATCTTTTCTTCTAAACATCCTTCAATCTTTTAGCTCACATTCTTCTATCTTTCATCACATACATCATCAATAAAACCCAGAACTACATATTCATCATGTCTCATCTTCATCGTAAATGTGCTTTGATCCCGTGGATACAGGGTATGTAGGCAGTCTGGAATACGAAGGAAGTTTCCAGTACTCAAGCACAGATGATCCACCCCATCTTCATCTTCATTCATCATCCATCTTCTTCTCTTTGATCAGCTCAAACAGGAAGCAATCCATGTGTCTATTGCAAGCTCCAGCACTTTAACCAATCAAAGGTAAGCCAGAAGTTATTTGTCCGCATGCTTTAAGCCAACATTTGCTATAGCAGTTTATCAACAACTTTAGCCTTCAACAGGATGTAACTTTCCTCTTAACAAGGCGCCAGCTTAATCTATCCAAGAGCACCCAAATTTGGCAAGAGAATGTGATGACAGTATCTTTTGTTTTATCTTTTGATTTATCTTTTGTCCCTTTTCTATACCTAATCAAGACTGCCTTGATCTATTTATATCTTGGTATGTTGCGATGAAGTAAGGATTGGGGCATGGTCATATAGCTTTCGTATGCCGTGTTTGCGGGATGATCTTATTCTCTTCCTATGCGTCTTGGTATCTTGTACGTGTTGGGATTAGTATCTTACATATCAATATCTCTAGCATCTGAGAAGCTAAACAGTCTCTTATGCATTGGAGACTATTCTATGTTAAGACTAACTCCATACATATAACCAGCAAGCTATCATTATGTGTAGTGGAGATAAGTTCAAACCATTGTTTGTAGCGTCAAAGTCCAACACTAGCTGCTATTCATATCTTGTGCATGTTGGCTCCACATCTTGCCCACATGCGTTCAGACAAGATTGTAACATGCTAGTTACGCATTGGATACCTTGACACCTTGGTTTCTTATGCCCTGGTGCATAACATCCATATGCTATATCAAACATAAGGACTGCATTTCTTTTCATTTTGAGCAATTACTTGAAAGCTGCCCATCATCATCCTATCTTATTCATTCTATCTTTCCATTCGTTCCGTCATCCTCAGCCAAGATCAATCATTTCCATCATCCTTTGTCCATATTCCCGCTCCTGCAAAACAAGTGTTAGCCATACATAAGTCCATTATATATATATATATATCTTTCATTACCATCTACCTATATGCATACATCTATTCCTATCATTACCTTTTACATATTCAAACATTTTCTATTCCATTACCATTTGCATACACATCCATCCATAATCCATATATAATCCATACACATAACATGCATAGCCATCATAATATCAACATCACAACCATTATAACATCATATATAGATCGCCAAAACTGCCATATATATATATATATATACATGTGTGTCAAAATACAAGTGTCTACAATACAAGCTGAGCCCTGAAAAAGAATGAATGTACAACAATGGCTCTAGGCCTCATCATGATACACTGTCAACAAGGTATGCCCTAGCGACTACTGCCAGCTCCCTCGCCCTGACCACCACCACCAACAGGTCCTGTACCTGGTCCTCCATCTCTCGGTGGCCCCATCACTGAAGCTACTGATCGAGATCCACCTGACCTCCGTGAGCTCGAAGCCCCTGACCTGCTCCTGAAGCTAGGCTGTCTCTGCTCTGTCGGCACAGCTCCATAATATAAGCCTCTATAATACTCAGCCTCACCCTGCACTCTCTGAAGCTCAGCCTGTACCGCTGTCAACTATGTGGCTAAGTACATGGTAGCTCCATCAGTCCCCAAGGCAGTCACTGCTCTATCCCGCTCACTAGTCATAACCTGCAGCTGCTGCACTGCCCTATCTCTCTCAGCTCGCAAACCCTCTCTCTCAGCTTGCAGACCATCTCTCTCTGCTCTCATAGCCTGCTCCTACTGTACTGCAGTATCTCGCTCAAGCCTCATCATCTGCTCATGCTGCCTAGCTGTATCGCTCTCTCCTGTAACTCTCGCGAGAGCACCATCATCCTGTCCATCTCCTCTCTGAGCTCCCAACTGTAGCTGAGCCTGATAAGTCTGTGCCTGTGCTCTAGCATGCCTCAGACTAATCACGGCCTAATGCCTATCCATCTCCACTCTCCTCAGCCTCATCTGTGCCCGCTGCCTCCATCTCCTCTCCTCTTTGATCCGTCTCCGCAGCTGCTGAATACCCACATCATCTCCTGCTCCGATCTGTGCCTGTGGCTGTGCTAATATAGCAGGCTGACCTGGCACCTGCCCTGGCATTTGTATCCCTGGTGCAGCTGGCACTACTGCCTGTGCTAGTGGAGCCCGTCGTCGTCGCCTCCGAACTGGCCTCTCCATCCCAATCTCCCCAATCTCTCCATCTCGTGTCAACCGAGTCGGCCTAGCTGTCGCCCAGTGTGCATCATACTCTGGCAATGTGCCTGGATCTGCAGGACCCTGTCTCCACTGCCATGCTACTAGCTGCAATCCATCTCTCTCTGCCAAGGCTGTGTCCACCACAACCTCTGGACCCCAATCGAATACCTCCTGCCTCGTCCTCCCAAAAACAGCATCCCCTACAGGTACTGCCTATGCCTCTCCGAACTGTCTCAGGGCTCTCTCTGGCAAATAGCACTCTATAATGTACACGCCGCGTCCAAAAATGTACCTTGCTTGTCTAGCATAGGCAAGCTCGGCATCCTCCTCCTCCCACTGCTCACATCCTAGCCATGGCCTCCATACAAATCTGTCTATCTCATCTAATCTCCGCTGCCAGTATACCACCCCTCGACGCTGTCGATACATCAAGGCTCCTCTATACATCCGTGCAAATGGCTCTCCTGCTGCTCTAGCAACCCATCCCTCTGGTCTCGTCACCGGAATGTGCTCATACGCCCATACATGCAACAGTGTCACTCCTGCTGACATACTGGCTCCAAACATATATGCGCAATCATGCAGGTAATGATAGAGCTGCCCCAACACGCACTCTGCCCATGCATATCTCGTGCCATAGGAGAACATGCCCTCCATCACTGTCCCCCATCCTACAGGAAACCCTCTGGCTCTCCTATCACCCACTAGCCATCTAATGATAGCCACTACCACCCGCCGCAACCTGTCGCAGAGCTCCTCCATCCTCCCCATCGGTATCTCTGAACCCTCTGCTCTGATGTCTGGTGTCCCAAACAATCTCCTGAGTGCCGCTGGGCCCATCTCCAGATCATAATCTACACGATCCCCATCTATCAGAATCGTCAAAATCTGGAACACATCCTTTAAGGTGATGGTCGCCTCTCCTGTCGGTAACAAGAATGAACTGTGCTCGCTCATCCATCGCTCCACCATCGTAGTCATCAGCCCTCGATGTGCCTGAACTGGCTCTAATCGTGACACATGCTCTAAGCCCAGGATCTCCAACACCAGCAGCTCCTCTGCATCCAACCGTCTCACCAGCCGCAAATCTCTCGGATGGGGCTCCCGTGATAGCAATGGCGGTAGTACATCCTGCATCATCCATTTACTCTTGTCAGTCCATCCCGTTAATCATTCATATCAAAATCTACCTATCTATCTGCTATTTTATCCTACACCTACCATATGCGGTTCACTTTACCACATGCACTCTTTTCCTGCTCACTAGCGACCCACTTTACCATTTGCGCTCCTGTTTTGACCAAACGCGAGCTCTTTTACATCATGCGCTTACTGTTTTCCTATACGTGACCTTTATTGCCATATGCGCTCATCCTTGCTTTATATGTGAGCCATATCCTATGTGCGACTCTATTTACCCTCAAAGTGAGCTCTTTTACTAAATGCGCCTATCTTATCCTTATAAGCGAGCCCAATCCTTATATGCGCTTATTCTAGCCTTAGAAGCGAGTCATTTACCCTATGCGAGCTGTTTCTAGTCCTATGCAAGCTAAATTACCTTATGCGACTACTATTTGACTATAAGCGACTAGTTTCCCTCCATACGCGCATTTCGACTGCATTTTTCCCGCCGACAGGATGCGACCTCATTTCCATAAGCGACCTACCCGCGCCTATATGCGACCTGAACTACTCTAAGTGATCTCTTTTCCTACATAAGCGACCTATATGTGCCATGTCCTAAACTAGTCGCTTTTGGTGACGTGTGTGAATTAATTACGCTTCTAGGCTATTAAATACAAGCTTTTGGGAAAAATTTTGAAACATACCGGTGCGCCTGCTCCCTCTGGTCGTCCATGTGTCCTCACTCGCTCTGCATGATGATCTCTGCGTGGAATAACCATCCTGCTAGCTCTGCCACTCTCACTCTCAGGAGCTCTGGATTTCTCTAAGTTTCTAAGCACAAATGAGCACAAATGAGCCTATTTGCCCTTGAAGCACCTACTTATAGCGCTTCTCCAAACCCTAATTCTTCTATACCACAGCCTATTTTCTTCCATACAACCCCCCTTTCCTTCGCGTCTGCCCTCTTTTCTGCCTTTTCTTCTATCGAGAGCCAACCCAGCCCTTCCTGGTTCGCCTGGTTTACCTCTCGAGGGGGCATCACCTGCCAGTTACACTGGGGCATAACTTGTTTTTCGAACGCATCTCACATCTTCTTTGACACAACGTTCTATCGAACATTGTATCAAAGAGGGGCAAAATGTAGACACCCAAATTTGTCCATGTCTAGTAACACCTTGTTAAATCACTAATCCATTAGCTAATTAATTAAATAAATTTTATTTATTTAATTAAAATCCCATCTTAATCCCATTCTCATCCACTTAGCCAATTAATTAAATAAATTGTATTTATTTAATTAATTCCACATCATGTCTTATCCCATTTTATGCATTTATCCTATAATTAAATAAATTTTATTTATTTAATTAATTTCCAACTCATATCCCAACTAATTCAAATACTTTATTTGAATTAAGCCTTTATCATTTATCACATTTCAACACTTGTCCATTTCCCATTCATCATGTGTTGTAAGACAACTTTCATTTAAAATCTTTCACATGCACAACTAATTGGACCTAAATTTAGTAACTTTCAATCTTAGCCATTCACATAGCCTCTGAATCTCCACCGTTGATTGATCTTGGTTGAGTCCTATATAAACAGCCTCTTACTCCATATGAGACATCGAGAAATCATATAGTATCCAGCAATCCAGCAATCATATAGCACCTCCATTATCATCTTGAGCATTCGAGCATTCGAGCTTTTATCATCCATCAATGGCAGCTTTCAGCTTTGTAATTGCTTATCGTTGAAGAAGCAGTCCACATCTCTCTCTCAAACAAGGAATCGCACGGTCTAGGTGATGTTATGCTTGAATTGCATTATCCTTTGATTTTATTTAGATTAGATTCCTTGATGATGGTAGGGTTAGGGTTTCATGACTATGTCTGATCTTCCACACCTGACTTTCACCTATCACAGGCATTCTAGGCATCTTGCCACATACACTGTTACTTCCTTCTTCATCCTTGACCAAAAATATAATGGTTTCAAATTCACCAAGAGTTTAGGTACTCCTGGATGTCTAGAATAGGGGCATTATGTGCTTCTTCAAAGATTTTGATTCTTAAACCACCATGTTCAGAAACATACATCATGTTCTAAAATATAACTAAACCATATGGTTCAGGCTTATATCCCTCAAAGCCTCTATCCGCTAAATTAGAAAAAAGGTTGGTTTCAAAACTTGGAACCAAATGGTAGACTATGAAGGCATTGCAATTAGGTGCAAATGTGGTTATGCTATAGGACATAAAGTGGAGGGTTCTCCAAAATTTTCTCCTCCCATAAACAAAATTAGTGCTTAGAAGAAAGTAACCTAGTGGAAAGGGGATAATCTCAACCAGCAACATATTTTTCTTGTTACAAAGGAAGGTGTTTAGGACAACACCTCAACAAAATCTGATTTATCTACTACTTTGATCTCTAGCAGTGCATTCATTGAAGAGGTGTAGGCAAATCAGTGTCCTGACAAAGCCATGGATTTGAAATCATGGATCCTTTTATGAAAAACACAAATTATCAGACTTATATCAAGAAAAGAAACAAAGTATCATGCAAAGTAGAAAATGACAAGTGTTTGATGACTTTGCATTCCTATTTAAAGATGTGAAAGTAGAAGGGTGGGTGTAAAAAGTTGGGGGCCAAAAAGTGGCCAACTTTTTTTTTAAAAATTAGACATAACGCGAGTGCGTTATAACGCGCTCGCATTATGGCTTGGTGTTGTCAAGCCTACACCAAGCCATAATGCACTCGTGTTATAATGCAAGCACGTTATGGTCTATTATATTAAAAAAAAGTAGCGTTCCTTTTCATTATTTGATAGCAATTTGCAAGAAACCAGTAGCTTGAAGAGAGAATAGAGCACGCTCGTGTTATCCAACATCCAATCTTCATCTATTTCTCATCGATTCATCATCAAAATTCTGCCACGACGTCGAGGAAATCAAAGAATTTTTATTTGCTTTCTTGTGTGAATTTGTTGCTAAATAGGTAGGTTAAAATAGTTTTTGATGTAAATTTCTTAAATTTACAAGAGTTGATAATGCACCTCCTCCTCCTCCTGAAAATCCACAAAATCCTCCATCACCTGAACAACAAATACATGCTAAAGAAGAACCCCAACCACAAACACCTCCATTTATTCCTAAATATGCCCCTGGAACACAAGAAAATATAATGGGGCAAATTGAGGACATAATTGCAAGGTTGAAAGAACCTGCAACTTCAACCTTGCATAGATCCACGCTTTCTCAATCCCTTGAATCTATGTTATCAAATGTAGATTCAATTAGCAACCAAATCACTAGTTGGACAAAAAAGATCTAAGAATTTAGAGAGTATTATGTAGACAAGTTGTCATATGAACAAGTTAAAAATGAAAAAATTACAAAATTGGACTTGTGTTATATTTTCACAAACCCACGAACAAATGAACCTCTACCCCTTACATGCAAGAGGTTCCCGATCCATTGGTGCAACAACCAAGTGATAAGGGACAATTTTGCGCAGAGGTGGTGGATGGTTTTTGACCATCCTCCATGCAACAATATGAGGTCCCGCAATATTTTGGGAGGAAACTCTACTGTGAGTTTGTCAAAAATAAAGTGCCAAATTATTTTGATATACAGGAGTTCCAGGGTAGAGGTGGGGGGTCTGCACAAGATAGACTAGGGGCACATGTTGACACACAACAGCCAGTGAGACGAGCACTCACCAAACTAGCCCATGAGCACGTTTCTATCCCTTTCATTGTGAAGGAGAGTGTTGAGGTCGAGACACTTCAGTCTATTAGTGCCTTGACCTAGAGCATCATACAGCATGCTAGTCATATAGCACAACGTGTTCCCGAGGAGAGTTTGAGTAGGGTTCCACCCCATACTTGTCGAGCTTGCGGGTCAGCATGTGGTTATCACCCCACGGATAGTCATGATGCAGGTGCACATGCTACATCTGCAGCTGAGAAGATGGTGATGACATATGCCCTCCTGAATGAGACTTTCGGGCTTGATACTCAGGGAAATTTTAGCAAGTTCATTGAATTTAATTTATTAAATTTTATTTTTGAAATGCAAGATTAACTAATTTAGTTTGATGATTTTAATGAAATTTCAGGGTCATAGCATTGATGCAATTTTCAGTGGTTCTCCACCTGCATATTACAGTACATCATCTACTGTTGAGGTATGTAACTAGTAAACAATTATAAATATTACATGTGAATAGCATCGTTATATGAATGGTATTCTAATATCTAATTTTGGATGTTGAATAGGTTAATATTGGAGATTTCACGGCAACACCTGCTAGTGGTGGTGGACTTCAAAGCTTCACGGAGCTAATAAAATAAATAGTTTAATGAATGAATTGTACTTACTAATTTTTTGTATTTTATATTCATATCGTTGGTTGCATTTCATTGCACATCTTTCAAACTCAAAGCATTACTATACATTGCATAACTAATAACTAGATGTTGATAGATGACAAAATTTCAATTACAATATAGTTATTTGAAAAAATGCCTCAAAGAAATGTGGTCTCATTGAATGTCATGACAAGCATATGCATAGACAAGGACATCACCATGAGACCACACTTCTTTGAGGCATCTTTTCAAACATCTCACTGCCTTGTCTATGCTACCACATTTTCCATACATGTCTACCAAAGCTTGTTGATCCACTCCACACTATTCTTCGACAAATTCTCTCTAATAAATTCATCCAATTACCACCAATTAGACCCCAGGACAAGACACCAGAGAGGGGTATGAGCCTATGACATCTTATATAGTATATGATCGACTCCAACATCATCTAGGTCCCTCCTTTGTTGACTCTAAAATTCCCCATGATGGTAATTTGTCTTCACCATTTCTCATAGCCCATACCAACTAGTTGTTACCTTAAGACACTTCACATTAGATTATTTTTTATCAAACCCTTCTGGTCCACCTCAACCTCATACCAATTCCCTCTTTCACCTTTACCTATCTTATGCCTCTCAACGCATTGTTGCCCCAACCCCACAACCTCTTTCTATTACTTGAACACCTACTCCACTAGATATGCCCCTATCTTCCCCACCATATATCCACCTATTACTACTTCACCTTCCTCATTGACTTCTATCTCCCCTCTAGCACCCCTCCAAGATAAAGTAAAAGAAAAAGTGTAGGACCTTTCCCCATCCACTTCTAATAGTAGGCCTAAGAAACTTCCCCAACACTACACCCAACCTACTAACCAACACATATCTACCCTACCTATTTCCTAATATACCCCTACTAGACGTCCCAGACCTAGTTTGCTTCCAACCCACCCCCTGACAAACCTCAAGACAAAGAAAATGATAAGAAAAATTTAAAATAAGGTTTTTCTTCTCCTATCTAGTATCTTTCCTCATATTATCACACAAACTCTTGATATTCCTCCTTCTTGTAAACCCACAAACTTACCTAATGTCTATGTGATTTCTAGTTTAGGCATTGTCATGTAAACCCACAAACTCTATATTAGGCATTGTCCTACCTCCACGACTACCAAACAAACAAAAATTTGAGCACAACCCTACCCCACCCTACCACCAACCTAAACCTAAACTAACACCTTCACTCCCTCTCTGACTTCTTAAACCTAAAATTTGATGGTACTACGGTGCCTCCTTTGTTGACCCTTATACCACACAATAGTCATGAATCTTCGTCTAATTTGTATATATGTATGTGACTTGTATGCTTTATTGTGTGTACTTCCATGTTTAGGTGAACGTGTGTGTATGTTAGGAGCCATGACTTGCATCACTATTATAGTGTTCGTAATTGAATAATGTTGTTTTATTTTCATATGATACAGGCTACAAAGACACCTACCGATGTTCATAGGGAATTGGAGCATGGTGTGTCCTCTATGATTCATAGCTCCATGCCATTGATGGGGGTATGAGGCAGAGTAGTAAATTTCAATTTACATTCATTGTTATAGTTGTTTATTTTTAAAAAATCAAATGATTATTGATTTGAAGTTTAATTTCTATCTAGATGGTTTCTATAGGACATGACATCACCACAGCCTAATCCTGCTACTAAGGCAAATGAGGAGACAGATTATATGGTAGCAGTAAGTGATTATTTTTTTAAATGTTTCATTTTTTCTAACATGTAATTTCTATATATTAATGTCTATACTTTTTATTGTAACAGCTACAGATCCACGAACAACTAAATAGGAGGAGCAGCCCTCGGGTTTGTAGTAGACCACCCTCATACGTGTCTCCAACCCCTAGAAGATCAAAGGCTGCCCGTGATCTATTCTCTTCACCAGACAGAGGGGAATGAATTTTTATTGTGTTCCTTTGTTGTATGCCTATATGGTATTTGTGGACATATATTTTGTATTGCATATAGTTGACATTGTATGCCTATATGGCATTCTTGTAAGCCTATATGGCTATTTTGTATATATTTTATACTTATATCTACAAATATTGATGTATGCCTATATGGATATTTGGTTAATACAAATCTTTTTTATTGATGGCGTCCATATTTGCATTACAAATCCACATTTGAATGGATATTTGTAGATGGTTACTTCAAATATTTAAAGTCCAATTGTATTACATAGGATGTTTGTTGATCCAATAAGCTAGCTATTGTTATTCAAGTATCACCTAAACCTCATTTTGGAACTAAAAGATAAAAATTGTATTTAAAATAAAAATGAATCATCATATTGAATAGAAAATATTCATATTCTTTATGAGTTGCTCAATTGAAAATATTCAAATCAGTATACTGATCCATATTCTTTATGAGTTGGTCAATTGAAAATATTTCTTAATTTCTTGTTATTATACCATATTGGCATGCAAAGAGTATGTTTGTTGTCTTGAATAAGATAGTCAAAATCATATGCTTATGAGCACCTAATGACCATTGTGATTATTAAATGTAATTCCTCTTGCATATAAGGCGAGGTTATTAGAGTACATTGAGTCTTACCTAATTTTAGTATGCAACATAACATTGGGGCTATAGGCTTCCATAAGTCATCAAAAATCAAGGTTCAAGGTTGTCATTAAAGTCAAAGGGTCAAGGTTGTTTGTCATTGATGTCAAGGTTGATGCCATGATGTTGATAACGTGATTCAGTGATTCAAGGTAGGTGATGGTCATGAGGTGCATGATGTTGTGAATATGGTTTTCATGATAAGGTCTCTCAATTCATGTTGATGTTGCACAAGACAAACATGGTTCATATGATGCAAGGTTCATGTTCATGGTGCATGTGGTTTTGTTCATGCAAGGTTTTGTTGTGAATATGGTTTTCATGATAAGGTCTATCTTGGAAGGTTGATATGTGCAAGGTTCATGTTCATGGTGGATGTGGTTTTGTTCATACAATAAGAAGTTAGAGAAGACACAAGCTTTCATAATCATAATTCAATGTCATCATCAAGGAGAGTTATATTTATCAAGGGGAGTCATGAGTTTGATTCGAATGTGAATTTGTTTATGTCTTAGAACCCTAAGCCTATGATAAGTGTCATACTCTAATGTCTTTCTTCTGACGTCCCTGATGTATCTGAAATGTCCTAGATATCTCTTGATGAAATTTAGAATGTTTAAGTCTTTCTTATTTATAGTTAGGGTTTGCATATTGGGCATTAAACCCTAAAAAGAATCTACTTTTCTTAAGACTTTAAAACCCTCAATTGCCTGTCGTGTGTAAAGTGCACTTTTGTTTTAATTTAATATTGACTTATAATCACAGGTTACTATCACTTAAGTCAACCTACTAAAGGGTCTTTAAGTCATTAGTTCACTGACCCTTCAACCTAACTCAACCAGCATCTCTAGTAAAATCTCATAAGCCCGAGCTGTTAGTGTAGGTTTTTCATTCCTTATTATAAGGTTTTTCTTACACATCTTTTTAAGATTGCTTAGGTAGTTTAATAATGTGAGCTATTTAATAGGCCTTTTATGTTAGTGGGTGCATGTGTGTGTGGTGTCAATCCATTCATGGAAGTTACTCCACCTCCCCCTATTTTTGGAGATGCTGGAGTTACATTTCCTATTGGTCAATATTGACACCTCACCCCACTCACCTTGCCTATAAATACTCACTCCTTTGCATGTATTTTTCATGGGTTATTCAATGCATTTCTCCAATATTTTGTATCAATATTCTCTTGGCTTTTTTTTATAACTCTCCCGTAGATGAATGTTTGCAGTTGATCCTGGCTCTAACATGCTATCAGAGCTAGGCCCAGGCTAGGAGCCCCAAGCACATGAGAGGTGTGGCTTAAGGGGGAGTGTTGTAAATAAGCCACACTTGGACTGATGATGGACTGGTCCAAAAGGGCCCAGTAGCTCAGTGGTAGAGCACTCTAGCAGCGTATGGAAGGTCCTAGGTTTGAGTCCTAGCTGGTCCATGTCTCAACATTATATCAGAGCACCAGGCTTGCACGTTTCTTCTCGAATATGTGAGGGTTTTAACCATTAACATTTAATTTGTGCCTCCTGGAGAAAAACTAACCCCGCCATTGTGCTCAGAAGGGTCAAAAACCCTAGAAACGGCTGTCAAATCGCTGAAATTGGAGACCAAAAATTTGCTGTGATTTTTTTGTGGGTGCATCCCTTTATCCAACGGTCCGAAGGGTGCTTCCGCAAGGTGCGTCATTGTATCCAGCAGTCCGAAGGCTGCTTCTGCATCCTTTTATCCAATGGTCCAAAGGGTGCTTCCGCAGGGTGCATCGTTTTATCCAGTGGTCCGAAAGGTGCTTCCGCAAGGTGCATTGTTTTATCCAGCGGTACAAAGGATGCTTCTGCATCCTTTTATCCAATGGTCCAAAGGGTGCTTCCGCAGGGTGCATCATTTTATCCAATGGTCCAAAGGGTGCTCCCACAGGGTTCAGCTTTTTATCCAATGGATAAAAGCAAACCTCCATTTTGCCCTTCTCTCATGACCTAAAGGAGTAGTTTTGGGAAAACCTTCATAACTCGGGCATCCGGACTTCGTTTTGCCCAAATGAGATATCATCGGAAAGAGAACTCAGGGAAATTTTTAGTGGTATAGGTAACTTTTCTTGATTGTTTATCAGTAACCTGTTGTTTTGATTGGAAGTCAGGTCTTTTTTCTATGCATTGCCTTTAGTATTTTGGGCATATCTTTTGCATACGATGTCAAAATTGGGCAAATGAAATATATTTGGAAAGGTGATTCTGTCCTCCACACATCCATCAAGGTTATTTTTCTATAAAATATCATCTGATATCTTATTTTTTCATATTTCTATTTTATGTCTTGTGGTTGGAAAAAGGACATTTCAGTGAGTTTTATTTGAACAAAGGGGTTGTTTTTTTTGCTTGAGAGAATTATTATGCTGTCATTTGTACTGTACACATAATGGATAAACTTCCAGTTCCTCTTCTCACTCCATTTAACTATTTTGAGTGGAAGAGGCAAATGGAACTTTTGTTGCTTAAATTGAGGCTGCATAGGATAACTATGGGTACAGATCCTGAACCCACTGGTGTTGTAGAAAAGAGAAAATGGATTGATAGATTTGATGAAGCTTATGGGGCTTTGTGTCTTTCTCTTTCTCTTGATCTTCTTTTCATTGTTGAATCTTGCAAAACTCCAAATGATATATGGACTACATTAGAAGGTTTATTTGGTAAGCAAGACACCTTAAGGAGTTTTCATTTAGAAAATGAACTTATATCATTGAGTCCATCTAACTTTGACAACATTCAGGATTTCTTTACCAAGCTTAAGTCTCTCATGTTACAGTTAAAACAATGTAATATAGAGAAAGAAGACAGCCAGTTGATCTTGTCTATTCTTGCTAAACTAGGTTCTAATTATTCTATTTTTGTATCTACTTTTTATGCTACAAGAGATGCTCTTGGTGCTAGGTATCATATACCTTCTCTTGATGAATTTGTTGCATCACTCACAAGAGACCAGGTAAAGTTAGTGAAGATGGGTACTCTGAAGTCTTCCAAATCACAGGGTCTAGTTGCAACTCAAAACACAAAAAATGAGAAGGCTTCAAGTGGCAAAGAAAAGAAGCAGAAAAAAAAAGAATAGTGAGAAAGACAAAGATTCAACACCTCAAGCTACCCATGAGTCATCTAGTAAAAAGGAGAAAAAGGAGAGACCCACTTGTGCATTCTGCAAGAAGCGTGGGCATAGTGAGGAAGATTGTTACAAAAAGGAAGTGAATGAATTGAAGACTCTTATTCAAAAAATAAATGTAAGTTCTCCTTCAGCCTCATCTCTTAGCTCATCTACTCCTACTCCTTCATCATCAAAACAACCGGAATCTTCTGAAAAGGGGCAAGATAACAAACAGAAAGGTAAAGCACTTTGTGCATCTACAAGTTCCAATTCAGGTAAATGGATTCTTGATTCTAGAGCCTCTCATCATATGGCTTCATCTCAGTCCATGTTTTCTACTTTTGAGCCTTGCATTATGCCACTGATTTTAATGGGTAACAATACATATGTGAATGTAATTGGGAAGGGATCAATTGAGATTGGTGATGGTACTTTTAATGATGTACTTTATGTACCTTCTTTACAAATAATCTACTTTCCATATATCAGATTACTCACAGTGGTGCAGAGAAAATTGTAGAATTCACACCTGATTTAGTTATCATCAGAGACTTGGAGAGTACAGAGATCATTGCTACTGGGGTTGTTGATCATGAAACTTGGTTATACACCTTTTCTGGTTTTACTCCTAATGATGGTTCAGATAGTTTGGCTGATGTTCACACTCCTTGTGTGAACCATATTTCTGTGGAGAAGTGTGGTCACTCAAACCTTGTTGTTCTTACATCTAATCCAATTCTTGAGACTTGTGTTGACATTTCTTCTCCTCCTCCTACTTCTTTAGATATTCATCTTTCCATGGTTAACCAGGATAATGTTTGTTCTTCTAATTTTGTTATGTGGGATGATTATTTAACAGGTATTTCAAAGTTGTTTTATGAATCTCACATTGCAGATTTTGAGTACACCTTTGATGATAGTCACAACACAGCTATCATCCCTTCAGAGGCTCACACTTGGATCTAATTTCCCTCTTCATCAAATTTGTGGGAGTGGATTCTTCATCCTCCATTAGACTTGTTTCTACCCAAGGGAAGAAATGTTGTATGCAAAAAATGCACTATCTTCTTCTCTCTTGCATCTTTTAGTGGATTTGAAGTTACTTTTACCTATGATGGACACTTGATCCTCTCCATCCTCTTCTTGAGGAATCATGTTTGTATGATGGTTGTATCTTTGGGGAGTCTTATGACATTCTCCACCATTATTTTATATGGGTACCTAACACGGCTTCATTTGTCGGTACCCATCTTCACATCCTCCTAAGTTGCACTTAAGGGGGGTGTTAGTGTAGGTTTTTTATTCCTTATTATAAGGTTTTTCCTACACATATTTTTAAGCTTGCTTAGATAGTTTAATAATGTGAGTTATTTAATAGGCCTTTTATGTTAGTGGGTGCATGTGTGTGTGGTGTCAATCCATTCATGGAAGTTACTCCACCTCCCCCTATTTTTGGAGATGCTGGAGTTACATTTCCTATTGGTCAATATTGAAACATCACCCCACTCACCTTGCCTATAAATACCCACTCCTTTGCATGTATTTTTCATGGGTTATTTAATGCATTTCTCTAATATTTTGCATCAATATTCCCTTGGCTTTTTTTTATAACTCTCATGTAGATGAATGCTTGCAATTGATCTTAGCTCTAACACGAGCACAATATCATAATCGAAGGTCATATTTAATTAATATGAGGGCAGGAAAAAGGATTGGAAGGTCAATATTTAAAAGGAATTTGGAATACAAACAGTCATCTCTATGCGGTTGAGTTTGATGGGCATGCCTTTATAAAAGGCTAAAAGATAGCTTTATGCAGGATATCATGGTATTTGTACTGTTTAGAGATTGAAGACTAGTTAGTTTTGTAGCTCGGACTGTTTGGCATGTTTGGGTGTGAAACAAAACCATGCCTAGCCTAAACATACCCATCCAGACGCATTGGAATTGTTGGTTTGGATGCACGAGGAGAAGAACAAAAGCTACACCCCTTTGCAACTTTACACTACCTCCTTCTGATGATTTTTGGGGCAGCAGAAAACCTTTCACCACGAGCAAACGCCTCAGAGATATAAAAAATTGAGAGAGGTTATTGTAGAGGGACCCTATGTGATCACGTTGTCTCAGACAAAACGTATCTAAGTGACACAGTTTCTGAGTAACAACTCGTCAAAGATTGCTGCCTTTTTGCACTTTGGACTCTTAAGGGATATCACTGGTACAATGTAGCTCGGACTGTTTCGGCATGTTTGGGTGAAAAATAAGATCATGCTTATCTTAATGTACCCATCCAGACGCATTGGAATAGTTAGTTTGGTTGCATTAGGAGCAGGATGAAAGTTACACCCCTTTCCAACTTTACACTACCTCCTTCTGACGATTTTTGGGGCAGCAGAAAACCTTTCACCACGGGAAAAAACCTCAGAGATATTAAAAACTGAGAGAGGTTATTGTATAGGAACCCTACATGATCATGTTACCTCAGACAAAATGTTTCGAAGTGACACAGTTTCTGAGTAATAGCTCGTCAAAGATTTCTACCTTTTTGCACTTTGGACTCTTCAGGGATATCGCTGGTACAATGTAACTTGAATTGTTTTGGCATGTTTGGGTGCAAAATAGGACCATGTCTAGCCTAAATCTACCCATCCAGACATGTTGGAACTATCTGTTTGGCCATATGAGGAGAAGAACAAAAGTTACACCCCTTTGCAACTTTACACTGCCTCCTTCTGATGATTTTTGGGGCAGCAGAAAACCTTTCACCACGGGCAAATGCCTCATAGATATAAAAAACTGAGAGATGTTATTATATAGGGACCCTACGTGATCGCGTTGCCTCAGATGGAATGTATCTAAGTAACACAGTTTCTGAGTAACAACTCGTCAAAGATTGCTACCTTTTTACACTTTGGACTCTTTAGGGATATCACTGGTACAATGTAGCTCGGACTATTTCAGCATGTTTGGGTGAAAAATAGAAGTATGCCTAGCTTAAATGTACTCATCCAAATGCGTTCAAATAGTCAGTTTGGTCGCATCAGGAGTAGGATGAAAGTTACACCCCTTTACAACTTTACACTACCTCCTTCTGATGATTTTTGGGGCAACAGAAAACCTTTCACCACGGGAAAATGCCTCAGAGATATAAAAAACTGAGAGAGTTTATTATAGAGGAACCCTACATGATCATTTTTCCTTAGATGAAATGTTTCCAAGTGACACAGTTTCTGAGTAACAGCTCGTCAAAAATTGTTGCCTTTTTGCACTTTGGACTCTTCAAGGATATCGCTGGTACAATGTAGCTCAAACTGTTTCAGCATGTTTGGATGTAAAAGAGGACCATGCCTAGAATAAACGTACCCATCTGGATGCATTAGAACTATTGGTTTAGCCACACGAGGAGAAGAACAAAAGTTACACCCCTTTGCAACTTTACACTACCTCCTTCTGACGATTTTTCGGGCAGTAAAAAACCTTTCACCACGGGCAAAGACCTCAGGGATATAAAAAAATGAGAGAGGTTATTGTAAAGGGACCCTACATGATCATTTTTCCTCATACAGAATGTCTCTAAGTAACATGGTTTCTGAGTAACATCTCGTCAAAGATTGCTGTCTTTTTGCACTTTGGACTCTTCAGGATATTACCGATACAATGTAGCTCAGACTGTTTTAGCATGTTTGGGTGAAAAAAGGACCATGCCTAGCCTAAACATACCCATATGGATGCGTTGGAATAGTCAATTTGGTCGCATCAGGAGTAGGATGAAAGTTACACCCCTTTAGAACTTTACACTACCTCCTTTTGACAATTTTTGGGGCAGCAGAAAACCTTTCACCACAAGAAAATGCCTAAGAGATATAAAAAACTAAGAGAGGTTATTGTAGAGGAACCCTACATGATCGCGTTACCTTAGATAGAATGTTTTTAAGTGACACAGTTTCTGAGTAACAGCTCATCAAAAATTGTTTCCTTTTTACACTTTGGACTCTTCAGGGATATTACTGGTATAGTGTAGCTCAGATTGTTTCAGCATGTTTGGATGCAAAATAGAACCATGCCTAGCCTAAATTTACCCATTTAGATGCATTGGAACTATAAGTTTAGTCGCATCAGGAGCAGGACACCAAAAATGCAAATGTTGCTTTGTGTAACTTGACAACATTGACACTTTTTTGCAACAAGACTCAAAGACTGAAACTAGCCCCAAATGACTCAAAATCACTCAAAAACATATGAAATGGTCTTAGAAGACCTTATTACATACAATTGACTCAATCAAAAAAAAATTTCAATTTTTGACCCCTCTTGAAGGCATGACAACCTGCGTGCCCCTGCACCATTAGTGCAACTGAAGTCAATAAAGTTTTCCTATTAAGAAAAAGAGCTTCCCTTAGCTTCAAGAAATATAAATATTCTATACTAACAAGGCCAACCACATGAAGGTGGAAGCTCATGTGGCCTCACCTAAGACCTAAGACACATGTATTCTAGTAGACGTAGAACACCTAAGACACCTAGATTAGATTAAATACCTTTTTTCTAGTCTCTATCTACCTAGTTGACATATCGTATATACCTTTAGAGACACCTATTATCTAGTTAGAAACCAAGACACCTAGAGACACCTATATTTTATACTTTAACCCTAATCCCTCAACCCTCAACGTCAAACACTAATCCCTCAACCCTTAACCCTAAACCCTTAATACTATACCTTAAACCCTAATCCCTCAACCCTCAACCCTAATCCTAAAACCCTAATCCCTTAAACCCTAGACCCTAATCCCTCAATACTATACCTTAAACCCTAATCCCTTATCCCTAAACCATCTAACCCTATCCCTAATCCCTATACCCTCGACACTCTACTTTAACCCTAATCCTTCAACCCTCAACCATGTCCCTAAACCCTCAACCATTGAACCTCAACCCTCAACCCTCAACGTCAAACCCTAATCCCTCAACCCTAAACCCTCAACACTATACCTTAAACCCTAATCCCTCAACCCTCAACCCTAAACTCTATCCCTAAACCCTAATCCCTCAACCCTCAACCCTAATCCCTCAACCCTAATCCCTTAAACCCTAAACCCTAATCCCTCGATACTATACCTTAAACCCTAATCCCTCATCCCTAAACCCTCCAACCCTATCCCTAATCCCTATACCCTTGACATGCTACTTTAACCCTAATCCCTCAACCCTCAACCCTATCCCTAAACCCTCAAACCTTGAACCTCAACCCTAAACCCTATCCCTAATCCCTCAACCCTTAACCCTAATCCCTCAACCCTAACCCCTATCCCTAAACCCTCAACTCTGAACACTATGCCTTAAACCCTAATCCCCATCCCTCAACCCTTAACCCTTAAAACTTAAACCCTAAAACATATCCCTACACCCTTAACACTCGACACTATATCTTAAGCCTTAAACCCTAAACCCACATCCCTAAAGCATCAACCCTCAATCCTTAAACCTTCAACCCTAAACCCTATCCCTAATCCCTATACCCTAAAGACTCTACTTTGACCCTCAACCCTATCCCTAAACCCTCAACACTCAATGTCAAACCCTAATCTCTTAACCCTTAACTCTAATCCCTCAACCCTAAACCCTATCCCTAAACCCTCAACACTATACCCAAAACACTATACCCTAAACCCTAATCCCTCAACCCTAAACCCTATCCCTAAACCCTATCCCTAAAGCCTCTCTCATTTTATTATATCTTTACCCTCACCTCTCTATCTCTCACCTTTGTTTCCCCTCACCTCTCTACCTATCCGTAAACCCTAAACCCTATCCATGAACCCTCTACCCTTGACACTATACGTTAAACCATAATCCCTTAACCCTCAGCCCTAAAGCCTCAACCCTCAATCCTTAAACCTTTAACCCTAAACCCTATCCCTAATGCCTCTACCCTAAACTCTATCCCTATTCCTAAACCCTCGACACTATACCTTAAACCCTAATCCCTTATCCCTAAACCCTATCCCTCAACCCTTAACCCTTAAAACTTAAACCCTAAAACCTATCCCTAAACCCTCAATGCTCAACACTATATCTTAAACCCTAATCCCTTAACCCTCATCCCTAAAGCCTAAACCCTCAATCATTAAACCTTCAACCCTAAACCCTATCCCTAATCCCTCTACCCTCGACACTCTACTTTAACCATAATCCCTTGACCATCAACCCTATCCCTAAATGAACTCTACTTTAGATTTAATACTCTACTATTGTAGTGATTTAATACTCTACTATTAAAGCTTAGCATTCACACAAATGCAGATGTTCATATTATAGAAGACTGAATTATATTAGACTATTAGAGATCCCTCAGAAAAATGTAATAACAAAACTTATTTGCCTTATGTTAGCTTACAATTAAACCCATTCTTTTTGACACTCTTCTCTTAATAAAGTAAGAGTAATAAGAATAGTAGGCAGAGAATTTTATCTTACTAGTATGCATGGTCGGTTTACATTATGTGACTTCATTTTCATTGAATAAAAAAGTTTATCTAATTTGAAAGGTGGGGCAGAGTTCACTGTCATGTGCTTTTCTAGATGATAGGGTCCATAATGTCCAGGGTTCTTCAAAGAAAGGCTTCTAACAGAATTAAGTTTTTGTTATACCAATCCTCCTAATAAAGCTACAATTCAAATTCCTGCTTTGAAAGTTGAAATAAATTAAATTAGACTTACAATTTTGATTTTCTTCCATTGCTTCAACAACATCATTATTTTCTTCATCAGAAACCAATTTAATCAGCAACTTGCTACCCATTGGTTGACTTGAACTGCATCCTCTGTTAGAAGAAGGGCATTTTTTATCTATATCAATGTTGGTATTCATAAGTTGAAGAGCATTGATATTTTTCACACACCCATTTCTTTGAAATATCTTAACCTTAAAATATGACTTGCATATGTACTTGAACACAGCGAAATCTCCAATCTCCAGCCCATGATGATTCACAAAATTTTCCCAACCCTGCCTAAATTCTAATTTATTTATGGTACCACCTAATTGTACATCCCACTCCTGCCCACCTGGACCTTGCAACACCATATGTTTGTCTGGGTTGTCTATAAACTGTGAAACAAATGTAGGAGGAATGCGCTACCATAAACACATTACACAATTAGATTTTACAAGTTCTTAACAATGTACAGGAAATAAAAGAATGAAAAATAATGTATAGAGTTACCAGTTTTTGTATAAAGTCTCCAAGCATAATTTTGAAGGAGGCACACCCATTAAACCAATTCATTCAGCAACTTGCTGCCCATTGGTTGACTTGAACTGCATACTCCATTAGAAGAAGGGCATCTTTTATCTATATCAATGTTGGTATTCATAAGCCGGAGAGGATTGATGTTTTTCACACACCCTATTCTTTGAAATATCTTAACCTTAAAATATGACTTGGATATGTACTTGAACACAACAAAATCTCCAATCTCCAGCCCATGATGATTCACAAAATTTCACCAACCCTGCCTAAATTCCAACTTATTTATGGTACCCCCTAATTGCACATCCCACTCCTGCCCACTTCGGCTTTGCAACACCATATGATCTTCTGTGTTGTCTATAAATTGTGAAACAAATGTAGGAGGAATGTGTTGCCATATACACATTACACAATTAGATTTTACAAGTTCTTAACAGTGTACAAGAAATAAAAGAATGAAAAATAATGTATAGAGTTACCAGTTTTTGTGTAAAGTCTCCAAGCATAACTTTGAAGGAGGCACACCCATTAAACCAATTCATTCAACAACTTGCTGCCCATTGGTTGACTTGAACTATATACTCTGTTAGAAGAAGGGCGTCTTTTATTTGTATCAATGTTGGTATTCATAAGCTGAAGAGCATTGATGTTTTTCACATACCCTATTCTTTGAAATATCTTAACCTTAAAATATGACTTGGATATGTACTTGAACACAAAAAAATCTCCAATCTCCAGCCCATGATGATTCAAAAAAATTTCCCAACCTTGCCTAAATTCTAGTTTATTTATGGTACCCCTTAATTGTACATCCCTAAACCCTAAACCCTAATCCCTTAACCCTAAACCCTAATCCCTAATCTCTGAACCATAAACTCTAATCCCTAACTATAATTTATGGTACCCTAATCCCTTATCCCTAAACCATAAACCCTATCCCTAAATCCTCAACCCTCAACACTTAAACCTTAAATCCTAAACCATATCCCTAATGCCTCCACCCTAAATGCTATCCCTATTTCTAAACCCTCAACCCTCAACACTATACCTTAAACCCTAATCCCTATCCCTCAACACTTAACCCTTAAAACCTGAACCCTAAAACCTATCCCTACACCCTCGACACTCGATGCTATATCTTAAATCCTAATCCCTTAACCCTCATCCCTAAAGCCTCAACCCTAAACACTATCCCTAATCCCTCTATCCTCAACACTCTACTTTAACCCTAATCCCTTGACCATCAACCCTATCTCTAAACCCTCAACCCTCAACTCTTAATATTAAACCCTAATCTGTCAACCCTAAACCCTAATCCCTCAACCTTAAACCCTATCCCTAAACCCTCAACCCTCAGCACTATACCTTAAACCCTAATCCCTATCCCTCAACCCTTAACCCTTAAAACTTAAACCTATCCCTACACCCTCAACACTCGAAACTATATCTTAAGCCTTAAACCCTCATCCCTAAAGCCTCAACCCTCAAACCTTAAACCTTAAACCCTAAATCCTATCCCTAATCCCTCTACACTCGACACTCTAACCCTAATCCCTTGACCATCAACCCTATCCCTCAACCCTCAACTCTTAACATTAAAACCTAATCTGTCAACCCTAAACCCTAATCCCTCAACCCTAAACCCTATCCCTAAACCCTCAACCCTCAACACTATACCTTAAACCCTAATCCATCAACCCTAAAACCTAATCCCTCAACCCTCAACCCTAAACCCTATCACTAAAGCCTCAACCCTCGACACTATACCTTAAACCCTAATCCCTCAACCCTCAACCCTAATCCCTCATCCTTAAACCCTAAATTCTATCCCTATTCCTAAACCCCCAACCCTCGACACTATACCTTAAATCCTAATCCCTTATCCCTAAACCCTAAACCCTATCCCTCAACCTTTAACCCTTAAAACTTAAACCCTAGAACCTATCCCTAAACCCTTGACGCTCAACACTATATCTTAAACCCCAATCCCTTAACCCTTAGCCCTAAAGCCTCAACCCTCAATCATTAAACCTTCAACCCTAAACCCTATCCCTAATCCCTCTACCCTCAACACTCTACTTTAACCCTAATCCCTTGACCATCAACCCTATCCCTAAACCCTCAACCCTCAACCCTCAACTCTCAACATTAAACCCTAATCCCTCAACCCTAAACCCTAATCCCTCAACCCTAAACCCTATTCCTAAACCCTCAACCCTCAACACTATTCCTTAAACCCTAATCCATCAACCCTAAACCCTAATCCCTCAACCCTAAACCCTATCCTTAAACCCTCAACCCTCAACACTATTCCTTAAACCCTAATACCTCAACTCTAAACTCTAATCCCTCAACCCTAAATCCTAAACCCTATCCCTAAACACTCAACCCTCAGCACTATACCTTAAACCTTAATCCCTCAACCCTAATCCCTCATCCCTAAACCCTAAATGCTATCCCTATTCCTAAACCCTCAACCCAAGACACTATACCTTAAACCCTAATCCCTTACCCCTAAACCTTAAACCCTATCCCTCAACCCTTAACCCTTAAACATTAAACCCTAAAACCTATCCCTAAACCCTCAACCCTATACCCTCAACCATATACTTAAGCTCTAATCCCTCAATCATCAACCCTATACCTTAAACATTGAAGCCTACACACACAAACCCTCATCCCTAGACCATATAACCTCAGCCTTATATCCTAAACCCCAAATATTGTGCCTCAACCCTATACTTAAATTAAACCTAAACCATACGTGCTCTCAACCCAAGTCACCCTATGCCTTATATACTCTCAATCTATATCGTAAACCCTAAACCCAATATCATAAACCCCAATCCCTGCACCTTACACACTTAATCTTATACACTCAACAACCTGAATATTAACTCTCAACTGTAACCCTCAACCCTCTAATCTCTACCCTCTACCCTTTACCTATTACTTAAGCCCTAATCCCTCAACCCTCAACCCTCAAAACTACACAGGCTCAGGTCCTTATATACCCTAAACCCAAAACACTTACATACATACATACATACATACATACATGCATACATACATACATACATATAAACATGCATACATACATGTACATACATACAAGCATGCATACGTGTACATGCATACATACCTACAAGCATACATATATACGTCCATGAAACATACTTATGAAACTTGAACATAAATCATTCAAAGGAAGACATAACACGAGTGCGTTATAACGTGCTCGCATTATGTCAAATTAGGAAAACAATGATAAACATGCAAAAAAGGAAAAAAGCACAATATAACGCAAGCATGTTATAATGTCCTCACGTTATATTGTGCTTTGGGAATCCCAAGCCTTAGGCTTGGGATTTGCTTTGGATTTCCAACCCAAAGGCTTGGAGTGCCTTCTCAACATCCACAGACGTGTTTTTGCAAATTCTACAAGATTTCACATAATTTTGTTCTTGCTAAACCTCATATTTGCACATGTTTCAAGGTCGAACAAATTGAACACCTAAGTAATATTAGGCTTTCTCTTAGCTATTTAACGATGTAATTTTTTCACATTTTGACAATGTTAAGCCGTTCATCCTTAATTTCTTTTGTTTGTGTGTCTATTTTTGGGCAAAAACCACTATTTGGTCTTTTTTTCATTGTAAATTAACCATTGATTGAAATTTCAAAATAATTACATATTTAGAAACTAGACTCCATTCTACACATATTAAAAAAAATGATTTTCAATTAGTTTTCAAAATTTATAGGGGTAGCACGGCCAAAATTCTATTTTTTAGGATGTGCCCACTTTGAAAATTAGTAAAAAATCAAATATTCATCAAAAAATTATCAGAAAAATTAGGCATAAACTACATGCTGTCAGCTAATTTCTCACCGAAGCAATTTTTAAAATACCAAAAAAAAGTTAACCCTTTGAGGGAGCCACAAAACATGCTATGTTATGTTTTTTTGACAGAAACAACACCAATTTCTATGGCTCCCTCTTTTGAACCCCTTAATCTATACCATTTTCAAAAAAATTTATTAGTTTAGAAAGTAGACTCAAAGCACTATGAACATTGTTTTGGTTGCATCTCTAAATTTTGAGTGTAACTATGCTCAATTTCTCATCCAAGGCCAGTATTTCCTAATTTCAGAAAAAAAAAAAAAAAAAAGGCCACTTAAGACCCCTTTTTGGACCCCATCTTCTTGCACTTACCCAGAAATCACATGCAAAACAATTCTTTAGTTCTTTAGTTCTTAGTTTAATTAGGGTGTCATGGGTGGTTTGAATTTTTTTGCTCTTCTTAAGCACCCCTATTCACAAGGCTATTGCATAAACATTTTTTGTATTCTATTTTTATAAACTCAAAGGAAGTGGCTCCCAAAGCTACAATTCACTAAAAAAAGAAAAAGAAAAAGAAAACAATGTAGATAAAATAAAATAGATAGTTCAAAAGTAAAGTAAAATAACTCTTAAGTAAATAAAATAGTTTGAGACTAATATCTATCAACGTTATAGATGTATTTAAGATATCTATACTAATTTATAAACTCTCATATCAACTTTGGGGGGTTTTATTTCATCCCACCCATCTTTTATTTGAACTAGTGTATTCTATTTTATTTTTTAATATACAAGTGCATTACTCATCATTTAAAAATTATTTGAACTGATGTATTCTATTTTATTTTTTAATATACAAGTGCATTACTCATCATTTAAAAAACTAAAATTAATATAATAATAAAAAACATAAAATGAAATAGATGATATTATAATATTTAATTATATCAATTAATGCAGAGTACTTAATATTGCTTATAATTTAAAATATATTTAAATATATTAAAAAGTTAAAAATATAAAAGAATGTTAAAAAGTCTAATAAATGATCATTCATTTTCAAAAGTCACGACGATTACTGTAGTTGGATTGCTACAAACAGACGTGGTAATGTATAATCAAAGAAACAATAACAGACAAAATAAATAACACTTGAATCAAAGAAGAAGATAAAATTAACAAGGATACAAAGAGGATCTGAAAGGCCAGATAATACAAGACTTGAATCCATCTGAATATCAATCATAGAAATAATGGTTTCGGATCTCAAGGAGTTATAATGCAAATTCTAGGTTTTGGAGGATCCTATAATTTTTCAGACTTAATCAAATTTTAGTAATCAACAAGATTCTATCATCTTGTAGTTGTCTAAGGGTAGTTGTAACTATTCAAAAGCATCATCAAGCCTCTCCTTAGAAATAGGACCTATTCTTATGCAAGAGACCTGATAAGGAATCCAAGTAAAATACTAAGTCAAGCTCAAGAAGTGGTAGTCCTCTAAGCATTTTTTAGGAGATTTTCAAGATTAAAGACCAAGTTACCTTCTTCAGAGAAAATCATGGAGAGAAATAAGCCATGATTGTTGCTACTATACCTAAAGAGAGTGCCTAGTCAAGAAGATGTTAAGTGTTGCATTCAGGAGGCTTTGCCCCCTCATCCCCCGCAAGGGGTGTTGCCCCTTGACTCCATGAGGGAGAACTACCCCCTCAACCCTTGTAATAAGCACTACCCCTTAAACTTGTTGATTGTTGCCACCCCTCGAGCCCCTAATTTTCCATAAGGATTTAATTTTTTTTAAGGAAGGATTTGCCATGATAATTAATATTTTTTTCCAAAAAAATGAAAAATTCACTAAGATTTCCTACCAATTTCTCATGATGTAAAAAAATTTGACAATAAAATTAATTTTACTAAAAAAGGAAAGATTCACCAATAAAAATTAATATTTTTTTCCAAAAAATGAAAAAATTGCCAGGATTATATATATAACGGTTGTTTCTTCTAGTGATAACTTTACGAAACCTCTATATATATTAGGGGTAGTTTCTTAAAGTTATCACTAGAAGAGACAACCATTATATTATTGGGTGATGATGAGGAGGAAAATTCAAGGCCTCTATAATTTCAATTAGAAGAGGCAATGTTGGAACAAGTAACATCATATGCACCTTGTTAGATGAGGGGAGAGAGAGAGAGAGATTGATGTTCTTATTTCTATTATGTAGAGGTCTCATGGAATTCACAAGTTTACAATCTACACCTAAAAATGTAGAGAAACTATTTTTTAGAAAGAAAATTTTAAAATTTAAACTACTACTTCTGGTGGGGAATTGGAACTTTGCAATGATATTATAACAATTCTTTTTGCCGAATGGTAGAACTAGTTGGTTCTCTTTTTATATATTTTTTGCAAACAATTAAGTAACAATATTCCTCATGCAATTCTCTAACAAACAGTTGCAGCACAACTATTACGTTCTACAGGACCCTATTTTTGCATTTGGCTCCTAAATTTCCTCTCATCTATTATGTTCTACAGGACCCTATTTTTGCATTTGGCTATGCCTACTGATAAAATTGCTCAAACATCCTTCCAAGAGACTAAAGCATGGTCTCGTGCTTAGGCTACTGCTTCTATTTTTAAGAGAAATGTGAGCCCATGCATATTTCTTTTAACATCTACAGTAAATATTATTTTCCTAGAGCAACAATATTCACCAATACTTTACCTTGGCCTGTGTAATTTCAGGAATCTCGCATTTCAAAGTTCAAATAGTTAAATAATATCACAATGCTCAATACTTGCCAGAGAAGGACAACTTCATGTGATTACTAGTTCAACTCCGCTGGAAACAAAAGCATTGAGTGAGGGTTTGTGCTACAAACTGCAAGACAATTTGACTAATTCATTACCTTTTTTTGCTAAAAAGCTCATTCTAAAGCCCTCCCACCATTAATACCAAGCCAAGAAAAAATTGCCAAAAAAAAAAAGTTAAGAATTAATAAATTCATTTGCATTTTGGTACCTTGTCACCATCAATTGTCAACGCAATGTTTCTATTATTTTAAAATATGTTAATATTTTAAACCCTTTATTTCATTTTTGCACTTACTATTCAAGTATCAACCAATCAGTGAACAGAAAATTAATATTTTTTAAATTACAGTATAAAATACACAATTTTAAACTTTAACATTGTTGTTTGGAACTTTAAATACTAAAAAATGATTAGCTTCATAAAAAAACAAAATTACATCCAACCTTTAGTTATGAACTAAAAATAAAACTAATATAATAATATAAAACATAAAATGAAATATAAAATATTATAATATTTAATTATATCAATTAATGCATAGTACTTAACATTGCTTATAATTTAAAATATATAAATATTAAAGAATAAAAAATGCAAAAGAATATAAAAAGTCCAATAAACAGGCCGACCATTTTCAAAAGTCACGACGGTTACTGTAGTTGGATTGCTACAAAGAGACGTCGTAATGTATAATCAAAGAACAATGACAGACAAGATAAATTACACTTGAATCGAATAAGAAGATAAAATTAACAAGGATACAAAGAGGATCTGAAAGGCAAGATAATACAAGAATTAATACATCTGAACATCAAGAGAAGTTTAATCCCTAGTCTGCTATCAAGCATAGAAAGAAGAATTGATTGAATCCATCTGAATATCAAGCATAGAAAGAAGATCTGAAGCAGTCACAAGACTTGAATCCATCTGAATATCAAGAATATAAAGAGGAACTCAAACAAATTATGGAGGGAGGAATTAGCAGTTCAAACATGCAGTCTTATCCTGTAAGGGCAGGGAGTAATAATAATAATGAGTATGAGACTCCAGAGCTGAACATACCCCCAAATGATGATGCCATGATTCGTGAGCCTCCTCCACTGAACCAGCCCCCTAGACGCTCCTTCAGAAGCCTCCCTGAAATGTTTTTCCAATTCCCCGAATTATTGCATTTGAATCGTAATCCAAATAATGAGGGTGATCCTAAGATTTCTCTGGGAGAGCCCACTCCCAGAGATGAGATCGTGGAGAAATATATCAAGCTTAACAAAGATGATTGCGTTATATGCATGGAGCCCTTTGCTGGGGATGGTAATGATACACCTTCTCCCGTGGCTAATCTATCCTCACCTCAGTTAAAAGGCCTCAAACAGTTCTCTGGCTGCCTTCATGTTTTCCATTATAAATGCATTTACAGAAGCTTTGCCAAGTGTGATTTCAGGTGCCCCATCTGTAGACGTGACAAAGATGCTGCTGATTATAATGGGGATTCTCAGTCCTCATAAATGCGCCTGGAGTACTTTTTTTTTGGGTTGCTCCACTGATAGAATTTTGAACAATCTCTCTGAAATATTAGTAAAATTTGCAATGTCCATACCAATTTTCATTCAGTCTTATGGTCATTTTGAGAGAATGGTTTAATACAGTTACATATTAACAAAATTGTGTCATTTTGTGTAAAGTTGGACTCATTTTTACATCTTTCACCTATCTTCATTTACATACATTCACACACATTAGGCCTTATCCTATTCATTCCTATATATTTTTACATACAATTTACATTTATTACATCCCTTGGAACAAAATCTTGGAATCTAAAGATATAGAAATAAATTTAGTCATTGTTAATTCTAATGGCCAAAATATTATTGTTTGTTGTTTTCACCATCTTTTGAACCATAACTTAGAACTAGCACTTGCACCCACCCATAGGAGGTTCAAGGAATATGCCGATGGGAACAACCGATGAGTTTAGAAAATTTTCTAGCGTGAATTTTTTTTACGGCGTGAGACAATTCCGAGCACTATAATGCTCACATATAAAAGCCTATCGGCTAATTATAACTTCTTATATTCCTTGTAAGCATAACAATGAACTCTAAATTGAGTTACTCTTTGAATTTGTTGGATTGATTTCATGCATGAGGAATTAATCTTATACCCATGGATTTGACTTCTAACATTTCAAAATTTAAATTCAAAGTATATTCCTTGTAAGCATAACAATGAACTCTAAATTGGGTTACTCTTTGAATTTGTTGGATTGATTTCATGCATGAGGAATTGATCTTACACCCATGGATTTGACTTCTAACATTTCAAAATTTAAATTCAAATTTGGCTTACTAGTAACTATTTCACTAGTCATTATGAGTTGACTAAACGCATGTTTGTGTGATTTATTGTTGTATTCTTTTATTTAAAAGTATTTAATTATATTTGGTTGATCATCATGTAATCATTTGAATATAATTCACATTAATGAAAGGAGCCTATTAGGTCCACTTACATTGGAGTGCCTAAAATGAATGTAAATATGCACTACAAGCATATTTAGAGGTATTTATTGTTAGAAGCATTTGTACATGTTTGAAGCTTGTTGTCTTTAATCATTACACTTAAAGTCAGTCTTTTCTAGGGATTGACCTAGGAGAATGTGTACCCCAATGATTTAGAAGCCCTCTAAAGGTATTTTTAAAAAATGTGAATCCTCACTATTAGAATATTTCAAATATTCACTTATTAATTTTTCATTCTAATTATGCTTTATAGTGTTTTAATACATTTAAGAGTAGAGGTTGATTTAACAGTGTGCTTTAATGCATATGTTTAGGTGTGGATTTATCCCACATGGACTACACCTCATAGGTCACTAGTTTTGTGACTATTAAAAGATGTAAGTTGTATTATGAATGTAACCATTGAAGCAAAGTCATGTTGTTGTGTAACTGAGTTTTTAAATAGTGAATTGATGAAGTTAGGTTACCTAATGCACTCATTATTTAATTTCTTTATCTAAGTGTTTCACATTTTCCTTCAATATGTAGTTCCTATGTGAAATCATTTCTTAACATGGTATTAGAGCTATCAATGTGTATGTTGCAACCTCAAAAGTTGTCTAAGGCTTATTAGACAAAAGTGCTGAACTGTACTTGCTACATTGGTAATTGAATGAGAACAAAGGTTGTGAATGAGGTGACCCTATTGAAGAAATGGAGTGGTAGGAAGCCTTGCTTGTCTCACTTCAAATTATTTGGTTGCATTGCTTATGCACATGTTTTTTCTTTGAGAAAATGTGAAGAAACTTTATCTGAAGACTCAAATATAAATCTTTGTCAATTACAGTGAAGAATCCAATGCATGGAGACTATGGGATCCAATGATTAATAAGTTGCTCATTCGTAAATATGTGGTATTTGATTAAGGGAAGAGTGGACTAGCTAGTAAGAACACCATGATTCCAAATCTACTAACCCCAAATGTGTGCTCTCCCACTCAAAGTTTCGTGATGTTAAATTTTTAGAATATAGATGAACAGGGGAAATAAATCACAATAATTGAGAAAGCTAAATGAATCAAAGAGACTACATAGAAGAGGCTAGAAACCTCTAATAGTGGAAAAAGAATGCCTAAATATGTAAGGTGGACCCTTTGTAATGCTTCAATAGAGGTAAATGTGCCAAATAGCAAGAAGACAAAAAGTCAATTTGCAAACCATACTTTGGTGGTTAATGTAAATGATTTTCATGATTTGGAGACATATAGGGAAGCCAAAGGCAATCAACATTTGGAAGTAGTAATGTATGATGAATATGGTTCTCTTTTGAAGAATTAAACTTAGGAGTTGTGAACATTACTGAGAGGTAAGGTCATTGGTTGCAAGTGGGTCCATAGTACCATGTTCACCTTTAAAGGGGAATTTGAGAAATATAAAGCTAGACATGTCACTAGGGAGTACTCATAGACTTAAACCCTGGGATATAATGAGATGTTATCTCTAGTTGTAAGGTTCACGATAGGGATGATATAAGTGGTAGGTGCATTAGTTTGATGTCAATAGTGCATTTCTTCATGGTGATTTGCAAAAAGAGATCTTCATGCAACAACCTCTTGGATTAGTGAAGGAAGGAGAGGAGCATTTAGTTTGTAGATTTAATGTCATTATATGAATTAAATTAGGAACCTCTTGCATGGTATCAGAAGATTGGTTGATATATTTAGTGTTGGGTTTTGAAAAGAATCCCAATTGGTATGTTAAGAAGATTGATTGCAAAATGTTCATTATTTTTCTCTATTTTATATTTGGGTTTGTTTCACTACTTATAGCTTTACAAGCATGGGAGGACAAAGAAAAGTTTGTCTCTTAGTTGAAGTATGTCAAATAGTTATTGATAAGATTCAGGATGGAGGATATGAAAGTTTCCAAAACACTATGTGGTCATCGTATAAACTTGATGTAGAATATAGGGACAAATGAGGTAGAGAGACCCTATTGACCAAAGTTCTTCTTCATGATATATGTCCTCATATTTGGAGATTATTTAATCTCATGGCTCTAAGAAGTAGAATAGCACATTTCAAAGTTAACAATAAAGGCATAGTATAGTTGACTAGCTCAAGAATTGAATGAAGTAGCACGGGGTTACAAGAGATGCTAGATCAACTTTGTATGTGTTAAAATACATACACATAATTCTTTGTGATAATCAAAATCCTCTTTATATTTCTAAGAACCATGTCTTTTATGTGAGGCATAAGCATATCAAGATCAAGAATCACAAGATTCATAAACTATTGGAGCTTTAGAATATTTTAATTGGCTATGTTGGGACACAAGATCAAGTGGAAGATACCTTCACCAAGCCATTGATAGAGACCAATTTCATCAAGTTTTAGCAATAGTTTTATCTCAAAGAGATTATCATGAAGGGATATTGTCATCATGACATTCTCTTTCGTGTCCATTCACTATCTGTGTTATAATGAATTATGTGTTGTAAATCCTTCAATTTGCCATTAAGGGGGATACTAGAATATTTTAAATATTCTTTTATTATTTTTTTATTATAATTAAATGATTTATAGTATTTTAATGCCTATGTCTAGGTGTATGAATTTATCCCACATAGATTATACCTCAAAGATCACTAGTTGTGTTACTCTATTTAAATATTAGTTGTAGTATGATCATAATAAAAGAAAAACTATGATGTGTAAATAAGTTTTTAGAGAATGAGTTAATAAAGTTAGGGTATCTAATGTACTCATTATTTAATTCCTTTTTCTAAGTGTTTCGTCATTTCCTTCAATATGCAAGTCTTATGCACAATGATTTTCCTAATATTAAAGTAGAGCGGACAATAGTGAATCTACAAACCTGTAGAATTGACCTAGGCCACTTTGTCACCTAAGATTATATCTATGGGTGTAGAACTAAATTAGGCCACTTTTATAGTCATGGGCTTGAACCAAAAATTTTAAAATTCAAAATTTCAAATTCTTGCCTTGTTAACCACTTGACTAGCCATTATGAGTTGACCTAACACACATTTTTTTGATTTGTGGGTCTTGGTTGCTATATTTAGACATTCATTTACTCATTTGAAATAATAAGGACTATTGAATGTAGGAGTTATTAAACTTACCATGTCATGGTTTCATCAAGAAAGAATTTATGAGAGCATTATAGTAGCATTATCAAGGATCCTACCCAAGTTTCCTAAGACTAGTTATTGAAACCTTTTAGTAATGTCATGACCCTGCCCAAAAGAATCACCAAGTATCTCTAAAACCCTTATGTTATAATTTGGATTAATATGTATACTCTAATTGAGATATCTATTATTAGGGGGATTCATTGTTAGAGTTGGTGTGGTAAGGGTTTAGGGATTAAGATGTACAAGTGCTTGTAAATCAAATATTTCTATAATATGACATATTTGTCATAGCTCATCTAGGTTTTTTGTGCTGAGACTTTAATATATGTGAAAGGAAGCTAACATCCAAAAACACTTCTGACACTAATCTAGAAGGAGAGATGAAAATAAAATATGATGTAATATAATTTGTAAAAAATCAATAACACAATAAAATCATTCATCATAACACAATGATATATCCTATGAAAACCCTTTTAGGAGTGTAATGTAGAAAATTGCATACCCTTGGAATTTCACACTACATTTTTCATTCATTTTGGTGTCCACTCCCCTAGTATGTTTTAGGGATCATTTTAGCCCTACCTTAGCATTTTTTCTAACCCACAAATGCTATGTTTGTGTTATGTTCTAGCCATTGTACACTTATTTTGGTAAAATTTCATTTAAGTGCTTTGATTCTTTCACTGTCCTAAGGTGTTCTATGAAATTAGGAGTTAATGTCACTCAAACACTACCACTTAGCATGGATGTCCACATAATGTGCTAGCATCCCGAGCCTATGTGGTGCCAAATGACCATTTCTTGAGATTTACTTACCACATCCTATGATGTGAGATATTTTGTGTAATGCATCTATGCCTTCAAATGGCTTTCTTTGACCAACTTCTCTTTTTCCATCCAACCTCTTCATTTTTTAAAAATCTTTGGCTCTCTTTTTAGCTAGATAGTTTGCATCTTCATTTTGTAAGGCAATTAAGTTCCATCTTACCCTCTTTATTTATTCTCTTTGTGTAATTCATTGGTGTGCTTGTGGCATTATGTGGGTTATCTCATTTTCTCTCTTTGTTCCAATAATTCACTAGTTTGCTCTTGTTTTACATAGATTAGTTTCATATCACTCATTTACTCTATTTTTCACTACTGTTATTTATCTAGATGCACTTTGAAGTTAATAGCACACACTTGTTTTCAATATTTTTCAATATTGGTTGTCCGCAAAGGTAGAAATACCAAAATAGGGGTTTGACATGAAGGAAATCCCTCAAATAGCCCCAACCTTCTTTGGTTTTTCCTACAAATTCCATGTTCAGAGGAGAAGATTACAACCATACACTATTTTTGTGAACCTTCTTCCTTTAACTCTTTTTTATGTTAGTCATTTCATTCCTTTTGAGTAATAGTGATAAGATCTTTTCAAGTTTAGTTTATTTCAAATGTCATTTGGATGTTGCTAGTAGTTGTCCTTATCTTCAGTTGTGTAATTTGAGTGAAATAAAGTAGAACATAGTAGAGATTTTTAATTTTTTGCACTCTTTGGACTATAGTACATGAAGTACAAATGTTTGTATGACACACTGGTGTCCTTGGTAGTGACCTCCTCCATCTAGCGATAAGTTCCTCTTTATTTCCCTCTTTCAAATCTTCAATTTCATGTCTAGTTTTTCTATAATTAGTGATTTATCAGTTTATTCTTCATCTTCATAGAGATTTAGTACACTTTACTCCATTTGTAATGCTCTAAGGATTGTAGACATTATTCTATTTAAAAACAATTAGAAGTAGAAAACTATGCAATCCCAATGTGGTTGTAGTGAAGAGTTCATTTGACTAATATCTCTTAGTTGAACTGTAACTTTTCCTCCTCTAAAAGAATAGAACTACCCTCTAAACTCCAAACCAATATGTTAATCAACAACAATATTGGTTACAATACAATCCATGAAAGGATCCTCACAAGAGACAATACTAACACTAAGATCTAGAGTAATATTGACATCATAGTTCAATACCTTCAAAGTACACTATGCAAACACCATCCCAAGCACTCAATAAAATAGAGAAACCAATACATGAAACAACCAAATGGGAATCATAAAACCATGATCTAATACCATCCAATAGTGGTTCCCACATCTCCTAGTTAAATTACAACACCCAAATCCAAGAGAGGTCCTATAAGAATATGTCATAACATCTCATAGTTATTCTCCCAACTTGGGTGTTCTAATTTGTCTCAGTTAAACCCTCCAAAGATGATTTAAGGAAATCATCATGATATCCCATAGGTTGGTGAATGTTCTTGATCAACATGTGTAACTTCTTCTTACAACTCTCTTATGCATCATAGATGCTCTTACATTCCTGAATTGGTAGCTTAACTTTTGAAGGCCATAACTTTTGATCTGGGAACCCAATTGAGCCCATTTTTAAAAATTGAAGATCTTAGAGAGCTCCACATCACCATAACCCATTTTATCTAGTTAAAGCTCATTTTTTGTTTTATTTGGGGCCAAAAATAACATCTATAGCCCAAAAAATTTATTTTGAACATTAGGATGAAAGCTTGAGACACCTTTCCTAACATTATCCCACTTGTCAAACACCTTGTAAGAGCAAAGGTAATACCAACGCTTGAGCTTCTCTATCTAACTGGCTTGCACGATGGATCTTGATTAGTTATTTTGGCATTGGAGGATATGTAGTGATGTTTCTTGGATCCTATTATGAAGTGTTGTAATCCACAACTCATTTTCTCTGCAATATGTGTTTGCCCTATGCCGACCTATACAGTATTACATGTTTCATATAAGAGACTTTTTTGGTGCCAACCTAATCAATGTTTTGAAATGTTACAGAGGATATATAGAGAAGAACAAATTCATTTGTGGAGTGTATGAGTGCATATGCATGTGATAGAGCAGAATCCAAAGGATGAAGTGTGCAAAGTCGGTATGATGAAGTAATTGTGTAGAAAAGAGGACCGTAACATTAGCATAAGTCAGATGCTTCTTTCATAGCAGTTCATAGTTATTATATCATTGTAATTATTTGTAGCACTGAGCTTTCTTCAGGGAGTAGTAGCTTCCTTGGGTTGTATCCCTAAAAAAAGTCAGTAGGGAGTAGTAGCTTCCTTGGGTTGTACCCCTAAAATAAAGTTGTAATCTTTATTGTAGTGAGCATTATATATTGTGAGCTAACACTCACCATGGTTTTTCCCATTTTTGGGTTTTCCACGTAAAAATCCTAGTGTCATTGTGTTGATTAAGGTGGTGCATAATTTACTTTCTGTTCTCTAAGTATTTTGATTTGATCTACAAATAAAGTAGTTAAGTTTTTGTATATGTTGATTCACCCCCCTCTCAACATCCTTGTGTGCTCAACATGCTCCATTGGACTATATTGATTTCATGTAATAAATTAGTTTGCATGTTTGATACTGTTGTATGGTGTGTCCATTTTCAAAGTAGTTATTTTTTGTTGTCAATTTTTTTTAATTTAAAACCAAGATTTTCCAACTTGTAGTGGTTGCATCATAGGACATCAGTGTCCACACCCCGATGCTCAGGGACTACCTGAGGCATTATTCCCTACAGGCCAGCATTTATTGCTCAGTTGGTAGGCATTAATGGAGCCACCGAATGGAGTTATGGGAATGAGAACTGCAATAACAGAGATGAAAATTATGGTAAAACCTATAGTGATGTTCTCATGGGCGACGATGCCGAAGCATCGTCTGAAGATGCTAGTTTTGAGATCCAGAATCCTCTTGGAACCAATTGTGGAATCCCTGGCAGTGATGGAGAGACGAGAACTGAGGAAGGAGAAGGAGAAAAAGGTGAGGACCTCAACTTACCTAGGAAGATTATTCTTTACCCTGATCTTGATATGCAAAAAGATTTGTTGTCTGAGGAAAATAGATTAAGGAATGTTGCCATTTTCTTTGCATGTTTGAATTTGGAAAAACTCTCGTTAAGATGATGTTTTGATAGCTGGTTAATTCAAGTGTGGGGAAGAAAACTGGGAATACAGTTTTCATTTTGTCGTATGATACAAAATGGGTTGTTTGTAATTTTTCTGAAGAGCCATAATATGTAGAAAAGGGTGTTAGATAATAGAATATTGGTCAAACCCTTTTCAAGGTCTTTCCTTGGGTGCTTGAAATTTCACACAAGGAAATTATGTTTTGTTTTGTGCCTAAATGGATCCTTATTAAGAATGTTCTAGAGAAAATGTGGTCTTTTCTGCCCCAAATACTTGAACCAATTTGGAAATCTTAAAAGTGGATGAGACCCAAGTTACATTGCCTCATATGAATGCGAGGGTCTTGGTTTATTTTAAAATATGGGTTTAGATCCCTAAAATGGTGGAGATTAACTGGAATAATAAAATTATTAGTTGTGAAATAGTAGGGCTAGGATGGTTGAACTCTTGGTTTTTATGCCAAATAGAGGGTCGCCAAAGAAAATATTGCCCTGTTATCAATATAAAGAAAAAAAAGAAGGGTTGGGTTTCAATACCAGTACTCCTTTTGATAATCAAAAGGAAGGAAATAATATGGATAGAGAATTTATGGTAGGAGATTATTGTTATGGCTCCTTTCCGAAAATAGATATGCAGACAGAAACCTCCTCTGTAGACAATGTAGTAGAAATGGCCATTGAAACTAGCAATGGGGATCCCGTTGATCACTGAAATCTAACTAAGTGTGAAAAATTATAGGATCCTCCAAAACCTATAATATGCATTATAACTCCTAGAGATCTGAAACCATTCTCAAACATCTAGAAACTATAGACATGAAATATAACTTAAAGTACATAAGGAAGTAAATGTCCATATGTAAATGTCACTTATACTTAAAATGTGTATTTCATGCATATAGCCCTAACCTGACCTAGAATTATGTACTTGTACAATACACCAAATTTTGATTCTATGATTGCAACTCTTTGCCATTAAAAAATCCTCGGTCTCTTCCTAGACATGAGCCTACTCTAGAGTGAAAGAAGTTGGAGGATTTGCTACACTTATCATCCAAAGCATTTTAACTATTCTAAAACGTGAGCATGTTATAGTGCGCTCACATTATAATGTGAGCGCATATTTTACTAGGTTGGATGTACCTTTTGGACGCCAAGGACGTGTTTTCAATAAAACTTAGAAAATCAACTAAATCTTGAGCGTGCTCTCCATCAGTTTTACATGTTTTTCAATGTCAATATGAAAAAATGCCAAAGATGACTTCAAGTTTTTTATTAGCTTTCTAACCATATATTTTTTTCAAAAATCTGATAACATTAAGGTTTCGATCTTGAATTTCTTTTGCTAATGTATTTTTTTTGCATAAAACCTATGTCTAGTATTTTTGGTGTTGTTTTTTACGTGTTTATCAAAATTAGAAATAAATTACATTTTTATATTTTAGACTCAATTCTATACACATTGAAAAAAATTGATTTGTGATTAGTTTCAAAAAAAATTAGGGCGGAGCACACTCAAATTTTTATTTTTCAGGATGTGTCCACTTTGAAAATTCATAAAAAATCATATATTCATTAAAAAAATTAATAGAAAAATGAGGCATAAACTACATGATGTTAGCTAATTTTCACTGAAGCGATTTGTGAAATACTTAAAAAAAAGTCAACATTTTAAGGGGAGCACACTAGACACTATGTTATATTTTTCTGACAAAAGCATAAGCACTTTGTGTGCTCCCCCTATTTGAACCTCTTAATCTCCACCATTTTTAGAAAAAAAAATAGTAGTTTAGAAACTAGGTTCTGAGCACTACAAATCTTGTTCTTATCACATCTTCTAATTTTGAGCGTCACTATCTTCAATTTCTCATCCAAGATCATTTTTTACTGATTTCAAAAGAAAAAAAAAAGTGGCCACTTTTGACCCCCTTCTGGTCCCCCATTTCCATGCACATACCCTATATATAGGTTTAAATGTTGATACTTTTATACGATCATAGGAAGTGGCATCGATGTTACAGAGAAAATTTAGTGATAAATAAAATTTACAGAAGAAATGTAATGCAATGGAAGGCCTTGCAGCCTGCTAAGGGGGTGGCGCCCACCATGGGGATCCTCACAGCTTCACATGACTCCCATAAGGAGGTTGCGGTCTGCCTTATGGCAGTGCCCACCATAACACTTAAACTCTTTTCCATTTGTTTTAATATATATATAATCATAAACCAATTCAATCCTATTGACATAATATTCATTCTACACAATAGATTGGAATTTCAACAGAATATATTGCATGTAAATAAAACACATAACTCACATAATTTTTGTGGCTAATATATTTTCTCCAATTTGTTCAATTATTTAAACAGAAATTTATAAATCCATGATATATACCCAATTACAATCCTTTTCATACAAATAGAACATATGGATCTCAAACTCCAATGCCAAAATTATAGTTTGATTTCAAAAGGAACTTACACACTCTATAATATAAACATGTACAAACTGGTCTCCTAGAAGCCTTGACACAACCTGCAACCACGATTAGAACACAAATTGGACAGCCAAGGCATGCTCTCCACCCTACCATAGGGTTTGATCACAAACTCACTCCCAAGCTGGAGACCTTCCAAAAACTAGGTTTTTGCTTGCAAAACAAGAGTATGACACAAACAAGCATAAACACACATGCAAAACTCACTAAAGATGACCCACAAACTATGAATCCTCACATTCATTACAGGGGGAATGACGGGATCATAATCATCCCTATTGGGGGATAAATAACCACAGCCTCCTCATTAATTTTCCAATACCCACACAATAACACAACCACCTCCTCATCACCATAACTCAACAACACCATTACACATTTCCAATAAACAACTCCTTTTTCCACTCACATCATGATACACCATAATGCATCAAAATAAACGCATCAATACCACAATCACTCCATAATCAAATGAAAATCCATAACCAAAATGATCCCCCAAGAGAGGCTCCACACCTCTCTCATACCCCAAAACGTGGGAGGCTCTCACTCCTCAAGGGAGATTAGCTCCCAAACAATCCATCCCACAACACAAAAAGAATTGACAAATTTTACAAAGAAGAATATAAGAAACACATTCAAACCCATTACATGCCATAGAAAATGCATAAAAACTCAATTTTACAAGATGTAGAATTGTAACCCCTACCTCTTGCTCTCCAAGTTAGGAGAACCCCATAATTTTCCAAATTCCTATCAACGAATTATGTTCGGACAATCTTCTTTTCTTCTCAAAATCTTTCCCCAAAAACCAACCCTTCTTCAAAATTTTCCTTCACAGAATTTCTTCTACCCAAAACCCCAAAAAGACCGAGAAAATGAAAAAGATAGAAAAAGATCCGAGATTATGAAATTTCCAACAATAAATAAGTAAAATCTCTCCCACAAGGTGGAAGCAGAGCATAAGAGGGAAATTTTCCCCAAACTAAATTTTCTTCGAAAAGGAATCTTTCCAAAACAATGACTCCCCCCTTATCCCATAAAAATACAATAAAATTAAAATAAATCAAATAATAATAATATGTTTTTCAATAAGCTTATCCACTCATACTTGAAAACAATAATTTTATTCACAAAAATAATATAACTAATATATTGACCATGACACATCACATGATCACACAAGCCTTAATTCCTCTGTGCGGATTAGGCTAGGGAACACGGGTTTAAACAACATAGGTTCTTTGAAGTCTTCAAATTCTTTTGCCATAGCCACCCACCTACACACTCAGTTTTGAATATCAGCATGTCATAACAAACACATCATTTTCTAACAAATATCAAATTAATTTACATCTCAATTTTAATTTTAACCTGCACATCAAATTACTCAAACATATAAATATTAAAATTCTAATATTTCAATTCCCCATGACAATATACATGTTAATCACACACTCAAAATAACTCATACATGATATTCAATCTAAACATATCTTAGTCACTTAAGTAAATCCATAATAATATCACCATAAAGAAATAGTATAATCATCTAAACATGATAGGAAAAAGCGATTGGGTTTTACACTTTGGTATGTGAAATGTAGTACATGCATCATATGCTGTGAATGCCATGTATTTAAACGCTGATAGGGTATATGTTTTCAGCTCCAAATAATCAATTAGAGGGTATATCCTGTGTGAAGTATTCTCACAAGGACCATGCTGAAAATGAATATGGTGAAGAAGTTGAGATGGGTATATGCACAAATGTTCAATGTGATAATAGCTCATGGGACTAATAATGTTGATAATATGAATACAAGCTTTCTGCCTAACATGAATAAATTTAGTTTTCTGCCTTCCTAAGTGTATGAATCAAACAGATACTAATAGTCGGGTTCCACAGAAGGGGCTGTTGCTCCTATTTCTCTTGTGTCGGTGGTTTGATGGAATTCACTTATTTAAAACTACAAAGTTTAGAATCTATACCTGAAAATGTGCAGATATTTTTTAGAAAGAAAGATTTAAACTACTACTTGCAGTGGGGGGTTAAAACTTTGCAAATCCTGCAGAAATATTTTAGCACTTCTTTTTGCCAAATGCTAGCATCCAGTTTGTGTTTTTTTTTCAAATATATTCTCCACAAATAGTTAACAGTTTTCCTTGTCCAGTTCTCAAATAAATAGTAGAGGCACCAAAAAGGAAATTACCCTTATTAATATGTCGATTCTGCATTCTACAACCTCCTTTACAAAGTGCACACGTTTTTTTTCTTAAAAATTTAGCAATCTCTCTTAAATCCTTCGTAAACCTCCAAATTACTCAAAATTGTTTTTTTTTTTTTGGATCAAAACATAGTTGTTTCTTACTTAATCTGTCTTTCTTTATCTGTGTCTTTGGATGGTGGATTGACTACCATATATATAACCGATTGGATTTTAGGAGACGTGACTGTTCCAATCGTTCTGTTTCATAATGAAATTTGTTTCATTAAACTCTGTTCTTTATAACCTCCTGAGGCTACAAAACATCAACACTCCCTCTTAGCTAGGGAGGTATAGCAAAGTCTTCCTTGAGTCCTACTCAAGGGTATCATGTCTAGTCATGGACTCTCTCAACATTACGTCCATAATGGCTACACCCAATTGTGGAATAGTTCATCACGGAGTTTCTTAACGTGATATCATCATGGAGTCACTCAACATAACATCCACCATGGCTACTCCCAAGTGTGGAAAGAGACATGTGCACAAGTGCCCATCATGGAGTCTCTCAACGTGATGTCATCATGAGTCTCTCAACATGACGTCCACCATGGCTACTCCCATGTGTGGACAGAAACATGTGCACAAGTGCCCATCACGGAGTCTCTCAACATGATGTCGTCATGGAGTCTCTCAACATGACGTCCACCATGGCTACTCCCATGTGTGGAGAAACATAAGTACAAAGGATTCATCACGGAGTCTCTCAACGTGATGTTGTCATGGAGTCTCTCAACATGATGTCCACCATGGCTACTCCCATGTGTGGAAAGAACCACATCTCATGTCAAAGATGGACGAGAGCTTTCACCTCATATTTCTCCATCTCAGAGAAATATGCATTATAGCAAAGATCACTGATGTTGAGTCTCCCTCTCAACAAGGGTACCATTCTCCACTACTCCAAGCTTGTCCTGGAAGTATGCAAACTTTACCCTGGAAAGAAGCTTGGTGAGAATATCATCCGTTTGATCATCAATGCAAATATACTTGAGTTGGATTTCTTTCCTTAGCACCATTTCTGACCCTGTTATACTTGATGCACCCAATGTACCAGACACTAGCTCTTCCTCTTAGCTGTGAGTCCCAGACTTCACAACCCCTTGCAAGATCCCTACCTTGACTTAACCTAATTTGATTAGGTCTTTGCCATACTTCCAGTCCCAGGAAGTAATGCATAAGACCAAGGTCCTTCATCTCAAATTCAGAGGTTAACTCTTTCTTACATTTGACAATGAGGTTCTCTTTTCCAGTGAGAAATAGATCATCAACATAAAGGACCAAGATTAGGACCTCACCATCAACTATCTTGAAATAAAGGTTAGAATCTGCATCATTCTTGGAGAAACCCAACCTCATCAATACCACATAATCTGAGAACTTATGAGGTCTCTTGCTTTCCCTAAAGGTTCTTCAAGGAGTTGCATATTTTTCCACCTTTTGCATGGTTTGTTGAGCCCACAGAGGCCTTTTCTGAACTATGGCAATATCTCTAGGTCCATCAGTTGGTTCTATAAGATCAACTGGATCAATAGTCTCAACTGGTTTGTTGGACTCCCTCTGAATGTCAAGAGTATGATCAAAATCCATATCCTGTGAAGTCTGTTGCTCCTCACTATCTATCTCCATGTAAGATCCTTTAGATCTTCTGAAGACTACTTCTTCCTCAAAGGAGACATCCCAAAAGATTGTGGTAGGACGTCCACAGAACCAACATTAGAACATATAGTTTGGGGGTCCAAATCATCTCTATCATCCAAGCCCTTTGAGATGACTTTAGATGTAATCTCCTCCAATTTTAAGTTGTTGCAAATGTTATCCATAGCAGCTACTTCATTTTTATCCCCTACATCTTCTATGGATGCTTCATTTTGATCTGCCACATCTTCTATGGATTCTTCATTTTGAATCCCCACATCTACATATGCTTGATTTAAACTCTCCACATCTTCTGTAACTGCTTTAGAAATCTGTTCAAGAGGCTCTTCAATAAAGGCCAACTTCTTGATGACCTGATCATTGGGTGTGTCCTCAATTGTCATTTTTGTAACTGTCACATCAGATACCATTGCACATTCTTGTGTGGCAATCTTAGGATATGCTATTCTCTTATCAACAAAGGTACCAGGCTGGACGGTCATTGCAGAATCAACATCATCCTAAACAACTTCAAGACTTCTAGGCTCAATTTCATCCTCATCAGGTGCTTCACTACAAGGGGTTTTAGAAACATCCTTGGCATTTTCTTCAAGGTCAATTGAGTTACCATCCACCTTCTCCTCTCTTGTGTCTATTTCATCATTCGATACAGATGATGATGAACCAACATCTGATTCTTTGGGAGAATCAACAAACATCTCTGAGATCTTGACCTGGGTGCCTCCACAGACACACCTAGATTACTTTTTCAATCCATCCTCCACCGCCAATACTCTTTCTAGACCATTGAACTAGCATAATCCATTGTATTCCATTGGGATTTGAGGATTGTCTCCTCATGCCCATCAAACAAAATAGTCTTGAAAATCTTATGGGAATACAATTTATCATCCAAAGGAGCATTGCAGCAAGTGTATAGTTCCTTACTTGCCTAGCCATTCATTGCTTTCTCGTCTGGCTCTGCACCTCATGGCTTGAACTCATCGTTATGACCATTTGTCAGCAATCCCGTGGCAACTATTTTCTTTGGTAGATCGAAATGTCTGCTACCATTGACATACATGTCAACCAAAGAATTTCCAACAAAGACATTTGTGTCTAGCCCAATTACTATACTATAACCATGGAGACTCCTACCCATTTGGGGATCTCAAACATTAGTACAAACACTCAAAATACTAGTAAAGGTATACTGATTCGGCATTATTCCCGTTCTTTGCATTTGGTAAAACAAATCTAAACCTTCTTTGGCATGGCCATATCGAGAATACCCTGCAATCAAAGAATTTCAGGAAACTTCATTTCGTTTAGAAATTTTGTCAAAAAGTTGTCGTGCATAACTCCCCATTCCAGCCCCGTCGTTGTACGCAAAGCATACGATGACAACGCCTTTCTTTATAGCCGCAAAGGCTCCAAGGGCTATAGCATCTTGGAAATAGGGAGATGAGAAGTAGCCAAGTGAGAGAGTCAAAATGTCAACACCCTCGCTAATTTTAGTCTCCATTGCAGCTAATTGTAGTCTTGCTTCCATGCCCTACAAAATCCCTCAGAGAATCATAGTCAATGTCAAGGCTAAGTTTCCCGTACTTGGCCTTCAAAGCTTTGTTAAAATAGCGTGCTCCATTAGCTTTCTGTTGCTGAGCAAAGAGTTGAAGTTTGTGCCATTTTCCCTTCCATCTCTCTGGGACTAGTCCCATTCCATCGTCATGGAAACTCTGTCTCTCTGGCCAAATTCTGGTATCTAGCATGCCCACGATTATGTCTTGCCCAAATCACGACTTTGGCAAAATATCCTTATTATGGCTAAGACCTAGAAACTCAGTGGAATGTGTGGTATCCATAGTTTCGAATGAATCGGGAAAAGATGATAGGTGACCGAGCATCTCCTCCAGCATATCCAGCTGTGACTGCTTTAGCATTGTGTGAACCATGAGACTGACAAGAGCCAATTATCTTCAGAATGAGTGTGTGGTATCTCCTTGTGCTGTGAATATCAATCCAACACCAAACTTGTGCCTCCCAATAGATATCGACCTCCTATAGAATCACTCACTTTGAAACAGTGTTGATCTTTAGAAAACCTCTGTGCTCTGCTCTGAAGCAGTGATCCATCGTCATGTGGCATGTCTTCGATGATATTTCCTTCTGTAAGCCTGAACCTTTCTCTGACACCATGTTAATTTTTTTAGATTAGAATGAATTGTTTCTTACTTAATCTGTCTTTCTTCATTTGTGTCTTTGGATGGTGGATTGACTACCATATATATAACCGATTGGATTTTAGGAGACGTGATTGTTCCAATCATTCTGTTTCATAATGAAATTTGTTTCATTAAACTCTGTTCTTTAGAACCTCCTGAGGCTACAAAACATCAACAAAAATAACCCTCATACACAGCCATGCATGCTCCGAAAACCATATTACACCATTCCCTATAAAATATTCCACGTAACATTAAAACAATACTTTAGAAAATTAAAATTCAAATCAGAAGTTATAAACCCCAACAAAACCGCTTTATATCACACACCTACAACAATATTCACCAATACTTTACCTCGGCCTGTGTAATTTCAAGAATCTCGCATTTCAAAGTTGAAATAGTTAAATAATCTCACGATGCTAAATACAAGGACGACTTTTTGTGGTTACTAGTCAAACTCCGTTCGAAGCAAAAGTATTGAGGGTTTGTGTTAAAAACTGTTGTTCTTAAATATCATCTACTTCAACAGTAAAAGGTTAATTTGGTTAATAAAAATGGGATAAATATTTACCACTTTTTGTTGTGAATGAGGTGTAAAATTGCTATTGACTATTTGACCATTGAAATGGATGATATTTAAGTAGAGTGGCTGCAAACTGCAAGACAATTTGACTAATTCATTACAATTTTTTATGCTAAAAAGCTCATTCTAAAGCCCTCCCTCCATTAATACCAAGTCAGGACAAAATCGCAGAAAAAAAAATTAAGAATTAATAATTTCGTTTGCATCTTGGAACCTTCTGGTCATCAATTGTCAGGGCAATGTTTTTATTATTTTAAAATCCATTTATATTTTAAACCCTTTATTTCATTTTCACATTTACTATTCATAGTATCAACCAATCACTGAACAGAAAATTGATATTTTTTAGATTGTACACCATTTTAAACTTTAACATTGTTGTTTGGCATTTATAAATTACTGGTAGCAAAAGCATTTTGAGAGTGATATTTAGTGTTGTATTTATTGTGTTGTTTTATTATGATCCTCTATCTTAGTAATCTCATGCATATAAATCTTTTTTTTTTTTGTTTTTAGATTAGAATCTTATAAAATTACACAATCTTAGAATCTTTGAACTTTTCAACTCCACCCTAGAAAGCCTCTGTAATGATATTATAATATTTAATTATATCCATTAATGCATTGCATAGTACTTAATATTGCTTATAATTTAAAATATATAAGTATTAAATTTTTTTGAAAAGTCCAATAAACAGGCCGTTCATTTTCAAAAGTCACGACGGTTACTGTAGTTGGATAGCTACAAAGGGACGTGGTAATGTATAATCAAAGAACAATGACAGACAAAATAAATAACACTTGAATCGAAGAAGAAGATAAAATTAACAAGGATACAGAGAAGATCTGAAAGGCCAGATAATACAAGACTTGAATCCATCTGAATATCAAGACAAGTTTAATCCCTCTGCCATCAACCATAGAAAGAAGAATTGATTGAATCCATCTGAATATCAAGCATAGAAAGAAGATCTGAAGCAGTCACAAGACTTGAATCCATCTGAATATCAAGAATATAAAGAGGAACTCAAACAAATAATGGAAGGAGGAAATAGCAGTTCAAACATGCATTCTTATCCTGTAAGGGCAGGGAGTAATAATAATAATGAGTACGAGACTCCAGAGCTGGACATACCCCCAAATGATGATGCCATGATTCGTGAGCCTCCTCCACTGAACCAGCCCCCTAGACAGTCCTCCAGATTTTGGTACCTAATCCAAACGTTGGCCAGCATCCATGGTCCTAATCGAAATGAAGAGAATGATTCCCCTAGAATCACCCCTGAAATGTTGGCCCACTTGGCCAACATCCATGGTCCTAATCCATATGATGAAGATGATCCCCTTAGACGCTTCTCCAGAATCACCCCTCAAATGTTGCGCCGCTTGGCACTCAATTTGAGTGATCCTAAGATTTCTCTGGGAGAGCCCACTCCCAGAGATGAGATCGTGGAGAAATATATCAAGCTTAACAAAGATGATTGCGTTATATGCATGGAGCCCTTTGCTGGGGATGGTAATGATACACCTTCTCCCGTGGCTACTCTATCCTCACCTCAGTTAAAAGGCCTCAAACAGTTCTCTGGCTGCCTTCATGTTTTCCATTATAAATGCATTTACAGAAGCTTTGCCAAGTGTGATTTCAGGTGCCCCATCTGTAGACGTGACAAAGATGCTGCTGATGACAATGGGGGTTCTCATTCCTCCTCATAAATGTGCCTGGAGTACTTCTTTTTGGGTTGCTCCACTGATAGAATTTTGAACAATCTCTCTGAAATATTAGTAAAATTTGCAATGTCCATACCAATTTCCATTTAGTCTTATCGTCATTTTGAGAGAATGGTTTAATCCAGTTACATATTAACAAAATTGTGTAATTTTGTATAAAGTTGGACTCATTTTTTCATCTTTCACCTATCCTCATTTACATACATTCAGGCACATTAGGTCTTATCCTATTCATTCCTATATATTTTTGCATACAATTTACTGTTTTACATTTATTACATCCCCTAGAACAAAATCTTGGAATCTAAAGATATAGAAATAAATGTAGTTATTGTTAATTCTAATGGCCAAAATATTGTTGTTTGTTGTTTTGATCGTCTTTTGAACCATAACTTAGAATTATAACTTCTTATATGCCTTGTGAGCATAACAATGAACTCTAAATTGGGTTACTTTGAATGTGTTGGATTGATTTCATGCACAAGGAATTGATCTTGCACCCATGGATTTGACTCCTAACATTTCAAAATTTAAATTCAAATATGGCTTACTCCTAACCATTTCACTAGTCATTATGAGTTGACTAAACGCATGTTTGTGTGATCTATTACTATATTCTTGTATTTAAAGGTATTCAATTATATTTGGTTGATCATCATGTAATCATTTGAATACCATTCACATTTATGAAAGGAGCCTATTAGGTCCACTTACATTGGAGTACCTAAAATGAATCTAAATATGTACTATAAGCATATTTAGAGGTATTTATTGTTAGAAGCATCTACATGTTTGAAGCTTGTTGTCTTTGATCATTCACACTTAAAGTCAGTCTTTTCTAGGGATTGACCTAGGAGAATGTGCACCCTAGTGATTTAGAAGCCCTCTAAAGGTATTTTAAAAGATTACCAAATCCTCACCATTAGAATATTTTAAATATTCACTTACTTATTTTTCATTGTAATTATGCTTTATAGTGTTTTAATACATATAAGAATATAGGTTGATTTAATAATGCTTTAATGCATATGTTTAGGTGTGGATTTATCCCACACGGACTACACCTCATAGGTCACTAGTTTTGTGACTATTAAAAGATGCCAATTGTATTATGAATGTAACCAAAGCAAAGCCATGTTGTTCTATAACTAAGTTTTTAAATAGTGAATGAATGAAGTTAGATTACCTAATGCACTCATTATTTAATTTCTTTATCTAAGTCTTTCACATTTTCCTTTAATATGTAGTTCCTATGTGAAGTTATTTTCTTAACATGGTATTAGAGCTATCAATGTGTACATTGCAATCTCAAAAGTTGTCTAAGGCTTATTAGGAAAAAGTGTTGAACTGTACTTGCTACATTGGTAATTGAATGAGAACAAAGGTTGTGAATGAGGTGACCCTATTGAATAAATGGAGTGGTAGGAAGCCTTTCTTACTTCTCACTTCAAAGTATTTGGTTGTGTTGCTTATGCATATGTTTTTATATGAGAACATGTAAAGAAACTTGATCTGAAGGGTCAAATATTGAAGCTTGGTTGAAAGTTTGTTGTGTCTTACCCATACTCAATAAGGTTCACAATTCTACTTAATAAGGTTCACAATAAGGTACACAATTAAAGTTTGTTGTGTCAACCTTATTGGTCGAAGAATCCAATGCATGGAGACTATGGGATTCAATTATTAAGAAGTTGCTACTTTGTAAAGATGTGCTATTTGATTAAGGGAAGATTGGACTAGCTAGTAAGAAAACCATAATTCCAAATTTACTGACCCCAGATGTGTGCTCTCCCACTCAAAGTTTCTTGATGTTAAATTTTTAGAATATAGATGAATAGGGGAATTAAAATCACAATAGTTGAGAAAGTTGAAGGAAGCAAAGAGACTATAGACAAGAGGCTAGAAACATCTAATAGTGGCAAAAAAATGCCTAAATGTGTAAGGTAGACCCTTTGTGATGCTTCAATAGAGGTAGATGTGTCAAATAGTAAGAAGACAAAAATTCAATTTTCAAACCATGCTTTGGTGGTTAAGGTAAATGATTTTCATGATTTGGAGACATATAGGGAAGCCAAAGGCAATTAACATTGGGAAGTAGTAATGTATGATGAATATGGTTCTCTTTTAAAGAATTAAACTTAGTAGTTGTGAACCTTATTGAGAGGTAAGGTCATTGGTTGCAAGTGGGTCCACAGTACCATGTTCACCTTAAAAGGGGAATTTGAGAAATATAAAGCTAGACTTGTCACTAGGGGTACTCATAGTGTAGTGCCCCTCCAGCTTCACATTGGATGTGCAGGTGGTCGGAGCAAGGAGTAGGAGAATGAATGGAAATACTCAGAACATTCAAAGTATGTTAGATCTCTTGATATCAGAATTCAAATGCAGTGGTTATAATCTTGTTCAAGAGTAGGGACGGAGTAGCATTACTCGCTTCGAGTACCCTACTACGCTGCGATTCTCTGACTCTCTGTATGTAGACATATATGTATTTGATCATACACAACTAGTTCTTTGGATGCAGGCTGCAGGTACCAAGCCTCGACTCCGCCTGATATAGCAGGTTTGAGCGGGCTCTTGCACCAATGGGTATCAGTGATGGGAGATAACGCGAGGTCTATTCCACTAGGTCGGTCCTTGTCTTCTGTTGTGGTCTCGAGTCGTGTTGTGACGCTTGGTCCTTGCCTTTTATGTTTGGTAATCTTGTGTTGTGGAGTATCGTGGAGTTGTGTTATTAATGCTCATGCGAAGTTGGATAATACTTTATTGATTTATTATTAAAATAATAATGCTTCTATTTTGCTTATTGGTTAATTTTTGGTTTAGCCGTGAGCTTGGAATGACACCTTAGTAAAATTTTATAATAGTCTAGAATTAATTATCTACTTTGCAAGAGTAATTGTTTCATAAGTTGTGGTTACGGGTAATTAGTATATGTATTTAGTTAAAGAATAATTTCTGGTAAGTGAATCAATGTCATGAGTTGTCAATTTTGAAATGGGAAGATTTGGGATCTCTTGTTATAGTAAATTTTTGAATTCTCAGAGGAGTGGGATGTTGGATAATGGATGCATGTCTACATTAATTTAGGAGCTGAACCATTTTTATATTGGGGGGAATTTTGTTTTGAGAGGGGCGTTGGAAGATGAATTCAGAAATTGGGGAAAAATCAATGTTTTTGTTGCAGGAATACAGAAATTGGAGGCTTCAGATCAAAATCTTGTTCTGGGTATGTTCTGTATAATTCTTTCTTGAGTTTTATTGTGCTTGGATAAATTAATTCTTCTCCCTTGTGCTTTTGAATAAATTAGTCTGAGTGGTTCTAGATTTCCTGTTGCTTCCCCCATCTTGTTTTCTGTAACTGATCATCCTTGGAAATTTCTTAAATCAAAAATTGTGGCATTCTGGGATCCTTGTGCCAATTTAAACCTCATCCAATTGTGTCATGTTGTCACTGTTATCTTGCAAACTAGAGACTGATATGAGACCTTATTTCTTTGAGCATTTTGCTATATAACTCTCGTACCTGTCTTTGATTCCACATTTTGATGATATGTCTACCAGAGTTTTCCAACTATTCCATCTGTATGATATACCCTTTTTGCTTTTATGCTTAGTGGATGACTATGCTCTTGTCTAGTTTTCTGTTGTAGGGCTAGGATTGATATTATACATGTCTTTTTGCCATTAAAGTCTGGCATGATCTTGTATGAATCTTCAGCTTTATCTGAACAACACTTCTATCATTAATCTTGTGCCTTCTACTGTCATCTAATGATGTTTTGCTCTACATATATCCTGTCAATTTCCCTTATAGATAATTGAATTCCTTCTAATTTTTCTTCCAAATGTTGCCTTGGCTGTATCCTTATTAAATTTGCCTGGGTCAAACCTCTGTTACATCTTCTATTTTCTCATCATCATAGTAGCATGAAATTGTATTAACGTTGTTGAAGTTTATTGTTATATGCCCAAGCTAAATAAATTTCAATGTTTTAACATTGGAGTGTGAGTCGTTTGTTTTGGCAGTTTATATTTCTTTCCTGAGTTTCTCCCTGTTGATCGGCAGACTGTGTCTTATGGATGGATGCAGATTCGTTGTAAGTCACCTTCCATTCTGGCTCTGCAGATGCAACTGAGACCTTTCTCATGTTTTGTTTAAGTGTCTAGTTGTCATGTTATAATAGGAAGGTTCTCTTATAGATGTGGCCATTTAGCTAGCCGTATAGGCTGAAGGTGGGTTGATAACTTATTGTTCATTGAGGTAGTAGTGGAAGTTTATGTGCATGTGTATGTTGTAGTCATTTTGTAGACTATCGTCGAATGTGGATGGGAGCACCATAGTTCACGGTTGCAGTCGAAACCTTATAGCAGATGTTTTAATGTTTAGTCGTAATGTTTAGCTTAGGGAAATGTATTTACTTTGGTCGATAGTCGAACTTATAGCTTATGCATGCTTTGGTAGTAGTTGTTAAGAATTGTTGATCTGAGATGGTCGTGAGTTAGTCGTATTCTGTAGCCAGAATTGTGTGTTTACATTAGTGCATTGCCATCGTCGATGAAGCTTAGTAGTCAATTGAAACCTGCAGCCAAATACGTGCTTTGGAAGTCATTTTTTTTTTATGTCGTTGTAGCTTGTGATGTGGTAAAGGAGAAATTCCTTTTGTAAAGTGTGTTATGAGATTTTGTAGTCATTCTTTTGTGGATAGTTTAGTCGAATGGGGGGGCTGGGAGTCATTTTGTTAGTGTTCTATTAATCTATGGTCGCCGAGGGTAATTAGGTGGTTGGCAACCCTTTAGCAAATAATTGTATTTTGAGGATGTCGTGTTAGGGTATGATGGATGGTAATCCATGCAATTAGGAAAAGATATATTTATGTTTGAGTTAAAAATTATAAGTGGCTGCGTGTTAGGAAGATAGATGTATAGATTTATAGTGTTTTGCATTGAAATGGTGTTTGATAAGATGTTGGTTGGAGATCTTTGCTTATGGGAAAATATGTAGATTTACAATGTTGATTGGAATTTGTAATATGTTAAATAGAAGTTATGCTTTTGGAAAAATAAATATATTTATAGTTGTTTGATTAAAATTGTAGTTGGTATAATGTTGATGAAAGATTATGCTTAATGTAAATAATTACTTATAGATGTTTTATTGGAAATGGTAAGTGATAAATCTTAGATAGTAAGTTAAACTATTTAGGTTTAGGTTTATAATGAGTTGAAATCGTATTATGTTAGTTAATAGGTTATACTTAAAGGAAAGTATAGTTATAGATGTTGTTTTTACAATTGGTAGTTATTAGAAATTAGTAAATGGTAGGATGATTAGGAAAATATTTGTTTATGATTGTAGTGTTTTCATTAGAAATTATAATTGTTAAACTTTATTTGGTAATTTAGGCTTGTAGATAAAAATGAGAGATGGTAATCTATGCTTATAAGAAATATATTGTGTTATAGTTGTTCATTAGGAAATTGCATTAAGTAGATGGTGGACGAAAAGTTCTTTTCATTATAGCAAGAATATTCTTATATTTGTGGTTGTTCATTTTAGGATGGGTCAGTAGTAAATCTTAGATGGAAAATTCATGCTTGCAAATAATTATAATGGAGTAGAAGATGGTAGTCATTAGAAAAATAGCCAGGAGGTTTATTTTGGAATTGTAGGGAAATTATTATTCCGTAAACTAGAATGTTATTTGAAATAAAGTTAAAATCTCATAAGTTGATTTCTTGATTGAATTAGGAGTTCATTGAATTTCATATGCTTGATTGCCCTCCTTGTCGTATCTTTATGCTTGTATTGGATCATTATGTTACTTTGGGGTGGAGTTTGGTCTATGTTTTGGTTATTCGTGAAGTGGGAATCTTGAGGGGTGTCATGTGTACTTGGTATTAAGATGCGAAAGCATTGTCCTTGTCAGATAATCATCACCTTATCATTGGTCATGTACCTAACTCCAGAGGTGTAGTTCTTGGTTTTGGTTCAAAATTTATGCCATGTCAATGTAATGGGTTCACTGGATTTTCGTGTCTTGTAATGAATGGGGAATGGTGTCTTGGATATAGTACTTGGTTTCTAGATGGTATTGCTTCAAATTTTGGAAGGATTCTAAGGACTATTTGTTGTGGCCTAGTGAATGGCGTAAGTTATGATTCAGAACTTATTTGTGACTTTTATACCTGTATGTTGTGGTATGTATGATTGATCAGAGAATGCTAAGGGAGTGGCTTTCATGGTGGGGCTAGTGCCTAGTGAGAGGCCACCTGGGTAACCCCATGGAAGTTGTAAACAAGTGGAAACTTAATAATGTAATTAGGAGGGTTGGGGTAGTAAAACACTTAACAAGATAAGTAAGATACCTCACCCATGCCTTGAGTGCTCTCACAGGCTAAGGATGGAAAGAGAAGGCCTGGTTGGCAAGGCCGACCTCCTTGTCTCTATGAGAGGACCTGTTGGCTCCGCATGTGTCACCCTATGGGGCCGGTGCCTAGAGAGAGGCTGCCAAGGTAACCATAGATGGGGACCAGCTTCTGGTGATAGATAGCCTAGGTAACCCATGTTAGGACCATGCGATGACACTCTCCTTATGCAGTTTAGTTGTTTCTTATTGGTTGTTCCTCTGGAGTGATGTCTTGTCTTGTGCAGTTTTGTTGATATGGTCGGTTGTGTCAAGTCAGTTGTCATTCTTTTATTTTTGGATGTTGTTTCTTGGCTTAGTGGAATCCTCGTCATTATCTCCTAGCTCGGAGGGGTGGACCTCAGGGTTCCACATGGTTGGGTGGCAGAGCTATCCATTGGCCTTTTTGGAGTTTCAATTTGAGTCATGTGCAGTGGTGCTCCAGTTCTAGATTGCTTCCCACCTTCAGTGTTGTTGTATACTTTCATATGTATTCATTTGTAAACTAACGTGATCGGTCTTGTAATCTTGTACTGTAAATTTGTAAATGAACTATCTTGCTAATGTAAAAGTTGATCTTATCTGTAGTAGCAGTTTAATGTATATCACTTGTGTGGTTTTAATTTTCTATTCACTGATGCAGTTATGTTTCCCTAGAGGAGTTAGAAGTGCACTTTTCTTTATGTTGTGTATTATAATATCTTTGGTTACTGTTATTTCATTTACTTGCTTCAAAAAAAAATTATTTCTGGAATTTTGCTCTTGTTAGTCTAACTCTCTAGGGTTGCATGACGGGGCATTACACTTGTTATCAGAACCTAGGTTGCAACACTGAGACCTCTGGATTGTTGTTGTTGCCCTAGGTTAAACGATTGTCTCGTTGTAGTGAGTTGGTAACAGTATCTACCACCTGTATGCATTAGTATGAAGGTTGATAAGTTTATAGACTTGCTCTTTAAGAAATGAATGCTTTATGCTACTTATGTGTCTGCTATGTTCCTTCTCCTTCTTCTCTGGAAATGTGATTTTACATCTAACAATATGTTCTCCCTGCATGTTAATGCATCTAATCATCTGGTGGCATCATGCATTATGAGTTATGTGGTTATGTGATGTTGACATCTTTACATGGTTGCCTGAAAATCTATATCTAACCCCTAGATGGTCATGACCTCTTATGGAAGAATTGTTGTAATTTATGGAAGTTATCATCGTATATGCCCGTGTAAGAACTGTATGCAGGAGATCAAATGAGAGCTTGTGTTGGGCCTATGACATCAAGAACGTGATAATGTAAGTCAATTATAGTTTGAATTATTCATGTATGTGATATCATATATTCCTTTTATATCTTCTTGCATAAGGAAGCAATTGCATATCTCCGTAGTTTAGTGGAAAGAAATTGTATTGTAATAAAGATAGAAGTTGTTTAGATAAGAGGATGTAGTTAACATAATTGTTTGAGTGTTGGTGTACATTCTCTAACACATTCTGGAACTTGTGTCCTTGAGTGTTGTGTAGCGGATACTCCCTTTTTGTGACTAAAATTAGTCACATCGTGATGTAAATTTGTTGTAATTTGGTTGTTTTGGAAATTTTGACAGTTGCTTCATGTGTAGTACGGGGGGTTAACAGTGAGTTTTCTTTCTTGAACCTTCTTATGTCAGGAATGGTCACCAAGACTCTTTTCTTTATTCTTGATTTATTGAAATTTGCCGGCACTTTGTGACTTAAAGTTGGATTTGATTGTTTTTCCATGTGGGTTTGTATCTATTTTTAAATTTTCTATGGTGGATATTCCAAATGTTTGATTTTGTTGGCCTCATTTTGTGGTAAATGTGTTGCAAGTATGGGCCTAACCAGTGTTGTCATTGATGTCAACATACTCATGTTGCATTAATGAGAAGGATTAGATGAGCTGTGTGCTGAGGATATTGAGAAAATTAGTCTCAATCAGGAACAGTGAAGAACAGTGATGACAAGAAGGTAAAAGTCCTCAATAGGTTGAGGATCAAAGGATGCAATTTAAAGGGTTTGTAGATATAAGTCTTGAAATGCTCCAGTCAAGTTTTCAGAGGTCCACATGAAGATCTGAAGAAGTTATGGTCACTCAAGTAGAACCGGTTCCGGCAGGTGTTCAAAGGTGACAGGGTGTCACAGATAGGTCCGGTGAGATCCAGAAATTCATTATCCCATTCTGCAGATTTAAGGGAGTGTTGAGGACATCCCTGTGAAGTATCAACTAGATTGGTTCATGGTTTGAAGGTCCAGAAGAGCCTATTCCTTTGTGACAGTGATGATAGACTATGTTCTTGAAGCTCCGGATGAAGGAGAGAAGAATTCCAGTCGAATGATGAAGTGCGGATGTTCTTGGTGATCCAGGGAAGGTTATGATGATTGTTGGATCATGTCCAGTTCATGTTGGTGGTCCGCATTGAGGTTAGAGTTTGCATTTGAAGAATAACCACTGAATATTGGTGTTCTTCTTGAGACTGGCCAACCGGATGTATTACACGTCTTGTGGATGTTCTTGTAGGTGTTTGCTGACTTAGATGATTATTCCTAAGTTGATGCCTTGTATAAATAAGGGATTGTGAAGTCATTTTAAAATGTGTCTTGCGGTGATGAGTGTGTGGTAGCGAGGAGAAGTGTGAAAGGTAGAGCAGAAGTATTGGGCTTAAATGGAACTGATTCAAGCATGGTGAAGATGCTATTCTCCAGTTCATGAAGGTGATAGTTATTTCTTTGTAGACAGTGTGTCTCTTGTAGGCAGTGAGCCTCTTGTGAGCAGTGTGCTCGGGCAGTGAGCCCTAATTGGCATGTGCCATTTTGTTCTTTCTATTCTTCTAACAGAGAATACATTCTTGGGTTAATCACCTTGTGGTTTTTCCCTTAACCGGGTTTTCCATGTCAAAATCTTGGTGTCTTATGTGTTGATATGTTTCTGCTTTTGATTTGAATGCATTATGGTTCATGATTAATATTCTGCTAATCACTAAAGAAGATTTAAGTGTTTAATTTGAGAAAGTTTCGCACAACTGATTCATCCCCCCTCTCAGTTGTGTGCCCTAAGTCTAACAATTGGTATCAGAGCTAAGTTCCTCTAAAAGGAGCTTAACCGCTTGAGGAGATCCAGGATGTCGTCATACAAGAAAGATAGTCTAAAGTTTGATGGAACCAACTTTGCTCTTTGGAAAGGTCGCATGAAATGTCACTTGCAGTGTATGGGAATGGCGTACTGGTCCATGGTCACAAAAGTGTATGTACCTCCACAGGGTGGTCCGATAACCCTAAATGAAATCACAGATGCTGAAAACAATCTGCAGACCAAAGAGGCTCTTCTAAGCGCATTAACTGACTCAGAGCTCTCAAATGTTATTGACCTACCAACTACCTATGAGATCTGGATTAACTAGAACTTTTACATGAAGGAGACCAGTATGTTAAATGTGCAAGGTTACAGAGTCTAAAAGGGAATTTGAAAAACTGAAGATGAGAGATGATGAAAATATTACCACTTTTATGCCAAGAGTGAATGAGCTGGTTTGTGGAATTAGAAATTCTGGTGGAGTCTTGGATGAAAATGAGATTGTTGGTAAAATTCTCAGATCCCTTCCTGCCTCTTACAAAATCAAGGTTGCTGCCATTGATGAATTTAGAGCCCATACAACTGTCACAAGAGACCAATTGGCTGGCAAACTGGCTGTTTTTGAAATAACCGAGTTTGGAGATGATCCCCCCAACACTGAATCTGCATTTAAAGCCAGTGCCTCTGTGAAAGGTAAACAAGGATTTGATCCGGGAGAGAACTCATCAAGGAAACTATCATGGTATGAAAAAGCAAGAAAAGACCTGGAAGAAGTAGAAACTACTCAACTTGAAGCCCTCATTGCAAAGAGACTACCAAGAGGATCCGGTAAGTATGAAGGAAAATTGCCTTTTAAGTGTTTTAACTGCAATAAGATTGGTCATTTTGCCTCAAGATGTCCGGAAAGATTTTCAAAGCCAAATCCTAACAGATCAAGGTTCCAAAAGAATTGTTACTATGTTCATGAAGAAGATGATAATGAAGGAATAGCATATGATGAATCAGAGACAGGAAACAAATCCGGAAGTGAATGGGTGTTTATTGCCATCAAGGAAGAAGAACCAATATCCTCTGTATCTATCAATCATAAAGTTGTAGAAAGAGCTCTGGCTACCCAAGTTGAAGAAAATAATGATTGGGTCATTAACAGTCGTTGCTCTCACCACATGACAGGTGACAAAAATAAGTTCATAGATTTCGAAAGGTATGAAGGAGGAGTGGTGAAGTTTGGTGATAATTCTGCTGGTAGAATCAAAGGAAGAGGAACTATTTCTTTTGATGGAAGAAACAAAACTGGTAATGTACTGTATGTTGAAGGTTTGAAGCACAATCTTCTCAGTGTTGGATGTTGGTGGACAAAGGCTATGATCTCTGATTCAATGATGGAAAATGCAAAATCTTTGAAAGATCTGGAATAGAGATTGCATCCAGTGCTCAAACTAAAGGCAATATCTTCCACTTGGTTGGTACTGGTAAAAGCTTCTTATTTGTTCAAGTTGATCAGAGTTGGTTATGGCATAGAAGGATGTGTCATGTGAATTTTGATAATATCATCAAGATAAGCAATACTTAGGCTGTAAGAGATCTTCCAAAATTGGTGAAACCTACTAATAGCTTGTGCAAGGAATGTCAGTTGGGTAAGCTGAGCAGAGTCACATTCAAAAGCAAGGAGTTGTCTTCTACCAGATTATTGGACTTAGTTCACACTAATCTTTGTGGTCCAGCAAGAACCAGAAGTATTCAAGGTGATAGATACTTCATGCTACTAATAGATGACTATCCCCGGATGATGTGGGTAACCTTTCTAAAGGAGAAATCAGAAGCTCTTGAGAAATTCAAAATATTCAAGGCTATGGTAGAGAATGAAATAGGAATAAATTTGAAATGTCTGAGGTCTGATAGACGTGGAGAATTCACATCCGGTGAGTTAATAGAATTCTGTGAGAAACATGGAATTAAGAGACAGTTGTCTGCTCCGAGGACTCCACAGCAGAATGGAGTAGTGGAAAGAAAGAACCGGACCATCCAAGAAGCATCTAGGACCATGATGATGGAATCAAATGTTCCTCAGATCTATTGGAGAGAAGCTGCCAACACTGCAGTCTATACTCTTAATCGAGTTCAAATCAGAAGCAATACCGGTAAGACCCCTTATGAACTCTGGTTTGGCATTACTCCTACTGTAAGATATTTCAGAGTCTTTGGTAGCAAGTGTTACATCAAAAGAGATGAAGATTTAGGCAAGTTTGATGCTAGAAGTGATGAAGGAATATTCTTGGGTTACTCTACTCAAAGCAAAGCATACCGGTGTTATAACAAGAGACTAAGAAAGATGATAGAAAGTACAAATGTGAAGGTTGATGAGGGAATAGAGAAACCCTCAAGGTTTTATGAATATGATGAAGATGATCAAAATGGTGTTCTGGTTCAAGGAGCTCAATCCTCTTCTGAAAGTCAGATTCAGACTAATCCGGTAAATCAGGAAGAAGAGATAGGTCTAAATGAGCCTGATCAAGAAGCAGAAGTGCAAGAAACTCCAAAAGTTCCAAGGTATGTAAGACTGAACCACTCTAAAGATTAGATCATAGGTGACAAAAGCAAAGGTGTGCAAACTAGAAGGAAAATTGCTCAAAATTCAGATGAATATTGTCTAATTTCAAAGATTGAACCTAAGACAATAAATGAAGCCTACAATGATGAAAACTAGACCAAAGCAATGGAGGAAGAGTTGATGCAAATTGAGAAAAATCACACTTGGGATCTTGTTCCCAGACCTAGAAACAAGAATGTGATTGGAACCAAATGGGTCTTCCGGAACAATCTAAATGAAGTTGGTGAAGTAATCAGAAATAAAGCCAGATTGGTCTGCAAAGGCTACTCTCAAATAGAAGGAATTGATTTTGAAGAAACCTTTGCTCCAGTGGCAAGAATTGAAGCAGTCAGATTATTTCTTGCATTTGCTGCCTTCAAGGATTTCAAGGTGTATCAGATGGATGTCAAATCTGCCTTCCTGAATGGTGACTTAGAAGAAGAAGTGTACATTGAACAACCGAATAGATTTCAATTATCTGAACATGGTGATATGGTCTGCAAATTAAAGAAGGCACTGTATGGACTAAAGCAAGCCCCAAGAGCATGGTATGAAAGATTGGACAAACATCTTTTAAAGATTGGTTTCAACAAAGGTACTGCTGAAAGTAACTTATATTTCAAGATTGACCATGAAAACATCTTGATTGTTGAAGTATTTGTTGATGATATCATCTTTGGAGGAAGAGACAGTATGTGTAAAACCTTTGCAAATAAAATGAAAAGTGAGTTTGAGATGTCAATGCTCGGTGAAATGAATTTCTTCTTGGGTCTGCAAATTACTCATACAAAGAAAGGAATCTTTATTTCTCAGACCAAATATGTGAAAGAATTGTTGAGGAAATTTGGAATGGAAGATTCAAAGCCAATGAACACTCCCATGGCAACCAGATGTAAGTTGAGAAAAGATGATGACTCCCCTAAGGTAGATCAGACAAAGTACAAATCAATGATTGGACGATTATTGTATCTCACTCAAACTAGACCAGATATAATGCAGGCTGTTGGTCTTGTTATGAGATTCCAAGCTGATCCCAAAGAATCTCATGTCATGGCAATCAAAAGGATTTTTAGGTACCTAAAAGGAACAGTTGAGTATGGTCTGTGGTATCCTAGAGATCATAATTTTTCTCTTCATGCATATACAGATGCAGATTGGGCAGGAGATGTGGATGACAGAAAGAGTACTAGTGGTGGAGCATTCTTTTTGGGAAAAAGATTGGTTTCTTGGCTAAGAAAGAAACAAGAGGCAATATCCTTGTCTACAACTGAAGCAGAATACATTGCAGCAACAGGTAGTTGCACTCAAGTTTTGTGGATGAAGCAGATGCTAAGAGATATTAAAGTAGAATATGAGGAGAATATCACAATTTTCTATGATAATTCAAGTGCAATAAATATTTCTAAGAATCCAATGTTGCATTCTAAGACTAAGCATATATCTATCAAGTTTCACTTTTTGAGAGAGCAAGTGAACAAGGATGAAGTCAGATTGGAGTATGTGCCCTCCAAGGATCAGATTGTAGATATCTTTACTAAACCTCTTCCCAAGGACTCTTTTGAGTATCTCAGGGAGAAGTTAGGGGTTATTGCCCCTCTGGTGATGAACTAGGATGCACTAATGTGCATCAATCCGATGGATATCACAGTCATATCTTGTGATCCAGATTGATGATAGGGAGCTGCTACTCAGGGGGAGCAGCTGGTATGTTATGAAGTAATGGAGTTGCAAGTATGAGCCCTTTGCCATTGATGTCAAAGGGGGAGAGAAGACATGTGAAAAACAAGTGGTTGCTGATCAAAGGGGGAGAAATAAAGGAAGAGAAGACATGTGAATAGTTGTTACTGTTAGGGGGAGTTGTGATAGCAAGGAGAAGTTCTTGTCTTAATGGATTTTCACATCATATGTTGCCATCAATGACAAAGGGGGAGATTGTTGCAAGTATGGGCCTAACCGGTGTTGTCATTGATGTCAACATACTCATGTTGCATTAATGAGAAGGATTAGATGAGCTGTGTGCTAAGGATATTGAGAAAATTAGTCTCAATCAGGAACAGTGAAGAATAGTGATGACAAGAAGTTAAAAGTCCTCAATAGGTTGAGGATCAAAGGATGCGGTTTAAAGGGTTTGTAGATATAAGTCTTGAAATGCTCCAGTCAAGTTTTCAGAGGTCCGCATGAAGATCTGAAGAAGTTATGGTTGCTCAAGTAGAACCAGTTCTGGCAGGTGTTCAGAGGTGATAGAGTGTCACAGATAGGTCTGATGAGATCCAGAAATTCATTATCCCGTTCTATAGATTTAAGGGAGTGTTGAGGACATCCCTGTGAAGTATCAACTAGATTGGTTCATGGTTTGAAGGTCCAGAAGAGCCTATTCCTTTGTGACAGTGATAACAGACTGTGTTCTTGAAGCTCCAGATGAAGGAGAGAAGAATTCTAGTCGGATGATGAAGTGCAGATGTTCTTGGTGATTCAGGGAAGGTTATGATGATCGTTGGATCATGTCCAATTCATGTTGGTGGTCTAAATTGAGGTTAGAGTTTGCATTTGAAGAATAACCACCGGATATTGGTGTTCTTCTTGAGACTGGCCGACCGGATGTATTACACGTCTTGCGGATGTTCTTGTAGGTGTTTACCGACTTAGATGATTGTTCGTAAGTCGATGCCTTGTATAAATAAGGGATTGTGAAGTCATTTTGAAATGTGTCTTGTAGTGATGAGTGTGTGGTAGCGAGGAGAAGTGTGAAAGGCAGAGCAGAAGTATTTCACTTAAATGGAACTGATTCAAGCATGGTGAAGATGATATTCTCTAGTTCATGAAGGTGATAGTTATTTCTTTGTAGACAGTGTGTCTCTTGTAGGCAGTGAGCCTCTTGTGAGCAGTGTCCTCGGGCAGTGAGCCTTAATTGGCATGTGCCATTTTGTTCTTTCTATTCTTCTAACAGAGAATACATTCTTGGGTTAATCACCCCATGGTTTTTCCCTTAACAGGTTTTCCATGTCAAAATCTTGGTGCCTTATGTGTTGATATGTTTCTGCTTTTGATTTGAATGCATTATGGTTCATGATTAATATTCTGCTAATCACTAAAGAAGATTTAAGTGTTTAATTTGAGAAAGTTTCGCACAACTGATTCACCCCCCCTCTCAGTTGTGTGCCCTAAGTCTAACAAAATGTTGTTTCTATCATGTTCATTTCGAACCTCTGATAGTATGTTCAAGGGAGGACTCCGTGGAGAATTGCACTTTGCATGGTTGGTAATTAGTGGAAATAAGATATGAGATGTATTTTTCCTTAGTTATATGAGACTGCAATTCTTTGGATTGTATGAGATTGCTGGAAAAAGTGTAATTAGATATAAGTAGATCACAAGATGCGCCATAAATGTAAAGAATAGATGTTCTTCTTGTCTTTTACTAAACATTTATGCTTGTTTTGTGAACAATTGTTTAATATAGATGAGTATGTTGGCAATGGAATATGGCAATATTAATATTATATTTCTACCCTAGTCTATGACTTCCAGGAGTAAGTCAAGTTTTAGGGGGGGAGGATGTAGTGCCCCTCCAGCTTCAGCTTGGATGTGCAGGTGGTCAGAGCAAGGAGTAGGAGAATGAATGGAAATATTCAGAACATTCAAAGTATGTTAGATCTCTTGATATCAGAATTTAAATGCAGTGGTTATAATCTTGTTCAAGAGCAGGGACGGAGTAGCATTACTCACTTCGAGTACCCTACTACGCCGCGATTCTCTGACTCTCTGTATGTAGACATATATGTATTTGATCGTACACAACCAGTTGTTTGGATGCAGGCTGCAGGTACCGAGCCTCGACCCCACCTAATATAGCAGGTTTGAGCGGGCTCTTAAACCAATGGGTATCAGTGATGGGAGATAACATGAGGTCTATTCCACTAGGTCGGTCCTTGTCTTCTGTTGTGGTCTCGAGTCATGTTGTGATGCTTGGTCCTTGCCTTTTATGTTTGGTAATCTTGTGTTGTGGAGTATCGTGGAGTTGTGTTATTAATGCTCATGCGAAGTTGGATAATACTTTATTGATTTATTATTAAAATAATAATGCTTCTATTTTGCTTATTGGTTAATTTTTGGTTTAGCCGTGAGCTTGGAATGACACCTTAGTAAAATTTTATAATAGTCTAGAATTAATTATCTACTTTGCAAGAGTAATTGTTTCATAAGTTGTGGTTACGGGTAATTAGTATATGTATTTAGTTAAAGAATAATTTCTGGTAAGTGAATTAATGCCATGAGTTGTCAATTTTGAAATGGGAAGATTTGGGATCTCTTGTTATAGTAAATTTTTGAATTCTCAGAGGAGTGGGATGTTGGATAATGGATGCATGTCTACATTAATTTAGGAGCTGAACCATTTTTATATTGGGGGGAATTTTGTTTTGAGAGGGGCGTTGGAAGATGAATTCAGAAATTGGGGAAAAATCAATGTTTTTGTTGTAGGAATATAGAAATTGGAGGCTTCAGATCAAAATCTTGTTCTGGGTATGTTCTGTATAATTCTTGCTTGAGTTTTATTGTGCTTGGATAAATTAATTCTTCTCTCTTCTACTTTTGAATCAATTAGTCTGAGTGGTTCTGGATTGCTTGTTACTTCCCCCATCTTGTTTTCTGTAACTGATCATCCTTGGAAATTTCTCAAATCAAAAATTGTGGCATTCTAGGATCCTTGTGTCAATTCAAACCTCATCCAGTTGTGTCGTGTTGTCACCGTTATCTTGCAAACTAGAGACTCATACGAGACCTTATTTCTTTGAGCATTTTGCTATATAACTCTCGTACCTGTCTTTGATTCCACGTTTTGATGATATGTCTACCAGAGTTTTCCAACTATTCCATCTGTATGATATACCCTTTTTGCTTTTATGCTTAGTGGATGACTATGCACTCATCTAGTTTTCTGTTGTAGGGCTAGGATCGATATTATACATGTCTTTTTGCCATTAAAATCTAGCATGATCTTGTATGAATCTTCGGCTTTATCTGAACAACACATCTATCATTAATCTTGTGCCTTCTACTGTCATCTAATGATGTTTTGCTCTACATATATCCTGTCGATTTCCCTTATAGATAATTGAATTCCTTCTAATTTTTCTTCCAAATGTTGCCTTGGCTATATCCTTATTAAATCTTCCTGGGTCAAACCTCTGTTACATCTTCTATTTTCTCATCATCATAAGAGCATAAAATTGTATTAACGTTGTTGAAGTTTATTGTTATATGCCCAAGCTAAATAAATTTTTGTGTTTTAAGATTGGAGTGTGAGTCGTTTGTTTTGGCAGTTTATATTTCTTTCTTGAGTTTCTCCTTGTTGATCGGTCGACTGTGTCTTATGGATGGACGCAGATTCGTTGTCAGTCACCTTTCTCATGTTTTGTTTAAGTGTCTAGTTGCCGTGTTATAACAGGAAGGTTCTCTTATAGATGTGGCCGTTTAGCTAGCCGTATAGGCCAAAGGTGGGTTGATAACTTATTGTTCATTGAGGTAGCAGTGGAAGTTTATGTGCATGCGTATGTTGTAGTCATTTTGTAGACTGTCATCGAATGTGGATGGGAGCACCATAGTTCATGGTTGCAGTCGAAACCTTATAGCAGATGTTTTAATGTTTAGTCATAACATTTAGCTTAGGGAAATGTATTTACTTTGGTCGATAGTCAAACTTATAGCTTATGCATGCTTTGGTAGTAGTTGTTAAGAATTGTTGATCTGAGATGGTCGTGAGTTAGTCATATTCTGTAGCCAGAATTGTGTGTTTACATTAGTGCATTGCCATCGTCGATGAAGCTTAGTAGTCAATTGAAACCTGTAGCCAAATGCGTGCTTTGGAAGTCATTTTTTTTTATGTCGTTGTAGCTTGTGATGTGGTAACGGAGAAATTCCTTTTGTAAAGTGTGTTATGAGATTTTGTAGTCATTCTTTTGTGGATAGTTTAGTCGAATGGGGGGGCTGGGAGTCGTTTTGTTAGTGTTCTATTAATCTATGGTCGCCGAGGGTAATTAGGTGGTTGGCAACCCTTTAGCAAATAATTGTATTTTGAGGATGTCGTGTTAGGGTATGATGGATGGTAATCCATGCAATTAGGAAAAGATATATTTATGTTTGAGTTAAAAATTATAAGTGGCTGCGTGTTAGGAAGATAGATGTATAGATTTATAGTGTTTTGCATTGAAATGGTGTTTGATAAGATGTTGGTTGGAGATCTTTGCTTATGGGAAAATATGTAGATTTACAATGTTGATTGGAATTTGTAATATGTTAAATAGAAGTTATGCTTTTGGAAAAATAAATATATTTATAGTTGTTTGATTAAAATTGTAGTTGTTATAATGTTGATGAAAGATTATGCTTAATGTAATTAATTACTGATAGATGTTTTATTGGAAATGGTAAGTGATAAATCTTAGATAGTAAGTTAAACTATTTAGGTTTATAATGAGTTGAAATCGTATTATGTTAGTTAATAGGTTATACTTAAAGGAAAGTATATAGTTATAGATGTTGTTTTTACAATTGGTAGTTATTAGAAATTAGTAAATGGTAGGATGATTAGGAAAATAATTGTTTATGATTGTAGTGTTTTCATTAGAAATTATAATTGTTAAATTTTATTTGGTAATTTAGGCTTGTAGATAAAAATGCTCAATGTTCTGGTTTTGAAATTGAAATTGTATAATGAGAGATGGTAATCTATGCTTATAAGAAATATATTGTGTTATAGTTGTTCATTAGAAAATTGCATTAAGTAGATGGTGGAGGAAAATTTCTTTTCATTATAGCAAGAATATTCTTATATTTGTGGTTGTTCATATTAGGATGGGTCAGTAGTAAATCTTAGATGGAAAATTCATGCTTGCAAATAATTATAATGGCGTAGAAGATGGTAGTCATTAGAAAATTAGCCAGGAGGTTTATTTTGGAATTGTAGGGAAATTATTATTCTGTAAACTAGAATATTATTTGAAATAAAGTTAAAATCTCATAAGTTGATTTCTTGATTGAATTAGGAGTTCATTGAATTTCATATGCTTGATTGCCCTCCTTGTCATATCTTTATGCTTGTATTGGATCATTATGTTACTTTGGGGTGGAGTTTGGTCTATGTTTTGGTTATTCGTGAAGTGGGAATCTTGAGGGGTGTCATGTGTACTATAGTGCCCCTCAACTTGTCGTCTATCAGATTGATGTTTGCTTAGTAGTATTAGACATTATGACAGTATCTTAGATAGATTGATGATGGATTCCTTGTTATTTTGTTAATTCATTATGGACCTAATCGTTATGATAACAGTTGTTGATGTTGGATTTTGTTATTTTATGCTTTACAATTTGATAAATAAACTAGATGTTACAGATGTTTTGATGTTAATTACTATATTTGATTGTAAGATAATTGAATGTTTTATGTTGTTGACTAGTAATCAGATATCTTGTTCAATATAGTTAATTGTTTATTCATAAACGTGAATGGAACAGTGTCGTATTACTCGCACTCGAGTACCCTACCTCACTACGATTTCCATTCACTATAGGACTACATGTGGATATATATCTTGTTATGTTTAACTGTGCATTTGCTGCAGGATGCAGGTACTAGGCACCGACTCCACCTGATTTACCAGGTCTGAGCGTGCCTTCGCCAATGGATTAGTTGTTTGGAGTTAATGTGAGGTCCTTTTTCAGTGTTGTCTGGTTGTCAGTTTACCCTTATGGTCGTTGTCTATCATTTGATCATGACTTGCAGACAGGTAATGTTATACTTTGAAGTCTAAGTAGGTCTGAAGGTGTCTAAATGTGTAAGGTAGTGTTGTGCATGAAATAGAATCATTATACGGAAATTATAATATTGATAATTAAATATATTTGTAAAAGATGATAATTGTGTATAATTATAAAGTCGATAATTGTTAATAATTGTTGTAAATAAATTATTATTTTATTGGAAGTAAAGTTGTTAAATAAAAGTTGTAAGAAATTTTCTATTGTTTAATATAATATTATTTACAATAAATATTTAAATAAATAAATTAGTTGTAAGTCATGTTGTAATTTGTGATTTACAATTTAATTAATAAAATAAATTAAAATATAGTAGTAAAATTATAGATTAATGTAATGTTACAATTTTATTAATAACAATATAGTTGGACGGTCATAAAGAAATTAAATTTAGTTGGAATCATGCATTAATATTAATAAAAACCATAAAATTTTGCAAAAAATTAGCTATTAGATTATTAAAAGAATAAAAAAATTATGTTTAGTTGGGGAGAGATGCACGGGATCGCGTGCCGAGTTCCTTCGAAGATGGAAGGGACTGTTTTATAAAAGGGAAGTTTGTAGAGGCAAAGAGGGAGGATTGCAGGTAGAAGAAGAGAGAAGAAGGCTGGGAAAAGAAGCTTGGAACTGTAGCAATTGAAACAGACTTGTCGATTCGATATCGTAGCCAGGTTCCACTGAATGCCTAATTTCTGAATCTTATTTTGAATCTGCAGATGTTGTTGTTGGCTATTTATTTTATTCCAAATGGTTTGTTTGGGTTAAATTTCTGCTTAAAGATATACTCCAATCTGCAATCAGCTTGTATTCTGAGTTTTTGCCACCAAATCTTAAACCCGGGTGCTCATCTCTGTAGACTGTCTTCTCTACGTTTAAACAGTAACATCCCTTAAGGTTTTAAATCATTTTCTGCTCAAGGAATTCGTTGTTCAATTGTCTTCCTTCCACTGCATTTGCCGAATCATTCTGTCATCCCTGCAATCATTCATTTTCGATGGTCTTCTTCATATCATTGAGGATGTATTTTGGCAATTCCTTCTGTTTGCAATCTCAGACCGGCGTATGATTGATAGGGTTTGAAGATATAAGATGACGTTTCCTTAAGATCTCTCAAATCAATCTTTCTAAACTTCTTGCATAGATTTAATCACGTCTTTTCCTTTGTAATTTCCTTATCCTCTCAGCCATTAAACTGATCTGTCAAATAAACAATTCGGAACTATAACTTATAATAGTTTTGAGATATTGATTTGGAAAAATAGTGGCAATTCTTATATTTGCTTCATCTATGTCCCATGTGTATAATTTTATGGTTGTGAGTCTAATTATACTAGGAATCGTTTTAAATTCCTCTATCTTTCATCAATTTCCAGGCCATTTACACTCTGCTCTTTTCTGCATAGGTGTTCGGTATACTCTAAAACTAAAGTCATAAGTGATCTGCAGTACTAGAAAACTCATCCAAATGACCAACACAGATTTATTGGGTATCTTAATGATAAAGTTTAGGACTATTCCAAGGACCACGCACAGATTAATTGTCCAATCGTCTGAGATTGAAGTTTCATTTGTTGAAAAACCTCGTTAATGATTTTGTCTGAGAACTTATTAATCTACTTTTGTATTATCTACTAGTTGTTAGATAATGACATGTACCGCTAAAAATTTGTAATACTAGGGCATGATATTGAGGAGATTATTCAGGTAGTTCGCTGCCATCCTTGCCTTGTTATTCGCTTTTGATTGAAAGTTTCTAAAGCCTTTTCAACAAATATATTCTGTGCATATCATACAAACAAGGCTTTCAAGGGATAGCCTCTTTGAGGCAACAGTTGAACCCTCACCAACCTGCCCACATCTGCATAGGCGTTTGAGGGAAGAATATAAGTCGCACATATATAGCTACCAGATCTAAGAAGGCATCAAATCTTAGTTTTGTTGAAGAAGAACAGATATAGTCAAGGGATTGGATGTGTAATCATAGTTAAAGCCAATAATGAATCGACCATCCCATGAAATGATAATACAGTCAACTATAGCAAATCACTGGGTTAGGGACTAGATTTTATTATACATTCATTTGTATATTGCCTGTATATCTTCCTTTTATGGGATGACTGTCATATCATTTCTGACGATCAACATTTCATAACTAACAGCCAAACACTGCATTCTCTCCCTAGAATCTATTGTCACATTGTTATGAACTGCAAATAATTTCCTTACAGAGACGTCTGGGTGCACATCTTATAAGTCGTCACACATGCAGATCGCACCTTAGTGTAGTTCAACGTCATTTTACTCTTATCCAATGATCTTTTCATAATCTTGAATCTCAGACTTTAACCTACAATCATTCCATTCTTGTGGATCACGGTTTATTTTGCAATCGCACCTGCATATAAGCTTAAAGCCTTTAGAACGATCCATATCAACCAGCACAGATTTAATAGGTATCTTTAGGGAGTCCTCTAGATAGTCAATGCTACCAAGAAGTTCAGCCTTGCACACATAATGTCCAATGGTAAATGAGGGTTCCAGAAGTGATTATGGCATGTACAACTCTCATGCACTATACCTGGATGGCTGTGTGCAATAGAACGGTTTACATTGACACTTAAATGGATTCTTTTTCACCCCGAATAATAGTCACTTAAACAGAATCAATACTTCATGTTGTTTATACACTTGCTTTTATAGAATTGGATTTTGTAAGACCAGAGAGAGAAATTAATTAGGTTTAAATATGTGTTATCATATATGCACTTACCATTACCACTAAGATCATTAAACAGGCGTTACACAAACCTATAGTAAAAGCTGTCAAAATTGCCTCATCTGCAGATTTTAGATGATATTTAACTGCCCCCAATTATGTCTCTTTGAGCTATATTTCACGTTCAATTATATTGCCTCAGAAAAGAAAAAAAAAATGCTCAAAAAGATTAGATTTGTCAGTTAATAAACTTTCTACGCTACTTCAGAAAATTATTATATTTTATACAAAATTTAGATAGTAAGAGTAAATCCAATAGGTAAAATAACGATAGTTATATTTACTTATCCTCGGATGAAAGATATTAGCTATCCAATGATCCATTTACTGTTATTGTTTTGTCATTAATATTATTATATCATCATTATTATTATTATCATTATTTATATTATTATTATTAATTTAATAAAAAAAATATATAGTTAAATGTTCAAACTTACTAATAAAGCATTAGAATTTGAATTCTATTATTGGGATGGTTAAATTATGTGATAGGATAATTAGTTGTATCTTATATGAGATTATCGTTTAAGGTAAATATGAATTAAATATTATAAATAAGTTGAATGATTTTCTTTGAACAAATAGTTGAAATCTATTTAGTTAAACTTTGTGAATTCATCTATAGTTTGAAAGGAATAAAAAAAAAAGAAAATTAGATGATCTAGATTGTTGCATTTAATTAAAAATCAATTGATATGGTTAAAGAGTTAGTGTAACTCGATATTGATTAAGAATTGACATATAGGGATGAAATTAGGTGTTTATACATTATAATGAGGAGTTGTAGTTGTGACTCTAGTACTTTAACTGAACTGCATGAGTTATGTAAACTTGTTATCGTAGTAGGGCAAAATGTAGGTGGTCAATCTTTAATTCCAGAGGCGTAGTAGGTCATAGTTGTGTACAATACGACATGTGTATAGTTGTTTTTGTATTATAACAATTTTGTGGATTTAGTATGTATGAAGTATAATGAAGTATTGTCAAGTTGATTATGTGTTTTGTAAGTAATATTCTCTAGTGGAGATATTTAACCACTTGTGACTATCTTGTATCCGTTTTGTCGTAATTGTCATATGGAGAGACCGGGAATCTGTAAAAGAGTAAAGTGTTGTAATGCTATAGGCAATGGATAACAATTGGGGTTATGATTTTTCTCGTAATGCAAGAGGGTTTATGCCTTGCAGTAAACATGTATGTGTATTGTCATTATGCCTTGTATGATGGTTAAGGTTTACTAGGTGTTAGGAAGGAGAGTGGCTTTCAACGTGGGCCCGGCGCCCAAAGTGGCAGTCAGGATAACCTGTTGAAAGTAGATTAATCAAGTGATAACCTAAAATGAACTAGGGGGTTATGGGTAGATTTCACATTAAACAAGATTAATGGATTCCTCTCCCATGGCCTGTAGTGCTTGTTTAGACTAAGGATGGGTAGAGAAGGCCTGGTCGGCATGATTGACTTCCTTGTCCTCATGAAAGGAAGGTCAATTCCGCATGTGTCACCCTATGGGGCCGGCGCCTAGTGAGACGCTGTCAAGATAACCATAGATGGGGGCCAGCACCTAGTGAGAGGCTATCAGGATAACCCATACTAGGACCATGCGATGACACTCTCCCTACTACAACCTAGCATTCCTTGTATGGTCTCTCCACATATGTTATGTGTTGCCTCTGGAAGTTGTGTTGTGTTGTTTATGTTATTGCCATGTGTTGCATTGGAGTTTGGTCATCCTTTGTTTACGTTAGTCTTTGTCTACCTGACTGTTATTGTTTGGGACCTCATGTTAACTCCTAGCTCGGGGGGTGGACCTTAGGGTTCCACATGGTCGGGTGGAAGAGCTTTATTATCCATTGGTTATTCCTTGTCAAAGTTCATGTGTAGAAGAGATTTATCTCAGTTTCTAGACAGTTGTACTTGTACCAATTGATGAAGATGTAAGTGTATAATCTTGTACTAGACTTGTGTATCAAATCATTCATAATGTATGTAATTTTGATGTAGTCAGAAGATGGCATTGTAAATAATGTAATGATGTACTTATGTGTAAGGAAAAACATTTTACCACGTATTTGATCATGTAGATTATATTATTTGATGACATGTAATGAATATGAATAAGTTATTTAATTGTGCATTGGATTTAGATTAGTTCCTGATGTTAGTAATGTATGTTAAATTATGTTAGTTGAATTGTTAAGTAATGCAGCCTTGAAACCTTGGAGAACATGTCGTAAGTTAAATGGTGTAATTAGTTATGTTAACATTACTTGTTATCTTAATCATTTTCTTAAAAAATTTCCTATGTTCATATAGCATAAATGTCAATTTCTTTAAGGTGTTCAAGGCGGGGCGTTACATGTACTTGGTATTAAGACGTGAAAGCGTTATCCTTGTCAGATAATTGTCACCTTATCATTGGTCATGTACCTAACTCCAGAGGTGTAGTTCTTGGTTTTGGTTCAAAATTTATGCCATGTTAATGTAATGGGTTCACTAGATTTTCGTGTCTTGTAATGAATGGTGAATGGTCTCTTGGATATAGTACTTGGTTTCTAGATGGTATTGCTTCAAATTTTGGAAGGATTCTAAGGACTATTTGTTGTGGCCTAGTGAATGGCGTAAGTTATGGGTCAGAACTTATTTGTGACTTTTATACTTGTATGTTCTGGTATGTATGATTGATCAAAGAATGCTAAGGGAGTGGCTTTCATGGTGGGGTCGGTGCCTAGTGAGAGGCCGCCTGGGTAACCCCATGGAAGTTGTAAACAAGTGGAAACTTAATAATGTAATTAGGAGGGTTGGGGTAGTAAAACACTTAACAAGATAAGTAAGATACCTCACCCATTTCTTGAGTGCTCTCACAGGCTAAGGATGGAAAGAGAAGGCCTAGTTGGCAAGGCCGACCTCCTTATCTCTATGAGAGGACTTGTCGGCTCCGCATGTGTCACCCTATGGGGCCGGTGCCTAGAGAGAGGCTACCAAGGTAACCATAGATGGGGGCCAGCTTCTGGTGATAGATAGCCTGGGTAACCCATGCTAGGACCATGCGATTACACTCTCCTTACGCAGTTCAGTTGTTTCTTATTAGTTGTGCCTCTAGAGTGATGTCTTGTCTTGTGTATTTTTGTTGATATGGTCTGTTGTGTCAAGTCAGTTGTCGTTCTTTTATTTTTGGATGTTGTTTCTTGGCTTAGTGGAGTCCTCGTCATTATCTCCTAGCTCAGAGGGGTGGACCTCAGGGTTCCACATGGTTGGGTGGTAGATCTATCCATTGGCCTTTTTGGAGTTTCAATTTGAGTCCTATGCAGTGGTGCTCCAGTTCCAGATTGCTTCCCACCTTCAGTGTTGTTGTATACTTTCATATGTATTCAATTGTAAACCGATGTGATCAGTCTTGTAATCTTGTACTGTAACTTTGTAAATAAACTATCTTGCTAATGTAAAAGTTGATCTTATCTGTAGTAGTAGTTTAATGTATATCACTTGTGTGGTTTTAATTTTCTATTCACTGATGTAGTTATGTTTCCCTAGAGGAGTTAGAAGTGCACTTTTCTTTATGTTGTGTATTATAATATCTTTGGTTACTGTTATTGCATTTACTCTCTTCAAAAAAAAATTATTTCTAGAATTTTGCTCTTGTTAGTCTAACTCTCTAGGGTTGCATGACGGGGCATTACACATAAACTTAAACCCTTGGATATAATGAGATGTTAGCTCTAGCTGTAAGGTTCACTATAGGGTGGATATAAGTGGCAGGTGCATCAATTTGATGTAAATAGTACATATCTTCACAATGACTTGAAGGAAGAGAACTTCATGCAACAACCTCTTGGATTAGTGAAGGAGAGGACAATTTAGTTTGTAGATTCTATGTCATTATGTGACATGAAGTAGGAACCTCCAACATGGTATGAGAAGATTGGTTGATATATTTATTGTTGGGTTTTAAAAAGGACTTTGAAAAGGATCCCAATTTGTATGTTAATCTAAGATTGATTGCAAAATTTTCATTATTTTTCTCTATTTGTTATTTGGATTTTCTTCACTATTTATATCTTTGTAAGCATGGGATGAGGAAGACAACTTTGTTGTCTCTCAATTGAAGTACATGTCAAATAGTTGTTAATAAGATTTAGGATGGAGGATATGAAACTTGTCAAAACACTGTGATCATGGTATAAATTTAATGTAGAATATACGTACAAAGTTTCATATCTTCCATCCTCCATCCTTACCCATACTCAATCTAATATCTCTTTTGTGGTTTGATTGTTGGTTAATTTTATGCAAGAATAATAGGTTATTCACATGAAAGATACAAAGTATATCATTCTGATATGTGAAGGGTACTCTAGATTTTTTAGACTTAATTTCAAGGGAGAGTGTGATTGCATACTCCATGGATACATAAATTTAGATTGCATAGGATACCTTAATGATCAAAGTTCTTCTTCATGATATATATCTTCATGTTGGGAGATTATTTAATCTCATGGTTCTAAGAAGTAGACTAGCACATTTTCAAGTTTACAATAAAGGCATAGTATAGTGGACTAGCTCAAGCATTGAATGAAGCAATGTGGTTACAAGAGATGCTAGATCAACTTTGTATGTGTTGAAATACATACACATAATTATTTGTGGCAATCAAAATACTCTTTATATTTCTAAGAACCATGTCTTTCATGTGAGGCATAAGCATATCAAGATCAAGTTTCACAAGCTTCATAAACTATTGGAGCTTTAGAATATTTTAATTGGCTATGTTGGGACACAAGATTTAAGTGGAAAATACCTTCACCAAGTCATTAACAGATATCAAGTTTATCAAGTTTTAGCAATAGTTGTATCTCAAATAACTTATCATGAAGGGATATTGTCATCATGACATTCTCTTTCTTGTAGATGCACTATCTATGTTATAATAAATTATGTGTTGTAAGTCCTTCAATTTGACATTAAGGGGGGATTTTGGAATATTTTAAATATTATTTTATTATTTTTTCGTTATGATTAAATGCTTTATAGTACTTTAATGCCTATGTCCAGGTGTATGAATTTATCCCACATGGACTATACCTCAAAGATCACTAGTTTTGTTACTCTTTAAATATTAGTTGTAGTATGATCATAATCAAAGAAAAACTATTATGTTGTGTAACTAAGTTTTTAGACAATGAGTTAATAAAGTTAGGGTATCTAATGCACTCATTATTTAATTCCTTTGTCTAAGTGTTTCACCCTTTCCTTCAATACGCAAGTCTTATGGGATGATTTTTCTAATCCTAATATTAAAGTAGAGTGGACAAAACTAAATCTATGGGTGCAGAACTGACCAACGCCATTGTCACCTAGGATTATATCTATAGGTGTAGAACTGAATTAGGCCAATTTTATAGTCATGGTCTTGAACCCCAAACTTTTAAAATTCAAAAGTTCAAATTCTTGCCTTGTTGACCATTTGAATAGCCGTTATGAGTTGACCTAACACACATTTATTTTATTTGTGGGTCTTGGTTGTTGTATTCAAACATTCATTTACTCATTTGATGATACTAAGGACTATTGAATCTAGGATTTATTAAAATTAGCATGCTATGATTTCATCAAGAAAGCATTTATGAGAGCATGGTATAGTAGCATTATCACGGATCCTACCCAAGGTTCCGAAGATTAGTTATTGGACACCTTTTAGTAATGCCCAAAAGAATCACCAAGTATCTCTGAAACCCTTCTATTATAATTTAGATTAATATGTACATACTATAATTGAGATATCTAGCATTAGAGGGATTCATTGTTAGAGTTGGTGTAGTAAGGGTTTAGGGATTAAGATGTACAAGTGCTTGTAAATCAAAGATTTCTATAAGATTACATATTTGTCATAACTCTTCTAGGTTTATTGTGTTGAGATTTTAATATATGTGAATGGAAGCTAATGTCCAGAAACACTTCCTACACTAATCTAAGAGGAGAGATTAAAATAAAATATGATGTAAAATCATTTGCAAAAAATAAATAACATAATAATATCATTCACCATAACATGTAATGATATATCCTGTGAAAACCCTTTTAGGAGAAAACCTAACCTCCAAACTCCAAAGCAATGTGTTAATCAACAACAATATTGATTACATAATTAATCCAAGAAATGATCCTTCACTGTAAGAGACAATACTGACACTAAGATCTAGAGTAATACTGAGAGCATAACAATACCTATATAGTACACTACAAAATCCATCCCAAGAACTCAATAAAATAAAGAAACCAATACATAAAACCATGAGCTAATACCATCCAATAGTGGTGTCCAAATCTCCTAGTAAAATTACAACACCCAAAGCCAAGAGAAGTTTTATAAGAATCTATCATAACATGTCATAGTTATTCTCCCAACTTGGGTAGTCCAATTTGTCTCATTTAAACCCTCTCAAGATAATTTATGGAAATCATCATGATATGTCATAGGTTGGTGAATGTTCTTGATGAACATGTGTAAAGTTTTTTCTAACAACTCTCTTATGCATCATAGATGCTCTTACATTCCCGAAGTGGGAGCTTAATTTTTAGAGGCCATAAATTTTGATCCAAGAACCAAATTGAGCCCATTTTTTTAAATTGAAGATCTTAGAGAGCTATGGACATTAGGGTAAGTCCATGGAAATGGGGGAAAATTAGTGGCCAACTTTGATATTTTTAGTAAAACACATTCACATTATGAAAAACATAACGTGTACATGGTTTAACATGTGTGCATTTTTAATACCTTGAATTCATTTTTTTTATAATCTCACCCATTTAGGCTTGGATTTATAAGCCTAAGGGTTAGATATCTCTTGTGGCTCCTAAATTTGTGCTTTTAACATAAAAAAACTCAAATTCAAACTTCAACCTCATCAATACATGTTTTGCAATAAAATTTTACAAAATCACCACCAAAATAAAGGGCTAATTCTTAACTTTCTATCCATACAATTTTGTTAATATTTTTAATAAGTTAAGGTATTTATTTTTATTTTCTTTGAAGAGTGTCTTTATATTCCTCCAATACATAAGTATTAATATTTTTTAATAACTTTTGACCTACTTATGCAAATTTGAAAAAATATATATAGGATTCGTTTACACTTTATTCTATACATATTCAACAAAAAAATCACAATTTGAGTTAGTTTTGTGCAAGTTATGTGATGTGCATGCTCAGTGATGTAATTTTTAGGATGCATCCACTTCAAAAATCACCAAAAAATATATTCAATAGAAAAACATAAAAAAATATACAACTTGTAGTACTCACTCTTGGCTATATTTTCACTAACTGGTTTTTAAAAATACCTAATGTAGCAAAACAAATAGGGAGCGCACACTAGACACTATGTTATATTTTAGTGATAAAAATAGGAACACTTTTGTGTGCACTTAGTATTTCACCCCCTTAACCTTAACCATTTTTAAAATCTTTAGTAGTTCAGAAACTAGATTCAGAGTACTACAACTCTTGTTCTTATCATATCTTCAAATTTTGAGTGTACACATCTTGAATTACTCATCTAAGTTCAGCTTTAGCTAATTTCAGGAAAAAAGTGCCCACTTTTGACCCCCTTTTTGTCTCCCATTTCCATGCACTTACCCATCACCATAACCCACTTTAGCTAGTTAAAGCCCATTTTTGGTCATTTTGGGGGCCAAAAACAAAATCTATAGCCCAAAAATTACATTTAAACATTATTATGAAATATTGAGACACCTTTCCTAGCATTCTCGCACTTGTTGAGTTCACATTGTAAGAGAAAAGGTATTACTAACACTGTTAATTATCTACTAGGGGTTGAGAGGTCCATAGACCTATTGCACCACTTGAACTTCTCTATGTAACTGGCTTATTCAAAGCATCCATAACATTATCTAAAGTATCAAATTTCTCTAGTAGTAGATCCTCCATTCTTCCACCATATCACAAAAAAATGATATTGTAAATCAATTTGCTTCATCTGCATGTGAAATGTTGGATTCTTTACTAAGCTAATGATACTCTCATTATCAAAATAAACTCTAATTACTTTCTAACACATGCCAACATTTGAACATAATCTAAGAAGTCAAATGGACTCCTTAGGCATGAGTAGCTACCATGTACTCTGCCTCTATTGTGTATAAAGTGACTACAAATGGGACTTACTTATCCAACTCATTGCATCATTGAATAAGCTAAACATGTAGCCACTAGCAGACCTTATACTATCAACATCCCTTTCCCTATATGAATCTACATAAGCCTATATATCCACTATTTTTTATCCTTTAACACATCACCATGATAATATATGGAGTATTTAAAAATACCTCACAAATACCTAAAGACCCTCTTTACTGTAACCTAATGTTCTCATTTAGGATCAACCATGTAATAGCTCAAGACTCCCACTACTTGGGAAATGTTTGGTCTAGTAAATTCCATAGCATACATAAGGCTCCTAATTGTAGTAGCATAGGGCACTAAATAGTCATTATTTTTTTGCCATCCATACTAGAATTCTACAAAATAGAATCAATATACTTTTGCTAACCAATCCAAAAAAAAATTTAGCTAGGCTATCTTGTCTAATTTCTACTAGAAGAATGTACTTAGCAGCCCTTAAGTCCTTCATTTCAAACTATAATCAAAGCTAATATTTAAAATCTTTAATCATTTCCTTACCATTACCAAACAACAATATATTATCAATATACAAAGTGATAATGTTAAAATGATCACCATTTTATTTATGGTAAACACAATGATCTTACTTAGACTTGATAAACCCCAACCCCAAAACATATTACTACTTTAAACCATAGATGGATTTATTCAATTGACAAACCAAGTTTTTCTTACCTTTCTCAATATAGCTCTCTAGCTATGTCATGTAGATCTCCTCATCTTGATCACCATGAAAGAAAGTTTTCTTAACATATCCATCCACTCAACCTCAAGAGAAAAATAAATGACACAATCTAATAGAATTTTGATAGATATCAACTTTGCAACAAGGTAGTAAATCTCACCAAAACCTATTCCCTCAACCTATGAATATCCTTTGGCAACCAACTACGCTTTGTACTTCTCAATGTTACCATTAGAGCCTAACTTCTTTTTTAACACCCATTTGCAACCAAATAGTTCCCATCCATTAGAAAATTTTACTAAGCCCCATGTATCATTCTTTCTTAGTGCAGCCACCTCCTCATCCATATCTAGTTTCTAAGGCTCATGATCATTCATTTGCATTGCCTCTTAACCATTCTAGCCTCATCAATGTTAGTCAACAAAGTAAATATACACCTAAAATTAGGTAAGCTATACATTTTAGGTTGCTTCCTCTACTAGTTGGACTCCTCAAAATCTAAGGTAGAGGTTCTACTTCTTCCAAACTCTTTGAGCTCTCTATATTGTCTTCCTCATCTAGTCCAACCTAAACCTTTGATTCATCTTCTAGTATAGCCTTCTCAATCTTGGTTGTAGCTACACAACTGACTTTCCATCCTTCTTTGTCTACTCAACTATAGTGGAATGTTTGACCTCCCTGAAAACCACACTCAGGTATTGTATAGAATTTTTTAGCCATAGGATCTCGAAGCTTGTACCCTTTCACATCGATGTCATAGACATTGAAGATACATTTCATAGCCTTAATTTCCAACTTTAATTTCTTCTCCCTAGGAACATGAGCATATTCCTCAGAACCAAATACATAAAGATGCTAAAGTGAGGGATTTTTCCCCATCTAAACCTCCATGGTTTTCTCCACAAGCACTAACTATTGGTTAGGTAACATGTAGTAGCAACCACTTCTGCCTAGAACTTCCATTCCAATCCAAACGTATTGAGCACACTCCTAGGCCTCTCCATTAGTGTCATGTTCATGCATTCTATGAATCCATTCTATTGAGGGGTGTACAGAGTTGTCTTATATCTTTTAATGTCAAAATTTGTCAAACTCTACAAAATAATACTCACCACTAGTACCAATTCTCAAAACTTTAATCTTTCTACAAGTCTAGTTTTACAAGAGAGACTTAAACTCCCTAAACCAACTAAAGACCTCAGATTTACTTCTATTAAAATATACCCATGTCCTCTTAGAATAATCATTAATTAATAATACATAATATAAATATTTTGACAAGAAACATCTACAAGGCCAATATGTAATCAAAATGAATAAGATCTAACAACCAAGAAAATTTATGAGAACTAGAACAAAATTAAACATGGTTCTACTTTCCATAATGCAATGTTCACAAAAATCAAACTCAAGAGAATAATTAGTAATCCCCTCTACAAGGTTTTTTGTTTTTTAATGTTTTTAGACCTTTCTCACCAATATGACATATGTGTTGGTGCCATAACATTGTCTTCTTAGTGGAAAATTTTATCTCTAATGTAAGATCATGCTAGGGTACCCAGAATACACAACCATCAAAACTAGATACGACTAATAAATCTTTGTCGCATATTCTAGTGACTGAGGTGTAGAGTTTTCACACCTCTTCATCACATGTAAGTGCATCCATCAAGCCAAAAGAGAGTACCAACTTGAACCCACTTTGTGAGCACCATATCTCCTCAAACCATATTACAACCTTCATTAGTGAAGACTACCTACACACCTACATCATTCATTTTACTTACAATTAATAGGTTATGTGCCAAACTAGGGATGTGTAGGACTTTTATAATCCATTTGATCCTCCCATTAGATAATCAAATTTTAAATCTTTTACAATAAACTATGTTGAGATATGATTTTTTGTTGAGATATACCTTCCCACCATCATATACCTTCCCACCATCATATTTCTCATAATCTAAAAACCACTCCTAATGGGGAGTCATGTAGAATGAATCTCCAGAGTATATCAGTCATGCATCCTCACATGCATACATTTCCAAAGCATTGACAAAGGCATCTCCTACATCCTCCTAATAATATTTATTATAAACATAATCAAATTTTCCCTTTTTCTTATTTCTATCCTCCCTGTAGTCTCTTATAAAGGGGCTATCATGCCAAAATTCCAATATTTTGCCTAGGCCTTTCTAGGAGGCTTAGATCTCCCACAATATTTAGATATGCTCTTGTCCTTCTTCTTTTCTTTAGACCACCCATGAATATCTAAGGCCACCTTGGTGGATTCAGTAGCCTTTCTCTTCATCTTCTCTAAGAGAATAGTAACCACAATATCATCAAGAACTAGTTTTAAGATAATGCTTCATGAGATCATGGTTTCTCTTCTCACAAAGGAGATGAGGAGAAGGGTCCTGCATCAATCTTCCTCTTCATCTTCCATATTTACATCTACATATTGTAACTAGATTATAATCATGTTGAAAGCATTCGAGTGCTTGGCAACAAAATCGCCATCACCCATCCTCAAAGCGTATAACCTCTTCCATAGAAAAAAATTATTAACCAAGGATTTATCTTGGTATAGTTTCCCCAATTTTTCATAGAGGGATTTTTTAGTGTATTTTTCACAAACATTCAATAACAAAATCTATCAAGCAAAGCCTAATAAGGATTCTCATTTTTTTTCTAATAGTACCCAATCATTGGTGAAATTGTTAGTGGTTTGGATCTAGATATCATAGACCATAGATCTCAATATATGATAAAATACTCCATCTTGAGATTCCATAGCTCAAAATTAGTGAAACTAAATTTTTGATCTCCAGTTTAAACATGCTTGCAATTTTCCCTAAAATAAATATCTCTATGTACGCTCCCACTCAAACCTTGAGATTAGTATAAAAAAACCTTGTTCCTACCACCTAGGACCTAAGTTGATCAATATCAGATGCCAAATTAAAGGAAGATGAGGGGTTAAAGAACTTCCTATTCTAATCTAAGAGGAGAGATGAACAAAAAATGTGATCTAAAATATTTTTTAGGAAATAAACAACACAATAGAGTCATTCACCATAACACAATGGTGTATCCTTGGAAAACCCTTTAAAGAAAAAACCTAGCCTCCAAATTTGAAACTAATGCATTAATCATCAACAATATTGGTTATGATACAATCTATGCAAAGATCCTTCACAACAGACAACACCAACACCCAAATCTAGAGTAATATTGATAATAAAACAATGTACCTACAAAATACACTATGCAAACTCCATAGCAAGCACCTAATAAATATAAAAACTAATACATGAAACCACCAAAGAAAATAAAAAAATCATGAGCTAATATCACCCTAAAGTGGCATCCAGATCCCCTGGTAAAAGTCCAAAAACCAAATTCTAATAGTTCTATAAGAATCTATCATAACATGTGATAGTTATCCTCCCAACTTGGGTGTTCCAATTTATCTTATTCAAACCCTCCAAAGATGTTTTATGTAATTCATAATGAAATGTCATAGGTTGGTGAATATTTTTGGTCAACATGTGTAACTCCCTCTTATAGCTCTTTTATGTGCAATAGATGCTCTTGCATTCATATTGTGGGAGCCTCACTTCCAAAGGACATAACTTTTGAATCTGGGAACTTGATTGAGCTTGTTTTTAAAAATTTAATATTTTAGAGAGTTCCACATAATTTTAACCTTATTTATCTAGTAAATCTCATTTCAATAATTATTAGGGTAAAAAATAACCTCTATAGCTAGAAGCATTTGAACATTAGAATGCAAGGTTGAGACACCTTTTCTATTAGTATGGGATAGCAATCAAAACTAGTTTCAAGAGTCAAATGTAGGTGTGGGTAATGCACTTGGTTGATAAGGTAAAAATAATAAGAGAATATAAAAAATTAACCTAAAAAATAGGTACATCTAATACTTGGTGAAAAAGTGAGGTATTTTAATTAGACTAGTGTACATAGAGGGGTATAAAAAAACATAAATTTGAGAGGTAGGAATGAAATTAGGGTCATTTCTTAGTATCATACAAACACATGTTATGCCATTGGTTTATTAATTGAATCCCCTCAAAGTTTCTCATACTTATGATACATACTCACTTTACCATGTTATATTTCATTTATATATACAATGTCATGTTATCATACTTAGTGTTTATCCAAGCCTTCTCTCTCATTGTTTTTAAGTATTCCTTAAGGGCCACACATAAAATCAAGGGGGCATATCATTTCTAATCATTCTCAATGTTTATGTGTAGTTCACAGTGTTTTCTATGCCCCAAAATGCATCTTTTGTGCTTGCATATTTTCCCTATTTCTCTATTTATCCCATCACTGATAACCAATCTAAGATTTATGTTAATGGGCACAATTTAAAAATTTGAACTTCATGTTTGAAATTGTGTCTCTATTTTAAGTCCCTATGTTTTATTGTGAATATGAGTTTTTTATTTTCCATGGCATTCAATTTAAATGTCACCATGCCTGTGTATTATAAATGTGTCATTTTTTTTGGTCTTAGGTCATGTTTCATGATTTAAATATTGACTCAAGATTTTTTAATGTCAATTTTCTTGTTACCTTTATGTCTATATTTTACCCCATTTTGACATCAATGTTTTCCCATACTAGAGTCTCTATGTTAATTCCAATTGACTACTCATGTTTGAAATCCATAGCTTCATAAGGTCTTGTATTCATGTGCATGCCTCCCTAGACTTGATTCCTTTCATCAAATAGAGTTGAGTGAGTGGCATAGGTTTGGTTAATCATGTTTGCAATCTGATTGTTTTCAATATTGGAAAACTCAAGTTCTATATTAATTGTGTTCTATTTATCTTATTGCATTTGTAACCTTAGAATATTCTCATGTTGCTAGACCCAAGTCCATTTCTACATTGTAGTTTCCTAGAACTTTAATATCCCAATTGTCTTGTGTCAAGTCTAAATGACATCATGATGGAGCTAAGAATTATACATTGCATTTCCTTCAACAAATTACATTCATAGTATTGATTTCATTCGTGTTGGAAAACCTAACCATTCTTATATATCCTAGTTTGATAATGTTTTGAATTTTGGTAGTACTATATTTAAGTTTGAGTACATGTGTTTCCTAAGCTCGAAATGCATATTCAAACATTTCCAAGTGAGTTTTCAAGATCAAACTGTCATAAATATTTCATATTTGTGAGCTTGTTACCCTATTCACTCTAGACCTAGAAAAGGTATACATATAATCTTTCATAAAATTGTGTCCAAGATGAAACATGTTTTAAGTCTATAGAGATTTTGGATCCAAACATGCATATATAGGGTATACATAGAATCTCTTGCACGAATCTCTCTACTAAGGTTAAAGATTCATCAGTCAAGTTTCCTGGTATAAAATGGACTACTTTGGTGAGTTTATCTATCACCACCAGAATGGCATCATGTTTGGTTATTGACATAGGTACAACCCTTATATGAAATCCATACTAATCACTTGCCATTTGTACTCCAGTATATCATGAGGATACATGAGTCCTATTGGATGTACATACTTAGCCTTAATTCGTTGGCATTCTAGGCATCTTGTTGTTGGCAAGAGACACTGTGTGGCTTCATGAGTGTTGTCATTGATAGCAACAAAGTCCATCCCACACATCCACAGGACACGATATGTCTATACCAGAAGTCAAATTGAAGAGTATTTTGGTCCGGTGAGCAAGAACAGAGCATGCAGCAAGGTCCGACAATCAAGTCCGGATCTCTCAGAGGAAGTATCTCAGTAAAGTACGGACTTGGGGAAGTCAAGAGGAGTACCATGACTGATACATTCCAGAGATTGAGCCCTCGGTGATGAAAGAGTGAAAAGATATGAGCACCTAAGTGTTGGGTTCCTGTTTGGCAAAGTAGATTGAGAAAGAACTAACCAGCACAGCATTAGACCTTAATCCGGATGAGAAATTGATGGTGATCAAGTTTCTTAAGGAATCATTCATGGTTGGCCGACATGATTGATGACTCCTATAACTATCCCTTTGATACACATCACTTAGTAAGCATGGATTCAGCCGACAGACTAGAGTTTGGAAATATCTTGAGTTTTCCGGATGCCAACTAGAAAGGTGTTGAAATCCTTGATGCAGATATATATACCAGATTGATTTTGGTATGAAGGAGTGTGTCTTGTGTTGTTTGAAGAAAAGCAGAGAGCAGTGTGGAAGTAGCTATACAGGTCCGGTATGTGACAGAACAGCAGCACTAAAGCAGAGGAAGAATGAAGTGCAGTAGATTAGTATATTGAGCCTAACCAGAACTGAACCTCAGCATATGTGGATGCTTCTCATCAGTTCAAATACTTGGTTTCTTTCTATAAACTATTGTAGGCAGTGAGCCTCTTGTGAGCAGTGTGCTCGGGCAGTGAGCCCTAATTGGCAAGTGCCATTTTGTACTTCTATTCTTTTAACAGAGAATACAATCTGAGATTAGTCACCCTGTGGTTTTTTCCCTTAACAGGATTTTCCACGTCAAAATCATTATGTTATGTGTGTTGAGTTTATTTCTACTCTCATGTTCATGTATGCTTATATATTTTGATACTACACTAATCATTAAAGAAGAAAAGAAAGTCAAATAATTAAGATAACTGATTCACCCCCCCTCTCAGTTATCAACAATTGATATCAGAGCCAAGTTCCTCTAGACAGAGACTAACAGCTTGAGGAAGATCTGGGAATCTCAATGGATATGTACGGTATGAGGGATCAACTTCAGTCTGCCCTAGATGATCTTGAGCAATCTCACTCTGAAGTCAATAACCTGAGGGAAAGACTCAAACAAGCTGATGATTTCATAAACGAACTCAAAGAAAAACTAAGTATCTCAATGAAGAAAAGAAAGGAACTACTTCAACAATTAGCAAGTCAAAGTGAAGCCAATGATACTAATGAAGATCTGAATGAGAAAACCAAGTTATGTGAAAAGTTATCAAAAGAGGTCATTATGGTAAGACATGAAATGGAATCAGGAGTTATGAAATTCACCCAAGAAATTGAAGAGAAAAGAAAAAGTGAAGATAATCTAAAACAATCTCTCAAGGAGAAGTCAGAAGACTGCCACAAAATGGATAAAATAATCAGGCATCTAGAATCTGATCTTGAAGATGCTAGAGAAAATGAAGAACGACTTGAGAATCAGATAGACACTCTTAAAAGGGATCTTCAAACAGCAAATGAATACAAAGAGAAATTCAAGATAAGCTCTGCTCAACTTGAAGTTCTTCTTGAAAGCCAAAAGAGGGTAGATGACAAGCAAGGCTTGGGATATGAGAAAGGGGAAATCTTCGGATCCAGTCAGAAGAACTCTGGGTCAGGAAATCCAAGGAACAGGCCTAGAAGACCTCCGGTAAAGCAACCAAATGCTCAAAGATATCCATCCTTCAATGGATACTGCCACAATTGCAATAACTTTGGTCATAAAGCAAATCAGTATAGAAGAAGAATGAATCAGACTAATTCATTCTTCTCTAGACAGTGTTTTAACTGCAAAAGGTATGGTCACAAATCTCATGAATGTAGAAATATGCAAATAAACAATTCATTCAATGGTATATGCTTTGCATGCAATAGAATGGGACATATGGCTAATCAATGCATATCTAGAGGATATTAGTCAAATATGCAGAAATATTGTTTGCTACAATTACAATAGATCCGGTCATATTGCCAAGTTCTGCAGAAGTAAAAATCAGGATAAAAAGGGTCCGGTGCATCATAATCAAAATCAAGACAAAGGGAAAGGAAAAATGAATGCGGATGAAATTCAAAGGGAGATGAACAAGAGTTGGGTGAAGAGAAGTACAAAAAATGATGGGGATGGATCTGCACTAGAATCTAGTGCTGATATTTCTTCCAGAAACTAAATAGATGAGCTCTGGCTCAGGGGGAGTCACAAAAGAAAATAATTTCCCCCAGCCAATCAATTGGTGCCTAAAATTGGCACATGGAGTGTTGCAGATTGAAGAGTTCTCAAGAGATATCTAAATAACCCTTGGTAAAGATCCGCAAGAGGTTTTGAAAAGGTTAATCATCCAATATTGATCCGGTTTAACAGTCATCCGGTAAGAGTAGGATTTTCACAGCTAGATCTGGTATGATTCAAAAATTGAGGTATCTTGATCTGTGGATAAATGGAATGATTGGAGAAAGGAAGATAGATTGTCAATAATCACCGAGAATAACTCTAAGTACATCTCAGTGATCCAGAAAGATCTCTCAGGACAAGGAGAACAAGGCAATCGGAATAACTTAAGTTGTGCATTTAATGCAAAATAGAATTAGGGTTTGCACAGAAATAAAAGGGTTCTTTTGTTCATCATTTGCACATTTGCATTCGAGAAGAAGGTAGAAAGAGCTCTGCAACAAGATTGCTTCAACTCTCTCAATGATCAACTGTAGAATTTGATTCAACCAGCGATCTTTTCAGCTCTTATCATGAACCCTAGAAGCGTAAAAGGTATTTTCCTCTCTTGAATATCTCTCTCTGAATCCTTTGAAAGATGGCTACTCCAAATGTTGTTAAAATCATTGATAGACTGCGCCCTAAGTTCAAAAAATATCCTTACAAATCCCTAGAAGTTGACCCCCTAGGCGCATTCTCTAGCATTCTGCATGGAATTCTGCATGTAGAAAATGTTAGGGTTTACATACATGTGAACATTGAAGAATTTGGAGAATCCAAGCTGATGGATATCTATCACAAGGAACTGATAGATGAATCATTTGAACTTAAACCCCAATACAAGGCCATCCGGGATAAGCATTTTGGACAATGCATTCATTTCCCTTGTTTTGCAGAAGATGAATGGGTCCAGTATGTTCTGAGTAGAATGCATGACAACTTCATGTGGTTAATGAGGCCATTCAAGATAACCAATGATGCAATTAGGGCGGTAACCAGATTACACTCACCGGTGGGTTGCCTGCTCTCAAATCAATCAAAAACCAAATTGTAAGTGAGGCTACCAGATCAAGATTTGACAAGAGGGCAATGACAATAGAAGACATCATAGATCCGCATATCAAATTTGCCTCTATGATAATCGGTTACAAAATCTATCACTCCAACAGGGAGAATTCAGTATCTGGAACTGCTATATATACTGCATATGAAATGCTAAGGAAAAATGTTGACTATGATCTTTGTGAGCTTCTCCTGAATCAACTGTTAGAGAATTTGCAGAAACCAAAGAAGGATAAAAAGAATTCTTTTAAGTACGGTGGCTTGATACTTTGTCTATTCTTCTACTATATGAATGAGCTACCTGGAACTAGTGACTAGATATGGCAAAATGACAGACCTATTGCCATACAAATAAGAGATTACATGTATGGGCTTGGTGATGCCAAGGCTCAAAGCACAGCTCTCTGGGGTTACTTCAAAAACTTCCAAGGCATGATGCAAGCCAGAGAGAGAATCCCTCAATCTCTAGTTAAAAAATACAAGGATACAGTGTGCTTCATAGTAGACACTGATCAATGTCTAATGGAGGTAGTGGAACCAAGAATAGTGTGGATTATGCCAATGGGCTATGAGGTGGATCAAAAAATTCTGGAACTGCATATCCAACACCTACTAAGTCATCCTAAGGACCCAAAGGCAGAAAGGTTTGGAACCTTCCAAGAGTTGAGTGTAAAAGTTCATGTTGAACTGAGACAGCCTGAGATCAAGAGAAAAGTGAGAAGGGAAGTAGAAGAAGTCGCCAAGAGATATGGAATATCAAAGGAGGCAGTTGATGCCAATAGAGAGAAGATGGAAAGGGCAGAGGAAGAAAGGCAAGAAACAGAAAAAGAAAGTGCTCCGGTGCAAGCCCACTCCTGGACTAGATCCTCCAAAAGCTCTGCACCTGCCACCTCTGAGAGCCAAAAAGCCTCTAAACTGGAAGCCAAGACATCCGGAAAGGGTGAGAAGAGAACAAAGAAAAAGGCCACAAGGTCATATACAAGTCAAAAAGATGATGAAGAGACAAAGTCAGATGAGGAGGTCAAGAAAATGAAGAAGAAGAAGAAAAAAATATCTGGTGAATCCTCTACTGGTCAAGGCAAGGAAGAAAAGGCAGAAGAATTTGTTGAAAAGCCTACTCTCTGCATTGATGATATCATCAAATTAGTCACTGTGGATGGGAACCTAAAACCAATGACTGAATTTTATGATGAATATAATGAAGCTGACTAGAAGATCTTGCAAGATGCTACAGTCAAGTATCTTAACATCTATAATAAAGCATTCGTTGAGATCATATCTCTAATTCCCAAAAGCCTAGAGAAGGAACTTGAAATAAGAAAGAACAATGCTAAGGCAAAGGACCTAGAGATCCGGGAACAGATAGCTATTCAGCTCTATCCTTCCATCACTCCTAAACAATTGATCATGATCTTCAAGGATTGCAAGGATGAGTTCTGGAGCAAAGCCAGAATGAACAAGCTTATGCTCGGAGAGACTTATCAAGTGGCAAAAGAGACTGAAGACATCCTCCGGAATGCATATAAAAGATTCAATATTCCTATTATAGAGGACCTAAGTGATGAACCTTCTGATGTCGAAGGATTAAATGTATCAAAGGAAGACTCTACTAAGAAAATTGCAGAAGAGCCAAAGGAGACAAGTAAGGAGAAGACTAAGGACCTAGATTCCTCTGCTCTGGAAGAGGAAGTCCATGAAGAAGTAAACATCTCTCTTCCGGATTCCCCAGCAGACTCTGGATCTAAAGGAGAAGAAAGAATAGAGGAGAAAATTAGTCAAGAAGAAAAGGTAAAAGGAAGAGAAGAAGATCAAACATAGAAGACCCCAGGAGACAGTTGTGAGGCTACAGAAGGAAAGAAGATTTTGTCTCCGGCAAGAGACACTGTAGAAATAGTTAAAGATTTATTGACCAAAGAAATGATGGAGATTGGTGAACTGGAACTGTTTCAAGGACCGTTCAATTTTGATTCCCTCTCCCCGGTTCAGATAATGAAGATAGCATCCTTTACCCAAGCAAAGGCAAAAGAAAAACTTTTGAAGTCTCACATGGAAGACTGTGAGCTGATAGAGATTGCATCCGGTGTATTCGAGAAGATCATATCATCCTTCCAGAAGGATCTTTCAGCCTCCTCATTCGGTAATCTGAAATCTCTTGTTAATTCTATTAGCACACATTTTGATTCTTTGGAGAAAGCAGTAGAAGAGAAAGTCCGAAAAGAGTTTCTGGGTAGGAGATTCTCTGAGGTACAAGGACTTATAACAAATGATAGGAGAAATTTGGATATTGGGATAAAGAGCTTAGAAAATGCTCTTAAAGATGGCAGAGACCTATACAAATTTTGTCTATCTTGGTCCACTGTGACAGCAGATATCACCAAGAAGGTGGAAGAACAAGAGAGTAAACTATCAAGTTTATCTCAAAACTTTGATCCTCTCACCTCTTCCATAATAAATCAAGAATGTCAAACTATTGCAGCTATAAATGAAATAAAGCAGCTTGAGAAGGAGAAGAAAAATAGAATAAGTAGGCTAAGTGAACTAAGAGGGACAATTATTCCTAAGTTAGAGGCCATGCATGAGGCCCTAACTGATCCCAGACCACAGCCCGGACCAGTGATCTGGCAGACCTAAAGAGGGCAAAAGCTTTTGCATTTTTGCTAAGTGGTCATATTTCAGTTTTGGACAAGATGAAAAAGAGTTGGGCAACAGAAGTGGTACAGTTGAAGACCACCTTTGCAGATATACTTCAGTATATGTAAGTATAACACACACACACACACACACACACACACACACACACACACACACACACACACACACACACACACATATATATATATATGCGGCCAAGTATAGATTATTTTTGGGAAATTTTGGTGTGTGGATCCTACCCTTTTCCATTGATGTCAAAGGGGGAGTGAGGAGCAGTGAAAAATATGGAATCTTGCTAAGGGGGAGCTTTGGATAAGTGTACATAAAAACAGAGCATCAGCCAAGGGGGGGTATGCTATAACACTTAGTCATTTTTCACTAAGTGTTGCTATCAATGCCAAAGGGGGAGATTGTTGGCAAGAGACACTGTGTGGCTTCATGAGTATTGTCATTGATGGCAACAAAGTCCATCCCACACATCCGCAGGACACAGTATGTCTATATCAAAAGTCAAATTGAAGAATATTTTGGTCTGGTGAGCAAGAACAGAGCATGCAGCAAGGTCTGACAATCGGGTCTGGATCTCTTAGAGGAAGTATCTCAGTAAAGTATGGACTTGGGGAAGTCAAGAGGAGTACCATGACTGATACATTCCAAAGATTGAGCCTCCGGTGATGAAAGAGTGAAAAGATATGAGCACCTAAGTGTTGGGTTCCTATTTGGTAGAGTAGACTGAGAAAGAACTGACCGACAGAGCATCAGACCTTAATCTGGATGAGAAATTGATGGTGATCAAGTTTCTTAAGGAATCATTCATGGTTGGCTGACATGATTGATGACTCATATAACTATCCCTTTGATATGCATCACTTAGTAAGCATGGATTCAGCTGACAAACCAGAGTTTGGAAATATCTTGAGTTTTCTAGATGCCAACTAGAAAGGTGTTGAAATCCTTGATGCGGATATATATACCAGATTGATTTCGGTATGAAGGAGTGTGTGTTGTGTTGTGCGAAGAAAAGTAGAGAGCAGTGTGGAAGTAGCTATATAGGTCCGGTATGTGACAGAACAGCAGCACTAAAGCAGAGGAAGAATGAAGTGCAATAGATCAGTATATTGAGCCTAACCGGAACTGAACCTCAGCATATGTGGATACTTCTCATCAGTTCAAATACTTGGTTTCTTTTTATAAACTATTGTAAGTAGTGAGCCTCTTGTGAGCAGTGTGCTCGGGTAGTGAGCCCTAATTGGCAAGTGCCATTTTGTACTTCTATTCTTTTAACAGAGAATACAATCTTGGGTTAGTCACCCCGTGGTTTTTTCCCTTAATAGGGTTTTCCACGTCAAAATCATTGTGTTATGTGTGTTGAGTTTATTTTTTCTCTCATGTTCATGTATGCTTATATATTTTGATACTGCACTAATCATTAAAGAAGAAAAGAAAGTCAAATAATTAAGATAACTGATTCACCCCCCCTCTCAGTTATCAACACTTGCCACATACATTGTTACTTCCTTCTTCATCCTTGACCAGAAATATAATGGTTTCAAATTCACCAAGAGTTTAGTTACTCCTAGATGTCCAGAATAGGGGCATTGTGTGCTTCTTCAAAGATTTTGATTCTTAAACCACCATGTTCAGAAACATACATCATGTTCTGAAATATAAGTAAACCATATGGTTCAAGCTTATAACCCTCAAAGCCTCTATCCACTAAATTAGAAACAAGGTTGGTTTCAAAACTTGGAACCAAATGGTAGACTATGAAGGCATTGCAATTAGGTGCAAATGTTGTTATGCTATAGGACATAAAGTGGAGGGTTCTCCAAAATTTTCTCCTCCCATAAACAAAGTTACTGCTTAGAAGCAAGTAACCTAGTTGAAAGGGGATAATCTCAACCACCAATATATTTTTCTTGTTACAAAGGAAGGTGTTTAGGACAACACCTCAACAAAATCTGATTTATCTACTACTTTGATCTCTAGCGGTACATTCGTTGGAGAGGTGTAGGAAAATCAGTGTCCTCACAAAGCCATGGATTTGAAATCATGGATCCTTTTATGAAAAACACAAATTATCAGACTTCTATCAATAAAAGAAACAAAGTATCATGCTAAGTAGAAAATGACAAGTGTTTGATGACTTTGCATTCCTATTATAAGATGGGAAAGTAGAAATCATATGCAAAACAATTCTTTACTTCTTTAGTTCTTTAGTTCTTAGTTTAATTAGGGTGTCATGGGTAGTTTGAATTTTTTTGCTCTTCTTAAGCACCCCTATTCACAAGGCTATTGCATAAACATTTTTTGTATTCTATTTTTATAAACTCAAAGGAAGTGGCTCCCAAAGCTACAATTCACTGAAAAAGAAAAAGAAAAAGAAAAAAATGTAGATAAAATAAAATAGATAGTTCAAAAGTAAAGTAAAATAACTCTTAAGTAAATAAAATAGTTTGAGACTAATAGCTCTTAACATTTTAGATGTATTTAAGATATCTATACTAATTAATAAACTCTCATATCAACTTTGGGGGGTTTTATTTCATCCCACCCATCTTTTATTTGAACTAATGTATTCTATTTTATTTTTTAATATAAAAGTGCATTACTCATCATTTAAAAAACTAAAACTAATATAATAAGAAAAAACATAAAATGAAATATATGATATCATAATATTTAATTATATCAATTAATGCACAGTACTTAATATTGATTATAATTTAAAATATATTTAAATATATTAAAAAGTTAAAAATATAAAAGAATGTTAAAAAGTCTAATAAATGATCATTCATTTTCAAAAGTCAACGATTACTGTAGTTGGATTTCTACAAATAGACGTCGTAATGTATAATCAAAGAAACAATAACAGACAAATAAATAACACTTGAATCGAATAAGAAGATAAAATTAACAAGGATACAAAGAGGATTTGAAAGGCCAGATAATACAAGACCAGAATCCATTTGAATATCAAGAGAAGTTTAAACATAGAAAGAATAGTTGAAACAACCACAAGACTTGAATCCATCTGAATATCAAGCATAGAAATAATGGTTTCGGATCTCTAGGAGTTAAAATGCAGATTCTAGGTTTTGGAGGATCCTATAATTTTTCAGACTTAATCAAATTTCAGTAATCAACAAGCTTCTATCATCTTGCAGTTGTCTAAGGGTAGCTGTAACTATTCAAAAGCATCATCAAGCCTCTCCTTAGAAATAGGACCTTTTCTTATGCAAGAGACCTGACAAGGAATCCAAGTAAAATACTAAGTCAAGCTCAAGAAGTGGTAGTCCTCTAAGCATTTTTTAGGAGATTTTCAAGATTAAAGACCATGTCACCTTCTTCAGAGAAAATCATGGAGAGAAATAAGCCATGATTGTTGCTACTATGCCCAAAGAGAGTGCCTAGTCAAGAAGAGGTTAAGTGTTGCATTTAGGAGGCTTTGCCCCCTCAACCCCCGCAAAGGGTGTTTCCCCTTGACCCCATGAGGGAGAACTACCCCCTCAACCCTTGTAAGAAGCACTACCCCTTAAATTTGTTAATCGTTGCCACCCCTCGAGCCCCTAATTTTCCATAAGAATTTAATTTTTTTTAAGGAAGGATTTTTCATGATAATTAATATTTTTTTCCAAAAAAATGAAAAACTCACTAAGATTTCCTACCAATTTCTCATGATGTAAAAAAAATTGACAGTAAAATTATTTTTTTTTTTAAAGGAAAGATTCACCAATAAAAATTAATATTTTTTCCAAAAATGAAAAAATCGCCAAGATTATAAATATATATAATGGTTGTCTCTTCTAGTGATAACTTTAAGAAACCCCTATATATATTAGGGGTGGTTCCTTAAAGTTATCACTAGAAGAGACAACCATTATATTATTGGGTGATGATGAGGAGGAAAATTGAAGGCCTCCATAATTTCAATTAGAAGAGGCAATGTTGGAACAAGATCATATGCACCTTGTTAGATGAGAGAGAGAGAGAGTAGGTATCCATGGAAGAGATTGATGTTCTTATTTCTATTATGTAGAGGTCTCATGGAATTCACATATCTAAAATTGCAAAGTTTACAATCTACACCTAAAAATGTAGAGCAATTATTTTTTAGAAAGAAAAATTTAAAATTTAAACTACTACTTCTGGTGGGGAATTGAAACTTTGCAATGATATTTTAACAATTCTTTTTGCCAAATGGTAGAACTAGTTGGTTCTCCTTTTATATATTTTCTGCAAACAGTTAAGTAACAATATTCCTCATGCAGTTCTCTAACAAATAGTTGCAGCACAACTATTATGTTCTACAGGACCCTATTTCTACATTTGGCTCCCAAATTTCCTTTCATCTATTATATTCTACAGGACCCTATTTTTGCATTTGGCTATGCCTACTGATAGAATTGCTCAAACATCCTTACAAGGGACTAAAGTATAGTCTCGTGCTTAGGCTATTGCTTCTATTTTTAAGGAAAATGTGAGCCCATGCATATTTCTTTTAACATCTACAGTAAATATCATTTTCCTAGAGCAACAATATTCACCAATACTTTACCTTGGCCTGTGTAATTTCAGGAATCTCACATTTCAAAGTTCTAATAGTTCATAATGCTCAATACTTGCCAGAGAAGGACAACTTCATGTGATTACTAGTCAAACTCCATTGGAAACAAAAGCATTGAGTGAGGGTTTGTGTTGCAAACTACAAGATAATTTGACTAATTCATTACCATTTTTCTACTAAAAAGCTCATTCTAAAGTCGTCCCGCCATTAATACCAAGCCACAACAAAATCGAGAAAAAAAAAGTTAAGAATTGATAAATTTATTTGCATTTTGGTACCTTCTCACCATCAATGTTTCTATTATTTTAAAATCTGTTAATATTCTAAACCCTTTATTTCATTTTAGCACTTACTGTTCACAGTATTAACCAATCAGTGAACAGAAAATTAATATTTTTAAATTACAATATAAAATACACAATTTTAAACTTTAACATTGTTGTTTAGAATTTTAAATACTTCAAAATAATTTGACTCCATAGAAAAACAAAATTACATCCAACCTTTAATTATGAACTAAAAATAAAATTAATATAATAATATAAAACATAAAATGAAATATATGATATTATAATATTTAGTTATATCAATTAATGCATAATACTTAACATTGCTTATAATTTTAATATATAAATATTAAAAAATACAAAATACAAAAGAATATAAAAAGTCCAATAAATAGGCCGATCATTTTCAAAAGTCACAGCGATTACTGTAGTTGGATTGCTACAAAGAGACGTCGTACTGTATAATCAAAGAATAATGACAGAAAAGATAAATTACAGTTAGATTCGAAGAAGATAAAATTAACAAGGATACAAAGAGGATCTGAAAGGCAAGATAATACAAGAATTAATACATCTGAACATCAAGAGAAGTTTAATCCCTAGTCTGCTATCAACCATAGAAAGAAGACTTGATTGAATCCATCTGAATATCAAGAATATAAAGAAGAGCTTAAACAGCCACAAGACTTGAATCCATCTGAATATCAAGAATATAAAGAGGAATTGAAACAAATTATGGAGGGAGGAAATAGCAGTTCAAACATGCATTCTTATCCTGTAAGGGCAGCGAGTAATAATAATGAGTACAAGACTCCAGAGCTGGATATACCCTGAAATGATGATGCCATGATTCGTGAGCCTCCTCCACTGAACCAGCCCCCTAGACAATCCTCTAGATTTTGGGACATAATCCAAATGTTGATCAACATCCATGGTCCTAATCCAAATGATGATTCCCCTAGAATCACTCCTGAAATGTTGGCCCACTAGGCCAACATCCATGGTCCTTATTTATATGATGAGGATGATTCCCCTAGAATCACCCCTAAAATGTTGGCCCACTTGGCCAACATCCATGGTCCTAATCCAAATGATGAGGATGATTCCCCTAGAATCACCCCTGAAATGTTGGCCCACTTGGCCAACATCCATGGTCCTAATCCATATGATGAGGATGATTCCCCTAGAATCACCCTTGAAATGTTAGCCCACTTGGCCAACATCCATGGTCCTAATCCAAATGATGAGGATGATTCCCCTAGAATCACCCCTGAAATGTTGGCCCACTTGCCCAACATCCATGGTCCTAATCCATATGATGAGGATGATTCCCCTAGAATCACCCCTGAAATGTTGGCCCACTTGGCCAACATCCATGGTCCTAATCCAAATGATGGGGATGATTCTCCTAGAATCACCCCTGAAATGTTGGCCCTCTTGGCCAACATCCATGGTCCTAATCCATATGATGAGGATGATTCCCCTAGAATCACCCCTAAAATGATGGCCCACTTGGCCAACATCCATGGTCCTAATCCAAATGATAAGGATGATTCCCCTAGAATCACCACTAAAATGTTGGCCCACTTGGCCAACATCCATGGTCCTAATCCAAATGATGAGGATGATTCCCCTAGAATCACCCCTAAAATGTTGGCCCACTTGGCCAACATCCATGGTCCTAATCCATATGATGAGGATGATTCCCCTAGAATCACCCCTGAAATGTTAGCCCACTTGGCCAACATCCATGGTCCTAATCCATATGATGAGGATGATTCCCCTAGAATCACCCTTGAAATGTTGGCCCACTTGGCCAACATCCATGGTCCTAATCCAAATGATGAGGATGATTCTCCTAGAATCACCCCTGAAATGTTGGCCCACTTGACCAACATCCATGGTCCTAATCCATATGATGAGGATGATTTCCCTAAAATCACCCCTGAAATGTTGGCCCACTTGGCCAACATCCATATGATGAGGATGATCCCCTTAGACCCTTCTCCAGAATCACCCCTCAAATTTTGCCCTGCTTGGCCATCAATTTGAGTGATCCTCAGATTTCTTTGGGAGAGCCCACTCCCAAAGATGAGATCATGGAGAAATATATCAAGGTTAACAAAGATGATTGTGTTATATGCATGAATCCGCTTACTGGGGATGGTAATGATACACCTTCTCTCATGGCTGATCTATCCTCACCTCATTTAAAAGGCCTCAAACAGTTCTCTAGATGCCTTCATGTTTTCCATTATAAATGCATTTACAGAAGCTTTGCCAATTGTGATTTCAGGTGCCCCATCTGTAGACGTAACAAAGATGCTACTAATGACAATGGGGGTTCACATTCCTCCTCATAAATGTGCCTAGACTTGGAGTACTTTCTTTTTGGGTTCCTCAACTGATAAAATTTTGAACAATCTCTCTAAAATATTAGTAAAATTATGGTTATTTTGAGAGAATAGTTTAATACAGTAATATATTAATAAAATGGTGTAATTTTGTGTAAAGTTGGACTCATTTTTGCATCTTTCACCTATCTTCATTTACATACATTTACACACATTTGGTCTTATCCTATTCATTCCTATATATTTTTGTATACAATTTACATTTATTACATCCTTTGGAACAAAATCTTGGAATCTAAAGATATAGAAATAAATTTAGTCATTGTTAATTCTAATGGCCAAAATATTGTTGTTTGTTGTTTTTACCATCTTTTGAACCATAACTTAGAACTAGCATACCTATATTTAAAAAATATATCTAAAGTACGCTGAGAGATATCCTTCTCGAGGGCGCCTATTTTTTTAATCAATTTACCACGCATAGGTAAGATAGGTGCCTCGAGAAGAATATCTCTCGGCGTACTTTAGATATATTTTTTAAATATAGGTATGCTAGTAGCATCCACAGTGGCAAGCCTAATTCTAACTATATTATATAATTATAAGAATTATTATAACTATATAATATAATATTATAATATATACTAGATATAATAATTATAATTATATATTATATTATATGAAAGATATATAATATACCTATATTACAAAAATATATTTTTTTTTAAATATTATGATATAGCTATATTATATTAATTATATAATATAATATATAATTATAATTATATATCTAACGTATATTATAATATTTGGGTTATGGTTTTATTCTAATTAGGTTATGGTTATGTTCATAGAAATATATGCTAAGTGTAATGTTAGCAACTGTCATAATTAGAGTTAGAGTTAGGGTTCGAATGAAGATTACATTTAGAATTAGGATTTTGTTTAAGGGTTAGAATAGGATTTGGCTTATAAATAGGGTTGGATATAACATTAGGCTTATAAGTCAATGGTAATTGTGATTAACACTAGAATAAGAGTTAGATATAGAATTAGGGTTAGAAATAGAATTATGATTACAATATCTTTAATTCTAACTCTAACCCTAATTCTAACCTTAACCCTTATTCTAACCCTAATCCTAACTAAATTTCTAACCCCTACCCTAATTATAATCATAACCCTAATTTTGAACCTGGTCACAATTCTATCCCTAACCCTAACCCTAACTCTAACTCTAACCCTAACAATTTCTTTTGTTATAAATATATTTTCCCTTGTTGTAAACCTAATTCTAATAATAACCCTAATTGTAATTCTATCCCAAACCCTATTTCTTTCGCTATCTCTAATTCTATCCCTAACCCTAATTCTAACTATAACCCTAACTTTTTTTGTTTTATATGCTTTCCCTAATTGTACCACTAATTATCTTCATAACCCTAACCCTAATTGTAACTGTAATTTTAATTCTAACACTGATTCGAACCCTATGCCTAACCCTAATTCTAATCGTAACCATAAATCTCACCCTAACCCTAACCCTTATTATAACCCTAAACCAAGCTTTGATTGTGATTCTCATACTAATTGTCACCCTTTTTCAAACTATAATCGTAATTCTAACCCTAATCTAACCCTAATTCTAATTGCAATTCCAACCCTAACCCTAATCATAACCACAACCCTAACTACAACCTTAATTCTAATTGTAACCCTAAATCTGACCCTAACCCTAATCTTTATTATAACCCTAACCCTAGTTTTGACCCTAATTCTCATTCAAATTGTCACCCTTCTTTAAACTATAACCCAAATTCTAATTATAACTCTAACCCTAATTCTATCTGTAATTCCAATTCCCTAACCCTGATTATAACCCTAACCCTAACCCTAAACTTAATTCTAATCATAACCCTAAATCTCACCCTAACCCTAACCCTTATTATAACCCTAACCCTAGTTTTGACCCTATTTCTCATTCTAATTGTCACCCTTCTTTAGACTATAACCCAAATTCTAATTATAATTCTAACTGTAATCCCAGCCCTAATTCTTTCTATAATTCAAACCCTAACCCTAATCATAACCCTAACCCTAACCCTAATTGTAACCATAAACCTCACCTTAATCCTAACCTTTATTATAACCCTAACCCTAGTTTTGACCCTAATTCTCATTCTAATTGTCACCTTTTTTCAAACTGTAACCCTAATTCTAATTGTAATTCTAACCCTAAATCTAACCCTAATTATAACTACAATTCCAACCCTAACCCTAATCTAATTCTAACATTAACCCTAATTGTAACCTTAACCCTAACCTTAACCACATTGCTAATTGTAATTCAAACTCTATTTCTAAACCTAACCATAATTCTCATTCTAATCATCACCCTATTTCTAACTGTAATAACAAAAATTCTAATTGTTATTCTAACCCTTATCCTAACCCTAATTCTAACTGCGATTCAAAACCCAAATATAATTATAACCCTAACCCTAGTTTTGACCCTAATTCTCATTCTAATTGTCACCCTTTTTTAAATTGTAACCCTAATTCTAATTGTAATTCTAACCCTAAATCTAACCCTAATTATAACTGTAATTCCAACCCTAACCTAATTCTAACATGAACCCTAATTGTAAACCTAACCCTAACCCTTTAACCACATTGCTAATTGTAATCCTAACTCTATTTCTAAACCTAACCATAATTCTCATTCTAATCGTCACCCTATTTCTAATTGTAACCCAAATTCTAATTGTAATTGTAACCCTTATCCTAACCCTAATTCTAACCGCAATTTCAAACCCAAATATAATTATAACCCTAATTATAGTCGTAACCATAATTCTAACCCTAACCCAAACCCCAACCCCAATTATAATCCTAACCCTAACCCTAATCCTAACTCTAATTTGAACCCTAACCCTAACTATAACTCTAATTCTTACCCTAGTTCTAATAGTAACCCACCTTAATTCTAACTCTAATCCTAATACGAACCCTAATCCTAACTCTAACCCTAACCCTAACCCTAATTCTAATCATAACCCTGATTCAACTCTAGCTATAACCCTAATTTTAAATCTAACAATAACCCTAATTCTAACCCTTAACTTAATCCTAATTCTAACTATGATTTTAATATTAACCCTAACCTGAATTCTAACCCTAACTCTAGCCCTAACCCTAACCCTAACCCTAACCCTAACACCAACCCTAATTATAACCCTAATCAAATCTAACCCTAATGTTAATTCTAATTGTAACCCTAAATCTGACCCTAACCCTAACCCTTATTATAACTCTAACCCTAGTTTTGATCCTAATTCTCATTCTAATTGTCATCCTTAGACTTTAAACTATAACTTGAACTCTAATTATAATTATAACTCTAATCCTAAACCTAATTCTATCTACAATTCCAACCCTAACCCTAATCCTAACCGTAACCCTAACCCTAACTCTAATTTTAACTCTAATTGTAACCCTAACTCTAGCCCTTACCCTAACCCTAATTGTAACTCTAATGCTTACCCTAATTTAGTAACCCTAATTCTAATTCTAACCCTAACCTCAATTCTAATGCTAAGCTTGATCCTAATTGAAACCCTAACCCTAACCTTAATACTAAACTTAACCCTAATTGAAACCCTAACCCTAACTCTAATTCTAACATTAACCCTAATTATTGTCATAACCCTAATTTTCTAACCCTAATGCAAACCCCAACCCTAATTATAATCCTAACCCTAACCCTAATCCTAATTTTAACCCTAACCATAATTCTAACACTAATTCTTACTCAAACATTAACCCTAGTTCTAATTGTAAACCTAACCCTAACATTTTAGCCAATACTAACCCTAATTTCAACCCTAACCCCAATCCTAATTCTAATCATAGTTCTAACCCTACTCCTAACCTAAACCTTATTTCTAGACCCTAATTGTAATAATTTGTAACCCTAATTCTAACCTGAACTCTATTGCTATCTGTAATTCTAACCCTATCCCTAAATGCAACTCTAACCCTAACCCTAATACTAACCATAATTCTAATTATAATCGTAACCTTAATTTTAACCCTAAAGTGTAAAATAATGGAATTGCATAGTTAAACAAAAAATAAGGATGACCTCTTTGCTTAAAGGTTGTTTTTGTTCACTATCCTTAGTTTAGAATTAGGTTTTGTTTAAGGATTGAGTTAGGATTAGGCTTATATACTATTATTAATAATATTATATATAATTTTAATTATTATATATTATTATTATGTACCTTCTTTTCATCTTTAGAAAAATATTACATTACATAATTTGGCTATATGCTATTCTATCTAAATTATTTATGGGTTAAGTGAGGAAGTTATTAGGTAAAGTATTAGATGCTTAGTTATGTTTTCCATTTAAGTTCAGCAATAAAATAAAATTTAAACTTACTATTTAAAATAAATAAATCAATAAAAGAAAAAAAAACACCTCACACAATTAATAAATCAATTAAAAAAAACATCTCACACAGTTAATAAATTTCAATAGAGTTATATACTAATTTAATGACTTCATAAATTTAATAAGCATGATTATAATTTTAAAACAAATAATAAAACACTGGGTTGCTAAAAGAACAAACCCAAGTTGGCTACAAATAAAGAACATATCATGTAGTCACCTAAGCAATAATTTTTTTTTCTATTTTTGAAACTTCTAACCCAATTTAGCTACAAATAAGGAACATATCATGTAGTGACTTAAGCAATAATTATTTTTTTCTATTTAAGTGATATAAGAAAAGATTCATTTGCTTCTTTTATTTTTTTTTTATTTATTCTACAATCTTATTTTATTTTCCTTTGCATTCTTTTCAAACCTTTGCATTCTTTTTAAACATTTGCATTCTTTTCATACCCTAACTCTTTGTTTTTGTCTAAGCACAGGTTTTCTAATTTGAACTGATTTGAAGAGTTGCATGTTGTAGGAAGGAAGTTCTGAAATTATTCTATGTAAAAAATCAAAAACATTTTCCTTTTTTAAATACCCTAACCTTAACCATAACTTAAAGTTTATAATTTTTTCATGCTTTTATTTTTCTTCTCCTACTTGTTAAAATGAGCCAGTAAAAGGAAAGGGATAAAAAAAATTTAAAAATAGGTTTCAGTTTTTTTGTCCTTCATGAAATCGCAGCAAAAAAAGTTTAGCTTTTGTGCTAACAGATGCAAATACCTTTTCAAGAACAAAAAAAATTCTTCACAAATCAATTTCTATTTGCGCTCCTCTTCAGCTCACCTCATCCTAAGTTATTTTCTCTCAGTTGTTTTCCCTTTCCTTTGAGTAAAAATAAAATAAAAATCATAGATGTGTAGAAAATTTGTTACAAAAACATTTCACATTAATGGCCTAACCTCCACACTCTATAGTCTTTCTGCATACTCAGTAGCATAAATGCATTGAAAGTAGTTGTAACTGACGTCTCACTAACAATAGTAACCACTAAATGTTGTCTACTATTTCCATTATTCACATTAAATAATAGTTGTTATTTGTATTATTTACTTTTTTTATAAAGATTCTGGAATCTTATAAGTTTACATAGAAATTCCAGAATCTTTCATCTCCCATTCGTGTTATGAATGTAGAAACACCTCTCGGCGTAACTAGCACTTCCACCCACCCATAGGAGGTTCAAGGAATACGCCGATAGGAACAACCAACGAGTTTAGAAAATTTTCTAGCGTGAATTGTTTTACGACGAGAGACAATTCTGAGCACTATTTAATGCTCACATATAAAAGCCTATCGGCTAATTATAACTTCTTATATTCCTTGTAACCATAACAATGAACTCTAATTTGGGTTACTCTTTGAATTTGTCGGATTGATTTCATGCATGAGGAATTGATCTTACACCCATGGATTTGACTTCTAACATTTCAAAATTTAAATTCAAATTTGGCTTACTCGTAAGTATTTCACTAGTCATTATGAGTCGACTAAACACATGTTTGTGTGATTTATTGCTATATTCTTGTATTTAAAGATATTTAATTATATTTGATTGATTATGAAAGTAATCATTTGAATATCATTCACATTTATGAAAAGAGCTTGTTAGGTCCACTTACATTGGAGTACCTAAAATAAATATAAATATGCACTACACGCATATTTAGAGGTATTTATTGCTAGTACATTTAAAGGTATTTATTGCTAGAAGCATCGACATCTTTGAAGGTAAATAGTTGCTAGGGGCAGCACCCTTTGTATTGATACTCACTTCAAATTCTTTGGTTGCATTACTTATGCACATTTTTTTATGAGGTGAAGAAACTTAATTTGAAGATTTAGATATGCATCTTTGTTACTTATAGTGAAGAATCCAAGGTATGGAGACTATGGGATCCCATAATTAAGAAGTTATTCATTCATAAATATGTGGTATCTAATGAAGGGAAGAGTGGACTAGCTAGCAAGGACACCATGATTCCAAATCTATTGACCCCAAATATGTGCTCTCCCACTCAAAGTTCCTTGATGTTGAACTTGTAGAATATAGATGAATAGGGGAATTAAATCACAATAATTGAGCATGTTGAAGGAAGCAAACAAACTACATATGAGAGGCTAGAAGCCTCTAATAGTGGCAAAAAATTGCCTAAATGTGTCAGGAAGACCCTTTGTGATGTTCCAATAGAGGTAGATGTGTCAAATAGTGAGAAGACAAAAACTCAGTTTGTAAACCATTCTTTGCCAATAATTGAGCAAGTTGAAGGAAGCAAAGAGACTATATATTGGCGACAAAATGTCTAAATGTGTCAAGAAGACCTTTTGTGATGCTTCAATAGAGTAGATGTGTCAAATAGTAAGAAGACAAAAAGTCAGTTTGCAAACCATTCTTTGGTGGTTAAGGTAAAGTATTTGCATGATTTGAAGATATATAAAGCCAAAGGCAATAAACATTGGGAAGTAGTAATATATGATGAATATGGTTCTCTTTTGAAGAATCAAACTTAGAAGTTGTGAAGCTTACTGAGAGTTAAGGTCATTGGTTGCAATTATTAGGATTAAGGTGTCATTTACCTTGCAAATCCTATGAATATTTTTTTGTGTGTCTCCAACATTCTTGGAAAGTGTCCTTGGACACCTAGGATGTAATTGGTATAATTAACTTGTAATCTAAATTCCCTAGATTCTTGGCATTAGTTTCCATATGCATTCATGAAGGAAGCAGAGCATAATGGTGGTAGTTACTAATTTATGACTTTGAACTCATTTATGGAACTTTCTTAATTCTTGGTGCTAGGATTGAGGAATGGAAACTTGTTATGAAGCATGAGTTGGCAACTCCATTTTGGAGTGCTACATTTGAGGACGTGTAAGAGTTACTTTGTCGTAGATGCTCTAATGGTTAAATTTCTAATTGGAGACTCATTGATTGAGTTCGTGAGAATTTAATGTGAAGTTATATTTTTTTTCTATTCTTAGAAGATACTCTATGAATTGGGTGTGGGATTTTGTGTAGCATACCATGGTTTTGGTACCCATTATTTTGGTAAAACCATTTGTGGATTTGGCATCTTCCTTGCCTATAAATATAGAGTATGAGATAGTGGATTAGGTGATAGATAATTTCACAGGTACACAAGTGTTGTTGGAATGTTGTCAGAGTTTGGAGTGTAGTGTGTTGATATTATATATGTACATTGAAGAATAATATATACTTGTCCTCTTTTCTTTGGATTTTTTTCTCGAAAGGGTTTCTCCATGTTATATACTATGTTATGTGATGTTTTCATCATGTTACTAATTTCTTATGTTGCTAGTTTAATTTCCATAATCTCTTTTTGGAGTTTTATAGTTAAGCAATATTTGGATGAATGGGTTTTCATGAACATTAAATCTTAATTTTAGATTTACAAACTTGTTTTCAAATTTCTATTTTTATTGGTTTAACCTTTTCCTAACATTTGGCATTAGAGCCTAGCCAACTTTACTCTTGTGGTTGGAAGGGAAAGATTTTTTGAGCTACAATTGGAGTTTTGTTTATTTTTTTTGTAGATTTGTGTGTGTAAGTCATGACTACATCTACATCTTGGTTAGATGTTGATAAGTTCAATGGTTCTAACTATGAGTTGTGGAAGTTGAAGATGGAGGATCTCCTTGTAGAGACTCGAGAGGGATGAATGGATAGTTACAACAAAGTAAAATAAACTTGATAAAACAAATCAAGATGAGTGGGAAAAGATGGATAGGAAAGCACGGGGGACAATCTAGCTTTGTCTTGTAGACTCTATCTTGTTAAATGTTTCAAAAGAGAAAACTACATATTCCTTATAGAAAGGATAGATGAAATCTAACAAGACAAAAGTCTTGCGAATAAGTTATATTTGAAAGAATAATGTTTTCTCTAAAAATAAAACAAGGTGAATCAATCGTAGAGGATTTAATTTGATTTTGATTCAATTAGCATCTATCGATGTTAAGACAAGGGAGAAAGATAGTATATTATGCGTGTATGTTCTTTACCTAAGTCAAGGGAGAATATCATTCTTGCTATTAGTGTGAATCTTATGAATGCCAAGATGGATGCTCTTGTTGCAACTCTATTGTCACAAGAAATGCGAAAGAAAACCACTATGTATATCTCAATGGATGCTCTTCATGTTAGGGGAAGGCCTAAGAAAAGAGGTGGGTCTAAATGAGAGAAAACCTAGGCCTAAAGAGAAGTCTAAAGGCTAATCTAAAACTCCTAAAAAATAACAGAGTGAAGTGTTGGAATTGCATTAAGAGGGGAAGTGAAGAAGGAATTTAGAAACAAGAAGAAACAATGGGATTCCTCCATAGGAAAGTCCTTGGAATCAAGTGATGAATCCTTAATTATTTCTTGTAATAATATTTCTAATGATCACTAGTTAGTTGACTCAGGATGTTCATATCACATGACTCCACATAAGGAGTAGTCTCCTCATATTAGCAATGTGATGGTGGGGAAGTACACCTTGGAGAAAATAGTTCATATCCCATTGATGGACAAAGAAAGGAAAAGTTGTGCTTTAGTTATGGGAGGATAAAAACTCTCCCAAGTGTTCTACATATTCCCATATTAGCAAGAAATTTAATTTCTATATCAAAATTGAATGATTAGAGAATGCATATGACTTTTGATAAGGCTTGTTGCAGGTTGGTGAGAGGAAACTTGGTGGTAGAGAAAGGGTCGAGAATGGGAACCTTGTTTAGGCTAAATACCACTACTATTTGTCATTCCACCAATGTAACTGAAAAACCTAAAAATATATGTATGTTGCAACACCGTAGATTGGGCCACATAAGTGAAAAAGGTTTAAAACCATTATCAACAAATTGTTTGTTGAGAGTTTCTCTTATTTTGATGAGTATTTTGATTTTTGTGAGCATTGTGTGTTTTGGAAATAAAATAGACCATCATTTCCTTCAAGAAAATATAAAACAAAGAGTAGATTAGAAATAATTCATATAAATGTGTTTGGTCCTATTAGTAATAATTTATGTTTGGGGTTTCAAGTTAGGTCTCTTCCCTAAAAATCCAAAAAGTTCTAATAATTTGGCCTCTGCAGATGTGAAAACACAGGAAATCAGTTGAGGTACAAGGAAAAATATGCAGTGGCGGGTCTAAATTCTTCATCGGCCCCTGAAAATTGATATAAAATGGGTCAAATGCATAAATATGCATATCGGGTCACTGCTTCGGGCCACAGTTTCCAGTTTCTAAAATGTTTCTAAGTGTGGCAGTGAAGGTTCTGAGAGCTGCGGATCATGCCACGTATTTTTAATGTTTCCGACACAGTTTCTAATTTCTTCGTGCGGAAGGTGCCGTGTGTCACTTGTGGAGGCATGTTTCAAAAGGTTTCTAGGTCACAGCGGAAGATGCCATGTGCCCCTTGAGGTTGCCACGGAAGCTGACACGTGTCGGCCTCCGTGATAGTTTCTGAAAGTTTCTAGCAATGGCAGGGTGGGTCCCAGTTAAGTGTCTCAAGTGCCGCAAATGATGACATGTGTCAACTTCCGCTGAAGTCTCAAAGAGGGGCCATAAAAGTTTCTGAGTGTTTCGAGGAGGGATCTTTATGTTTCAAGAGACCGCAGAAGGTGCCACATGGCAGCTTCCGCAGGAGTTTCAAAAGTTTCTTTGTGTTTCAAGAAGTGGCCGCGGAAGGCACCACGTGGCGGCTTCCGTGGGCTTGCCCCTGTTTTCCTTTTGTGATGGCGAGCGGGGGGTTGTGGGCCCCATTTCTTTTTGTGTCTAAAGGTTTCAAGGCCGCAAGTTGCGACATGTGTCACCTGCGGAAGCCACTTTGGTATTGTGACACAGTTTGTTTCTTGAGTATTGCAGGCAGTGCCAAGTGTCGGCCCCCGCGGAGTTTCATTTACCCCTTTTGTGTCCCTCGGCAGCGACGCGGAACCTGCCACATGTTGGTCTCTGCAAGAGTTTCAAGGAGAGTCCCTAGCGTCTCAAGGATGCCACGGAGCTTGCCACGTGGCGGCTTCCACGCATGTTTCCGGTAAAAGGCTCTCAGCAGGAAAAAAATAAAGGAAAAAGGGAGCATTGGCCTAGCGTTGGAAACTTGAAGTGCCTACGTGGCACGATTTGGCTGGTGGGCAACTTTTCAGCAGTTTTTTGGGCCGTTTGATCATAGTGATAGGAGCATGATCGACGGCCACGTTTTGATCTTGCAGTGATGGGTTTTTCCCACATTTCTGCGATTGTTTTTGGGCAGGAGAAACTCCAGAGATGTGCCTTTGCTACATTCCAGAGGCTACAGGTTGATGAAACTTTAATGACAGGGTTGCAGAGGGTATGGGTCGAGTTGACAGGTTCAACCACTTCTTTTTTTATGATGCATATCTTTGAGCGGCAGCCCAGATCCTGATTTCTACCTACTCCTTCCTCTTGGTCCCTCTGCCGCATTCAATTCTGAGCGCCATTTTTCTGTACTGTGTATCTGGTGGGATTTTTGGCCTCCCATGTAATTAATTTGCTGGGTCCATTCTCTTGCTATTTAAGCAAACTATGTGACCCATTTTAGGGTTGTTGAAGACCTAGGCATTCTTTTGTGTAAATAATGAAGAATAGGGCATGATCTTGATTGTTTTATCCCATTTTGGAGTTTATGTGTTGCAGCATGTATGTATTTTGCACATATTTTTAGTTTCAGTGTTAATGTTATATGAAAAATGCTTATTGCATGTGTCTATCTACTTGTCTCCATTTGCTGCATGTTATTCTCCTTTTGAATCTGGTTGCTAAGGGTTTCATAGATTCTAGGGTATAGATATCTATACTGCATGCTTGATCTATAACTTCCATTCAAGGAGTGGATTAAACTATTTTAGGTCAATGCATGGAGAAGGTTGCATGTCAGCAGGGATATCTGTAAGTAGAGGCAGCTAGATACCCTTTCTTGGTTGATGTTTGTAAGGCAAGCATTAAGTCCAACCCCCTGAAACTTGAGTGAAAGTTGCAAACCATCTGCTGTATACGTCTAGTTGACTCCTTGCCCAATGGATAGGCACCAGTCTGTTTCTGGGTCAGTAGTTATGAGCCAAAACCCCTTGTCTTTCATCTAGGACATTATGTCCACCCATCTTATCACTTCCACCTGTTAGTTGTAGGAGTAGGATTAGGAACCCCCTGCATACTCTCATACCCAACTAGACAAATATGTCCAGGAATGTTGCCAACCTTGTGATCTATCATGCAGATCTTGGTCCACACATGAGAGTATTCTACCTATTGCTGTCAAGCTAAATCTTTCTGTCATTAAGCTAGTCACTGTTACATCTTGTGTTATAGGGATACCCCCCTTGGTGCGGCAGAACCAAAAGTGAAGGGGAGGCAGCTCACGCAACCTCCCATAATCTGTTGGCTGAATCCACCCGTGCATTGGAGCTGGCAAACCCTCTGCAGATTTGGAAACCAATAGGTCCTATGAATGTTTTTTATTAGATAAGCGGCAAAAGAGGGTGCCGATCCCATAACAGTAAAGCCAAAAAAGGTGCACCAAAAACTATAACAGTTTAACAACCATCAGAGTTTAAGCAAAAGACTAGAAGAATAAAATATACAAAAACCACAGAACCAACAATTCGACAACAGACTAACAAAAGACACAAATAAGCCACCAGTGGCTAATTAAACATTTTGTCCCAATCATCAACTAGAAATTGGAAAACATCCCGGTATTCCTTCAGCTTCTTGCCTTTCTTGCCTTTGTCATCTAACTCTGTCTCCTGAAGAACCGCCAGGGTCGTGGCCAATCTGTGCATCACCTTAGCAAAGAATTTAGCCAGAGCGCTATACTTCTACTCCAGCTTGCAAACCCTCACCGTTAGGTCTTCAATCTCTTTGTTCTTACTGATTTTGGCACCTTTTTTCTAGTTACCTTTACCTTTACCTTTCTTCCCTTTCTCGGAACTAACTGAGTCCGAACCATGCATATTGAGTTCTGGGAAGTTGATGGGTCCCTCGTCTTCCACCACTATCTTATCACTTTTCATATCTTTGTTAATAGAAATTTCACCACCCAAGAATTCAGTCTTCGCCACCTCAGTGTCAACCTTATTATTACCTTCAAAACTAGTGCCATGTTCAATCGACATCCTTTGGTTTTTCCCCTTCGACTCTTCCTCACCCTGCGACCCCCCGAGTCTTCCTTATTCACATCCTCAATCTGTTCTTCCCCCTGAAGTTCACCATACTTGGTCTTCTGTATATCCTCTGTCACCATAACTTTAGTGGAATCCTTTTTCAGAGCCAACAATTGATGGGGCGTCGGGGCCGGCTTAGCAGCTAGCCTGGAAGATCTTCTAGCCGACGGGATCCTAGGTTTGCTGTCAGTAATGGTGTAGTCTTCATCCACACTGTCAGTATTCTCACTTTCCTCCTGTGAAATCACTTCCTCCACCATCATGGGCTTAGAAACCCTAGTACCACTACCAGTGCCCCTTTCATCAACCATGTCGCTGTGAATTTTCTTAAGGGGGTAACTTGAGCAAGAGAAGGATGCATATTTTTCCTCTTAGCAGGGGTAGCCACCGGGGATTTAGGGGTAAGGTCCTCAATGGAGGGTTCAGGGCAAGCAATCACTGAGGGTTTCTTTTTACTAGTTTTAACATAGGAATCTGGGGTAATTTCAGTAATGATCACCAGATTGTAAATTTCCTTGGCAGCTTTGGGCGAAGGGGACGGCTCAAGTTTGGCAAGGGTGAGGGTTTTGGGAGGACAAAGAGCAAGGTTAAATTTATACAGCCTCATTATGAGTCCCGGGTGAAGAGGTAGTTCAAGTTTACTAGGGTCCAGAGCATGTTGTTCCTTAGCAGTGATTAATGAAAACTCAAGGGAGGAGAGGAGGTAAAACGAGAAACTGATAATCTTACTACGTCTGAAATGATTTAGGATTGCAAAATGATAATGAAAATACCTTCTAAACCTTCCTTTGAGAGTAAAGTATTTCATAATCATGAAGCATACCTCATCCTAAGGTTGAGGAAGCTTTTGCCTATCAAAACCCCCTTGAAGGTTGTACAGGACCTCATCCTTCTTAAGGAAAGTCTTCATGCCCTCATATTCAGAGACTTTTCTTTTCCTCAGGTGCTTGGTGCCGTCTAAGGGCATGCCAATAGCCATACCAATCCCCTCCTCAGAGATGTCAATAGTCACATTGCCCACCTTAGCCTTTCTGTTATCATATGACCATAGGAACTGAACAGAAAGGTTCTCATCGTAGCCTTGAAGGCACTCCAAATAGGAAGCAACACCCCCTTCTTGACATATATGCCAAATAGTCTCATTTTGTTTAAACTCTTCACACGACTCTGGCTCCGTGCATGTTCTATCCCCCCCATCTCATAGTAGGCAATTTTAAGCAAAATGACTCTAGAGATAATAGACTTAGCAAAGCAAGTAGAAAGAAAAAACTTAGCAATTAAGCCTCTGCAATTCCCATTCACAACAATGTCGATAATAATGGTAGCAATGATTTTCACAGTCGTCCCAATGGCCGAGGTGGTGTACTTACTATAATTCATCTTAAGCGGGCTATCAAAACCTTTCTTCTCATAATGAAGGAATAATAAATGGTCATCATTATTGTTCATGCTATGTGGCATCAAGCAGTCCCGTGACTTCACGTGCCTAGACAAGTGGGACGTCTCCACGGGCCTCCAACTCAGCATGACTATAGTGCGATCTTCAATCTGGAGGCTATAGCAAGTACAAAAAAGGAGCCACATCAGCGCCTTCATAATTCTACTAATAGTATCCAGCTAACAAGTCTGCTGAATACTCTAGTTAACCTTAGTGCAGTGATGGTTTAGGATCATGGGTAGCTAGGGTTAGGACTAGAGTCCTTGACAATAAGATTTTGAATTTGCTGTGGGAGACTTTTGGCACTTCTCCAGCAACACCAAGTGTCCAAGCTCTGACTCAAGTTGGCCAGCGCATCAGCCGCTTTATTTCCCTCCCTGTACACATGTCCAATCTCCTTATGAGTGAACCCGGATAGAAGGAAGATGATATCTTCCGTTATGCTTTTCAATTTCCATCCACTGGTAGACCTCCCCTGGGCCGCGTAAATGATAATTTTGGAGTCTCCCTCGACTTGAAGCTTATCCATCCCCATAACATGCACTAATTACAGACCTTTTAACAGTGCTAAACCCTCAGCAACATTATTGGATATCGATCACATCCGCATAAGTGGCTAAGTAGGCTCCTTCACTATCTCTAAAGATCCCACCACCACTAGCTAGACTTGTATTCTTTTTCGCCGCCCCATCGAAATTGAGCTTGGACCATCCTCTAGGGGGGTTTCTAGCGAGTTTGAAGTCTGGACATCTTTTTAGAATTGTCAACCTTGTTCATATCAGCTTTCAGCCACCAGTTCTTGGCAATCTGAGTTTCCACCAGGGTAGGGGGGTTCTCAGCCACCTGCAAGGTGCAGGAGAATGTCTTCTCAGCAACAACTCTGTAAAAGGAGAAAAACACATCATTAGCAGGTCGTGTTTTATCCCAAAAAATACAGTTATTTCTTTCCTTCCACACACTCCACCCTAGGTGGGGCGGTATCTGTCTCCAAAGTTCCCTTATCCTAGGATGAGAAAAGGGGGAGACCCAGCTTAGGGCAAAGTCCATAAATTTTTCCAGAAAAAACCCAATTAAGCTCAAGTTTCTGGAGGGTTTTTTCCCAAATCTACTTGGAGAACTCGCAATGCAATAGTAGATGCTGCACAGACTCTTGTTCCTTGAGGCAAAAGACACATCTGTTAACCATTTAGAACCCCCTTTTTGTTGAGATTATCAGTGGTCAGAACCTTATTGTGAGCTACATCCCACCAATAAAAATTGATTTTGGGAATAAGTTTGCTATTCCAGACTTTCTTCCATAGCTGGTTATCCTATCCATTATTGGTCAGTAGCTGGTAAGTTGATCTAACCAAGAAGTTCCCTTTCTGATCTTGTCCCCATAGCATTTTGTCTTCTCTTTGAAAGATTGGGATTCTATGAATGTCAAGTTCCTTTTGGAGACTCTGGCACTCGATCCTCTCAATCAGGTTAAAGCTGCAATTAGAAATGGTCTTCTAAGTCCTATGATTTTGGGGGTGACTCATAATGTAGTTGCAGACTGAGTTAACAAAATGGATAATCACTCTTTCTTTGATGCTACTGTATCTTCTATCAAACAGGGGACCCTCCCTTAACCAGTTATCCTCCCAGAACCTAATTTTATCACCTTTTCCCAACCTCCACTTGATGCCTTGCATTAACATGTTTCTGGTTTTAGTCATTTTGTTCCAAATGATAGAGCCCTTGGGCAGGGATTCTCTTTCAAGGATTTTGATATTGGGATCATTCTGAAGGTACTTGGATTTCATTATTTGGATCCAGTCTTTCTCCTCTTTAAGAAATGTCCATCCAACTTTGGCCAGTAAGGCCTTGTTCATTCCCTGAATTCTCCAGATTCTCTTTGAAAGATCAGGATTCTTTGAATGTCAAGTTCCTTTTGGAGACTTTGGCACTCGATCCTCTCAATCAAGTTAAAGCTGCAATCAGAAATTGTCTTCCAAGTCCTCTAATTTTTGGGGTGACTTGTAATGTAGTTGCAGACCGAGTTACCAAAATGGCTAACCACTCTTTCTTTGATGCTACTGTATCTTCTATCAGACAGGGGACCCTCCCTTAACTAGTTATCCTCCCAGAACCTAATTTTATCACCTTTTCTCAGCCTCCATTTGATGCCTTGTGTTAACATGTTTCTGGTTTTAGTCATTTTGTTCCAATGATAGATCCCTTGGGCAAGGATTCTCTTTCAAGGATTCTGATATTGGGATCGTTCTGAAGGTACTTGGCTTTCATTATTTGGATCTAGTCTTTCTTTGATGCTACTGTATCTTCTGTCATACAAGGGACCCTTCCTTAACCAGTTATCCTCCCAGAACCTTATTTTATTACCTTTTCCCAGCCTCCACTTGATGCCTTGCGTTAACATGTTTCTGGTTTTAGTCATTTTGTTCCAAATGATAGAGCCCTTGGGCAGGGATTCTCTTTCAAGGATTCTAATATTGGGATCATTCTGAAGGTAATTGGCTTTCATTATTTGGATCCAGTCTTTCTCCTCTTTAAGAAATGTCCATCCAACTTTGGCCAGTAAGGCCTTGTTCATTCCCTGAATTCTTCAGATTCTCTTTGAAAGATCAGGATTCTATGAATGTCAAGTTCCTTTTGGAGACTCTAACACTTGATCCTCTCAATTAGGTTAAAGCTACAATTAGAAATGGTCTTCCAAGTCCTCTAATTTTGGGGGTGACTCATAATATAGTTGCAGATCAAGTTACCAAAATGGCTAACTACTCTTTCTTTGATGCTATTGTATCTTCTTGATAGATTCAGGACATACAACTAAGAGGGGGGGTGAATTAGTTGTCCAAAACTTTCTTGCAATTAATTACTTAAATCCACTTTGTAATTTAGTAGCATAATAATAAATCAATCATGGAAACATAATGCATTAAATCAAGAGCAGAAACACATTAATACATAAGACACCAAGATTTTTAATGTGGAAAACTTGGTTAAGGGAAAAACCATGGGGTGACTAACCCAAGATTGTATTCTCTATTAAAAGAATAAGAAGAACAAATGGCACATGCCAATTAGGGCTCACTGCCCGAGCACACTGCTCACAAGAGGCCCACTACCTACATGAGACACACTGTCTACAGAATAATAGATATTACATACTTGAACTGAAGAATAGCATCTTCACCATGCTTGAGTCAATTCCATTTAAGCCCAATACTTCTGCTCTGCCTTTCACTCTTCTCCTTTCTAGCACATTCTGATCTACACCAAGATGATTTTTAAATGACTTCACAACCTCTTATTTATACAAGACATTTGACTTTAGGATAACCATCCAAGTCGGCATACATTACAGAGAAAATACATAAATACAACATGACTAATTACAAAAGACTTCATGCGGATCAACATGTTGTCAGCCACACAGATCTGAGACTTCAATCTTCCTTTAGGAATGTGCCATTCTTCACATAACATCTTCAAGATCATCTGCAGGATGTGTAATTCATCCGGTCGGCCAAACTTAGGAAGAACATCATCATCCGGAAGTAATTCTTTAATTAAGAGCTCATTCTTTAATGTGGACCACCAACATGAACTAGACACAGTCCAAAGACCTCCACAAGCTTGCCTGAATCATCAAGAACATCCACACTGCTTCTACTTACTGAGATCTTTCTCTCCTTCATCCAGAACCTTAAGAACACAGTCTGTCATCACTGTCATATTGGAATAGATGCTTGCAGACCTCCAGACCATGAACCAATTGACTTGTCAATTCACATTGACTTCCTAAACACTCCACCAAATCCGCAGAGCAAGATATTGCATTTCTAGATCACACTGAACCTATCTGTGTCACTCTGTCACCTCTGAACATCTGCCAGAACTAGTTTTACTCAAGTGGCCATAACTTCTTCAGATCTTCATGCAGACCTCTCACATCTTTCCTGGATTATCTTCAGACACATATCTACAAACCCTTTGATCCGCATCCTCTGATATTCATCTTAACTGGGATCTTTACCTTATTGTCTTCACTATTCTTCTCTGTTCCTATTGGTAAACAGATTTGCCACCGTGAAATAACCTTTTAAAATGACTCGTTGCCCTTAGAGCGGTGACTAAATTGTCCCAATAGTTGGAGAAGCTGTTATTGAATTATCAACTTTCCTCTACGTTTGAGAGGGGCAGCTCCCTCGTATGATAGGGGTATTTGTGGGTTTTTGTGTACTTTTAACCTAAAAATACATAAAGGATAAAACACAAAACTGGGAACAGATGACTAACAAAAACCCCAATAGTAGACATACAAAAACCAATTGAGATTCCACAACTAATAATGATGACAAAAGGGGTTATTACCAAAACGTGCAACGATGATGAAAGGAGTACAATAAATCTCAACATAAGAAGAGATAGGTCATACAAGCACATCCAAAACAAGATACTAGGAGATGGGTGTGTTTCATCACTTCAATCACACAGATAATCATTGTATTACACATGTGCATAAAGGATTACCAATTCAACATACGAGAAATTAGTAATGATAACATAAGAACACATTTAGAGCATACGAACTAAACTGCATTTTTCATTATCTTTGAAATTATACAATTCCAAAATCCTTTTTGTACATAGTGTAAACACAAAAGGCTTTTGAGATATCTCTAAAAGTTTCTCTAGAGTTTCCCTTTCCCAGAGTTCTCTCAAAAGAGTCCCCTTTCTCCCCATTACATTGTGAAGTCTAGTATATATATAGACTTTTCCTCATAACCACCTAATAACCACTTTGTAACTAACTTGTAACTACTTTTTAGAAAATACAATAATTGAAAAATAAACTTTATTCTAGTTAGGTTTTACCTAACTTTTCCAGAAACAAAGCTTATTTTCTAACTTTACATTACAAGGAATGAGTTAAGTCACTTTTACAAAAAGGCAACTGGAAACCCATAACTTGAAAGAAAAAGATAAGTTATTGGTTTGTCGAGGTAGTCATCATGTTTTCTTCCAATCTATGAGTCTTTTGTTTGATAGCAACTTGACCTTCAAGGACACGTACCCCAACTGCATTTGATGACCATTCTTTCCTTTCAAGAACCTATAATGATATAGTTTCATCCTCAGAATAATATGTAATGACATCTCCAGACTCAAAAGTGGTCCACAGTAACTTGACTACGCTACCATTATGAGCCCCACCACAAATGTAGATGAAAATAGCATTAGGAAAACCATTTCTCTCAAACACCTTAGCAATTGGTTTATGTTGTTGCCGCATTGATCAATGGTGTGTTTGGAGCACTTTTCCAAATAACATAGTTTCCATGCACCACCACCTGTCGAAATGTGACTCATCTTCTCAGCCATGCCTGCTTTCTCCACAGCAACAACAAAATCACCTCCACCAATGATTGTGGTTACACCCTTTTCACTTAGATCTACAAGCTTCTTTGCAATTGCCCAATTGCCACAATTACAACTGCAAATTTCTCGAATTCAAACACTCCCATGGGACCATTCTAGATAATAGTTTTAGTTGTGTCCAAAGCATTGTTAAATGTCTTGATGGAGTCTGGTCCAATTTCAAGACCCATCCACCCATCTGGAATCTCACTAGAGGGTACAACCTTGTTGTTTGCATCAGGAGCAAATTTGTCTACAATTACTACATCTGTTGGTAACAAGAGTGAAACACCCTTATCTTTAGCTTTCTGCATCAGGCTTGTGGCAAGTTCAAGTTTGTCTTCTTCAATAAGAGAGGATCCAACTTTAAGTCCTTGAGCCTTGTAAAAAGTGAAAATCATGCCTCCTCCAAGTAGAAGAATATCGACCTTCTAAAGTAAAGACTCAATGACTCCAATTTTGGAGGAGACCTTGGATCCTCCTACAATGGCAGCAAATGGTCTCTTAGGATCAGTCACTGCACCAATAAGATAGTCAAGTTTCTTCTGCAGAAGGAAAACAGCAACAGATGGACGGAGATACTTAGTAACACCTTCTGTTGAAGCATGTGCCCTGTGAGCTGTGCCAAAAGCATTATTAACATAGAGGTCTGCCACAACAGCCAACTTCTTTGTGAACTCAGGTATGTTTTTCTCTTCCTCCTTGTAGAATCAGACATTTTCAAGAAGCAAAACCCCTCCTTCTAGTAGGGATGCCGCTAATTTTTCTACTTCCTCTCCAATGCAATCTTCTGCTTTCACTACATTGATCCCAAGTAATTCTGATAGCCTGGACACAAGAGGTTTCAAGCTATACTTTGGTGTAACACCTTTAGGTCAGCCCAGGTGACTGCAAAGTCTATGACCTTGGCGCCATTGGCGATCAAGTACATAATAGTGAGTATAGCTACCCTAATACGCGTGTCATCGGTGATATTCTGTGAATCATCGAGAGGCACACTGAGATTTGCCCTCACAAGCACCTGTTTACCTTTGAGATCGACTTCCTTCAAGTCCCCCACACTCTTCTTCGCCATGCATACCACTTTACTAGCCTGCCTTGCATTGCTCTTGCCATTGCTCACAATCGAGTAGGCAAAGTCGCAATCAGAGGTGAAGAAGGTGGATTTAAAGCCACCCCTAACACTAGGGCTGGATGTGCACGCTAACGAGCGTAGCAGCGGTTATAGAGAAGCAGAGGCAACAGCGTGGTTACATCTCCTCGTTGTAATCGCCAAATGTATAGACGATGGTGATGATGATGACTGCAAATTACTCAGATTAGGCGTGGATGCAATTCGGGCCATTGTCGACGTTGCTGCTATGGAAGCCATTGAAATTTTTCTGGTCAAAGAGCAAGCGAGAGTACTAATAAAGGTTGTAGAATGCGTTTTGCTACCATGAATTTCATTTGGTTGAACTTAAGTAGTTAAAATAACTACTTCTTGCTTCCTTCATCGGCCTTTTCAACAAATATATCTTCCACGTACTCAGAGTATGTGCAATGACAATATCTGATAAAAACTCTCATTCTGTTATGCTTTGATAGATGTCAATACCCTGTCTAGAAGCTCCTATACAGGCACAAGTAGAGATGAAATTTACAAAGAATGTAGAATCTAGTTTTATATTCGTCAGTTGCATTTGCTTCAAAGCATTTAAATCTTTATAAGAAACCCATTTGCTGCATACTACATGCCATGAGATTACATCCTTTGAGGCATTCTGTTAAACATCCTATGTATCCTTCCATCTTTTGCATACATGTTTATCACAGATTCTACAACAGCGAGGGTGAATAGAACAACTTTGCCCCAACCAATTGCATTTTCTTGAAAGTTTCTAAAGTCTTTTCAAACGGGCCCATTTTGTGCATATTCATACGGGTCGAATGATAACAAAGGCTGTGGAGCTTGGCTGGGTGCCAATTAAATACAATTGTTTGAAAGTTCTCAAACCCATTTCAACATATCCATTTTGTGTGTATTCTATGCGCGGTGCATTCCATGAGACTACAGTTCTTTGAGTGCCTTACCAGATAATCTCGATGCCTTGTCTATGCCTCCACAAATGCATACATGTGCACCAAGGTAGCTGAAAGTATGATAAATGATAAAAATCTCACTTCGTTATGTTTTGAAGTTGCTTTGAAGTTTTTGATAGCTTTGCATAGATAGCTTTGTGTCCTTCTAGCGAACAGTTATTGTACACTTTTTATGCCTTCATTTTGGGGTGTGATGCATGGCGATTGTTAGTTGAAAATTGCTTCTTGATAACTAAATTCTATCCACATTTCACATGCTACAATACTGCACCAGCGTAACTATTCATGCTGTTATCCACATGTCGACTATTACCGATGAAGTTATGACCACCTTCTCCGACATGCATCATTCATAAGATTGTCACATAATTTAAACGATAAAACCCACGACATGCACTAAGTGATTAGAGGCTTTGAATACCATTTAAACTTTTACATTTATCACCGTTAATGATAATTACTGGCAGGGAGGTCTTCATTTTATTTAGACTAAAGAATATTCCCTTATTTTTAGGAGATGATCGTGGACACAAAAACTGCAACCAGCTTTTCATGCAAGTAATAAGTGAATTTTAACACCTTGGATGCTTGTAAATTTATGCCCCCACTTTTATTACTTGCTTCAAAAGAGAAAAACGTGCAACTTGTGATTTGAATAATAGAACCGACGTTTACTTCCCAGCTGTTACAAGTGAATGTAGACTTTATTAAGCCGAACTTATTGCATCAGTAAAAAGCGGATGTGAACAACTTAGGCAAACTCACAAGTTGCGCACACTTAGCGAAAAGGAGAAATTGGTGCAAGTTTGGTGAGGATCAAAAGCAAATGCAAGATGGACTTGGTGAGAAGCAAAAATTAACGCGGACTTAGCCAAAATGGAAAATAGACGCAAAAATAAAATATGACTAAGCCATGAGTTTTGCCTTGGGATAAAAATTGCTTTTGACGCTTTAAATGGAGAGAAAATGAGACAAGGGAAGACTATGATAACAAATTATGATTTAAAAGTACGCAACATGACCCCAATGCATAGCAACGAAAAAGATGACTTAATGCGGGGAATAAATTTTGCAAGAAGGTTTTAAATTTGGAAGCGCAAAAATAGGGACAACAGTTCCTGATAGGACTAATTTTCTCAATATCCTCAGCATACAACTCATTCAGTCCTCATCATCAATGCAACAGGAGTATGTTGACATCAATGACAACACCGGTTAGGCTCATACTTGCAACAATCTCCCCCTTTGTCATTGATGGCAACATATGATGTGAAAAATTGTTTTAACCATCAAGACAAGAACTTCTCCTCACTGACTAACATAACTTCCAACAACAGCCATTCACATGTCTTCTCTTCTTTTACTGCTCCCCCTTTGATCAGAAACCACTTATTTTTCACATGTCTTCTCTCCTCCTTTGACATCAATGGCAAAGGGCACATACTTGCATCACTTCAGAATCATACTAGCTGCTCCCCCTGAGTAGCAGCTTCTCATCATCAATCCGGACCACAAGATATGACTGTGAGATCCGCCAGACTGATGCACATCAGTGCACCTTAATTCAGAACCAGAGGGATAATAACCCCTAACTTCTCTCTGAGATACTCAAAAGAGTCCTTAGGCAGTGGTTTAGTAAAAATATCTGCAATCTGATCCTTCGAAGGCACAAACTCTAGTCTGACTTCATTCTTGTTCACTTGCTCTCTCAAAAAGTGAAACTTGATGGATATATGTTTTGTCTTTGAATGCAACACCGAATTCTTTAATATATTTATTGCAGTTGAATTATCACAGAAGATTGTGATAGGTTCCTCATACTCCACTCTAATGTCTCTTAACATTTGCTTCATCCACAATACTTGAGTGCAACTACCTGCTACTGCAATATATTCTGCTTCTGCAGTGGACAGAGATATTGCCTCTTATTTCTTGCTCAACCAAGAAACCAATCTTTTCCCCAAAAAGAATGCTCCACCACCGGTACTCTTCTGGTCATCCACATCTCCAGCCCAATCAGCATCTGTATATCCATAAAGAGAGAAATCATTATCTCTAGGATACCATAAACCATACTCAACTGTCCCTTTTAGATATCTAAGAATCCTCTTGATTGCCATGACATGAGATTCTCTAGGATCAACTTGGAATCTAGCAACAAGACCAACAGCATTCATAATGTCAGGTCTAATTTGAGTGAGATACAATAGTCCTCCAATCATTGACCTGTACTTTTTTTGATCAGCCTTAGGAGAGTCATCATCTTTGCTCAATTTACATCCAGTTGTCATGGGAGTACTCATTGGTTTTGAGTCTTTCATCCCAAATTTCTTCAACAATTCTTTCACATATTTGGTCTGTGAAATGAAGATTCCTTTATTTGTTTGAGTGATTTGCAGACCCAAGAAGAAATTCATTTCCCCAAACATGGACATCTCAAATTCACTTTTCATTTGATTTGTAAAGATTTTGCACATACTATCTCTTCCTCCAAAAATGATATCATCAACAAACACTTCAACAATTAAGATGTTTTCATGATCAATTTTGAAGTACAAGTTACTATTAGTAGTACCTTTGTTGAAACCAATCTTCAAAAGATGCTTATCCAATCTTTCATACCAGGCTCTTGGGGCTTGTTTGAGTCCATACAGTGCTTTCTTCAACTTGCAGACCATATCACCATGATCAAACAATTGGAATCCATCCGGTTGCTCAATGTATACTTCTTCTTCCAAGTCACCATTCAGGAAGGCAGACTTGACATCCATCTAATATACTTTGAAATCCTTGAAGGCAATAAAGGAAAGAAATAATCTGAATGCTTCAATCCTTGCCACCAGAGCAAAAGTTTCTTCAAAATCAACTCCTTCTACTTGAGAGTAACCCTTCTAGACCAATCTGGCTTTGTTTCTGACTACTTCACCATCTTCATTCAGTTTATTCTGGAAGACCCATTTGGTTCCAATCACACTCTTGTTTTTTGGTTTGGGAACAAGATCCCAAGTGTGATTTTTCTCAATTTGCATCAGCTCTTCCTCCATTGCTTTAGTCCAGTTTTCATCATTGCATGCTTCATTCACTATCTTTGGTTCAATCTTTGAGATCAGACAATATTCTTCTGAATCTTGAGCAATCTTTCTTCTTGTTTGAACACCTTTACTTTTATCACTTATGATCTGATCTTCAGAGTGATTCAGTCTTACATACCTGGGAATTTTAGGAATTTCTTGCACTTTTGTTTCTTGAACAGGTTCATTCAAACTTATCTCTTCTTCCTGATTCACTGGATCATCCTGAATCTGGATTTCAGAAGGGGTTTGGACTTCTTAGACAAAAACATCATTCTGATCATCTTCATCATATTCATAAAACCTTGAGGGTTTTTCAATACCTTCATCAACCTTCACATTTGTACTTTCTACAATCTTCCTCAATCTCTTGTTATAACACCGGTAGGCTTTACTTTGAGTAGAATAACCCAAGAATATTCCTTCATCACTTCTAGGATCAAATTTGCCTAGATCTTCATCTCTTTTAATGTAACATTTGCTACCAAAGACTCTGAAATACTTCACAGTGGGAGTGATGCCAAACTAGATTTCATAAGGAGTCTTACCAGTATTGCTTCTAATTTGTACTTGATTAAGAGTATAGACTGCAGTGCTTACAGCTTCTCTCCATTAGATCTGAGGAACATTTGCTTCCGTCATCATGGTTCTAGATGCTTCCTGGATGGTCTAGTTCTTTCTCTCCACTACTCCATTCTATTGTGGAGTCCTTGGAGCAGACAATTGTCTTTTTATCCCATGTTTCTCACAGAATTCTATGAAATCACCGGATGTGAATTCTCCACCTCTATCGGACCTTAGACATTTTATATTCAATCCGGTTTCATTCTCTTGAATATTTTGAATTTCTCAAGAGCCTCTGATTTCTCTTTCAAAAAAGTCACCCACATCATCCGGGAATGATCAACAATTAATAACATGAAGTATCTACCACCTTGCACACTCCTGATTCTTGTCGGACCACATAGATCAGTATGAACTAAGTCCAATAATCTGGTAGAAGACTGTTCCTTACTTTTGAATGATACTCTACTCTACTTACCCAACTGACATTCTTTGTACAAGCTATTAGTAGGTTTCACTAATCTTGGAAGATCTCTTACAGCCTGAGTATTACTTATCTTGATGATGTTATCAAAATTCACATGAGACATCTTCCTATGCCATAACCAACTCTGATCAATTTGAACAAATAAACAACTTTTTCCAATACCAACCAAATGGAAGATATTACCTTTTGTTTGAGTACTAGATGCAATCTATGTTTCAAAACTTTCAAAGATCTTACATTTTCCATTTTTGAATTTGAGATCATAGCCTTTGTCCACCAATTGTCCAACACTGAGAAGATTGTGCTTCAGACCTTCAACATATAGTACATTACCAGTTTTGTTCTTTCCATCAAAAGAAATAGTTCCTCTACCTCTGATCTTGCCAGTAGAATTATCACCAAATTTTACAACTCCTTCATATCTTTCCAAATCTATGAATTTATTTTTATCACCTGTCATATGGTGGGAGCATCCACTATCAATGACCCAATCATCTTTTTCTTCAACTTGGGCAGCCAGAGCTCTTTCTACCATTTTATAATTGACATATTTAGAGGGCATTGGATCTTCTTCCTTGATGGCAATAAACACCCAATCACTTCTAAATCTGTTTCCTGTCTCTGATTCATCATCTGTTACTCCTTCATCATCATCATCTTCATGAACATAGTAACATTTCTTTTGGAATCTTGATCCATTAGGATTTGGTCTTGAAAATCTTTCCAAACACCTTGAGGCAAAATGACCAATCTTATTGCAGTTAAAACATTTAAAAGGCAATTTCCCTTCATACTTATTGGATCCTCTTGGCAGTCTTTTTGCAATAAGGGCTTCAAGTTGAGCAGTTTCTGCTTCATCTTCTTCTAGATCTTTTCTTGCTTTTTCATACCATGATAGTTTCTTTGAAGAGTTCTCTCCCGGATCAAACTTTTGTTTACCTTTTACAGAGGCACTAGCTTTGAATGCAGATTCAGTCTTGGGGGGGCATCTCCAAACTTGGACAATTCAAATGCAGCTAATTTACCAACCAATTGATCTCTTGTGATATTTGAAAAGGATCTGAATTCTTCAATAACAGCAACCTTGTATTTGTAAGAATCAGAAAGGGATCTGAGAATTTTGGCAACAATCTCATCTTCATCCAAGAATCCACCAGTACATCTAATGCCACAAATAAGCTCATTTACTCTTGGCATAAATGTAGTGATATTTTCATCTTCTCTCATATTTAAGTTTTCAAATTTTCCTTTCAGACTCTATAGCTTGGCACATTTGACATACTTATCTCCTTCATGCAAAAGTTCCAGTTTTTCCCAAATCTCAAATGCAGTTTTTAGATCAATAACATTTGTCAGTTCTGAATCAGATAAGGCACTTAGTAGAGCTTCTTTAGCCCGAAGATTATTTTTAGCATCTCTAATTTCATCTATAGTTCTCGGACCATTCTGTGGAGGAACATACTTCTTTGAAGTTATGATCCAATATTGCACTCCCATACATTGCAAGTGACATTCCTTGCGGCTTTTCCAAAGAGTGTAATTGGTTCCATCAAACCTCATACTATCCTTCTTGTAGGATGACATCCTGGATCTCCTCAAGCAGTTAAGCTCCTTTAGAGGAACCTCACTCTGATACCAATTGTTAGATTCAGGACATACAACTAAGAGGGGGGTGAATTAGTTGTCCAAAACTTTCTTGCAATTAATTACTTAAATCCACTTTGTAATTCAGCAGCATAATAATAAATCAATCATGGAAACATAATGCATTAAATCAAGAGCAGAAACACATTAATACAGAAGACACCAAGATTTTAACGTGGAAAACCCGGTTAAGGGAAAAACCACGGGGTGACTAACCCAAGATTGTATTCTCTATTAAAAGAATAAGAAGAACAAATGGCACATGCTAATTAGGGCTCACTGCCCGAGTACACTGCTCACAAGAGGCCCACTGCCTACAGGAGACACACTGTCTACAGAATAATAGACATTACATAATTGAATCGAAGAATAGCATCTTCACCATGCTTGAGTCAGTTCCATTTAAGCCCAATACTTCTGCTCTACCTTTCACTCTTCTCCTTTCTAGCACATTCTGATCTACACCAAGATGATTTTTAAATGACTTCACAACCTCTTATTTATACAAGACATTTGACTTTAGGATAACCATCCAAGTTGGCATACATTACAGAGCAAATACATAAATACAACATGACTAATTACAAAAGACTTCATGCGGATCAACACGTTGTCATCCACACAGATCTGAGACTTCAATCTTCCTTTAGGAACGTGCCATTCTTCACATAACATCTTCAAGATCATCTTCAGGATGTGTAATTCATCCGCCAAACTTAGGAAGAACATCATCATCCGGAAGTAATTCTTCAATTACGAGCTCATTCTTTAATACGGACCACCAACACAAACTGGACACAGTCTAAAGACCTCCACAAGCTTGCCTGAATCATCAAGAACATCCACACTACTTCTGCTTACTGAAATCTTTATGTCCTTCATCTAGAACCTTAAGAACATAGTCTGTCATCACTGTCATATTGGAATAGATGTTTGTGGACCTCCAGACCATGAACCAATTGAGTTGTCAATTCACATTGACTTCCTAAACACTCCACCAAATACCCATAGTAAGATATTGCATTTCCAGATCACACCAGACCTATCTGTGTCACTCTGTCACCTCTGAACATCTGCCAGAACTGATTTTACTCAAGTGGCCATAGCTTCTTCAGATCTTCATGTTGACCTCTCACATCTTTATTGGATCATCTTAAGACACATATCTACAAACCCTTTGATCTGCATCCTCTAATATTCATCTAAGCTGGGATCTTTACCTTACTGTCTTCACTGTTCTTCTCTATTCCTGATAGGACTAATTTTCTCAATATCCTCAGCATACAAATCATTCAATCCTCATCATCAATGCAACAGGAGTATGTTGACATCAATGACAACACTAGTTAGGTCCATACTTGCAACACTTCTGTCATACAGGGGACCCTCCCTTAACCAGTTATCCTCCCAGAACCTAATTTTATCACCTTTTCCCAGTCTCCACTTGATGCCTTGCATTAACATGTTTCTAGTTTTAGTCATTTTGTTCCAAATGATAGAGCCCTTGGGCAGGGATTCTCTTTCAAGGATTTTGATATTGGGATCATTCTGAAGGTACTTGGCTTTCATTATTTGGATCCAGTCTTTCTCCTCTTTAAGAAATGTCCATCCAACTTTGGCCAGTAAGGCCTTGTTCATTCCCTAAATTCTTTGGATTCTCTTTGAAAAATCAGGATTTTGTGAATGTCAAGTTCCTTTGAGAGACTCTGGCACTCAATCCTCTCAATCAGGTTAAAGCTGCAATTAGAAATGGTCTTCCAAGTCCTTTGATTTTGGGGGTGACTTGTAATGTAGTTATAGACTGAGTTACCAAAATGGCTAACCACTCTTTCTTTGATGCTACTGTATCTTCTTTCAAATAGGGGACCCTCCCTTAACTAGTTATCCTCCCAGAACCTAATTTTATCACCTTTTCCCAACCTCCACTTGATGCCTTGTGTTAACATGTTTCTGGTTTTAGTCATTTTGTTCCAAATGATAGAGCCCTTGGGCAGGGATTCTCTTTCAAGGATTTCGATATTGGGATCATTCTGAAGGTACTTGGCTTTCATTATTTGGATCGAGTCTTTCTCCTCTTTAATAAATTTCCATCCAACTTTGGCCAATAAGGCCTTGTTCATTCCCGTAATGTCCTATGGATGTTAGTTCAATTAGAAAATCTTGATATTTTGTGACCTTCATTAATGATGCTTTAAGGTTTACCTGGATTTTATCACCTTTTCCCAGCCTTTCTTTGATGCTACTGTATCTTCTGTCAGATAGGGGACCCTCCCTTAATTAGTTATCCTCCCAGAACCTAATTTTATCACCTTTTCCCAGCCTCCACTTGATGCTACTTGGCTACACTAAGGTTAACTGGAGTATTCAGCGGACCTGCCAGCTGGATACTATTAATAGAATTATGAAGGTACTGATGTGGCTCCTTTTTTGTACTTGCTATTCCTCATAGTTGCAGACCAAATTACCAAAATGGCTAACCGCTCTTTCTTTGATGCTACTGTATCTTCTGTCAGACAGGGGGCCCTCCCTTAACCAGTTATACTCCCAAAACCTAATTTTATCACCTTTTCCCAGGATTTTGATATTGGGATCATTCTGAAGGTACTTGGCTTTCATTATTTGGAACCAATCTTTCTCCTCTTTAAGAAATGTCCATCCAACTTTGGCCAGTAAGGCCTTGTTCATTCCCTGAATTCTTCGGATTCTCTTTGAAAGATCGGGATTCTGTGAATGTCAAGTTCCTTTTGGAGACTCTGGCACTCGATCCTCTCAATCAAGTTAAAGTTGCAATCAGAAATGGTCTTCCAAGTCCTCTGATTTTGGGGTGACTTGTAATGTAGTTGCAGACCAAGTTACCAAAATAGCTAACCGCTCTTTCTTTGATGCTACTGTATCTTCTGTCAGACAGGGGAACCCTCCCTTAACCAGTTATCCTCCCAGAACCTAATTTTATCACCTTTTCCCAGCCTCCAATTGATGCCTTGTGTTAACATGTTTTTGGTTTTAGTCATTTTGTTCCAAATGATAGAGCCCTTGGGCAGGGGTTCTCTTTCAATGATTCTGATATTGGGATCATTCTGAAGGTACTTGGCTTTCATTATTTAGATCTAGTACTTCTCCTCTTTAAGAAATGTCCATCCAACTTTGGCCAATAAGGCCTTTTTCATTCATGTAATGTCCTATGGATGTTAGTTCAATTGGAAAATCTTGATATTTGTGACCTTCATTGATGATGCTTTAAGGTTTACCTAGATTTTATCACCTTTTCCCATCCTTTCTTTGATGCTACTATATCTTCTGTCAGACAAGGGATCCTCCCTTAACTAGTTATCCTCCCAGAACCTAATTTTATCACCTTTTCTTAGCCTCCACTTGATGCCTTGCGTTAACATGTTTCTAGTTTTAGTCATTTTGTTCAAAATGATAGATCCCTTGGGTAGGGATTCTCTTTCAAGGATTATGATATTGGGATCATTCTGAAGGTACTTGGCTTTCATTATTTGGATCCAGTCTTTCTTTGATGTTGCTGTATCTTTTGTCATACAGGGGACCCTCCCTTAACCAGTTATCCTCCCAGAACCTAATTTTATCACCTTTTCCTAGCCTCCACTTGATGCCTTGCATTAACATGTTTCTAGTTTTAGTCATTTTGTTCTAAATGATAGAGCCCTTGGGCAGGGATTCTCTTTCAAGGATTCTGATATTGGGATCATTCTGAAGGTACTTGGCTTTCATTATTTGGATCCAGTCTTTCTCCTCTCTAAGAAATGTCCATCCAACCTTTGGCCAGTAAGGCCTTGTTCATTCCCTGAATTCTTCAGATTCTCTTTGAAAGATCAGGATTATGTGAATGTCAAGTTCCTTTTGGAGACTCTAGCACTTGATCCTCTCAATCAGGTTGAAGCTGCAATTAGAAATGGTCTTCCAAGTCCTCTAATTTTGGGGGTGACTCGTAATGTAGTTGCAGACCGAGTTACCAAAATTGCTAACCTCTCTTTCTTTGATGCTATTGTATCTTCTGTCAAACAGGGGACCCTCCCTTAACCAGTTATCCTCCCAGAACCTAATTTTATCACCTTTTTCTAGCCTCCACTTGATGCCTTGCATTAACATGTTTTTGGTTTTAGTCATTTTGTTCCAAATGATAGAGCCCCTTGGGCAGGGATTCTCTTTCAAGGATTCTGATATTGGGATCGTTCTGAAGGTACTTGGCTTTCATTATTTGGATCTAGTCATTCTCCTCTTTAAGAAATGTCCATCCAACTTTGGCCAGTAAGGCCTTGTTCATTCCCGTAATGTCCTATGGATGTTAGTTCAATTGGAAAATCTTGATATTTTGTGACCTTCATTGATGATGCTTTAAGGTTTACCTGGATTTTTTTATGTGACATAAATATGAAATTTTTTACTAAGTTTAAAGAATTTAAAACCTAAATAGAAAAGCAATCATATCATAAGATAAAGGTTTTAAGATCTAACAATGGAGGGGAATATTGTTCTAAGGAATTTAATGAGTTTTGTAATCATGCATAAATAATTAGGCAAAAGACTACTTTGTACACACCTCAACAAAATGGGGTGGTAGAAAGGATGAATAGAACCTTAATGGAAAGAGGCAAAAGTATGTAATAAGTCGTGCACAATTGGACATATGCTTTTGGATAGAAGTTGTAAGTACTACTTATTATTTGCTTAATAGATCTCCTTGTACAACTCTTGATTTGGCATCTTATGAAGTGTGGATAGGTAAGAAACCTTTTGTTTCACATTTAATATTTTTGGGATGTGGTGCTTTTGTTCATTTGCTTAAAGAAAAGTAGACTAAGATGGATCCAAAAGTACAAAAATGCATCTTCATTGGATATTGTGAGAATGTTAAGAGTTATAAGCTTTGGAACCCACTACCCTTGAAAGTTGTATTTTCTAGAGATGTTATTTTTAGGGAGCAAAAAGCTATTTATGTTCCTAAATAGAAAAAGGAGAAAGAAGAAAAAAAATAGTGCATTTTGAATTGAAGCAAGAAGATTCACATGTGGAAGAACATAATGATGGATTTGAGAATTAAGAGGAAGAATAAGGTTCAAGTGGGAGTTTTGATTTGGATGACCTTGGAGAGGTTGAGCATGCAAAAGAAAAAGAGAAAGAATCCCATGCTCCACCCTTGAGAAGATCCACAAGATGATGAAATCCTATCGATAAGTATAGCCACCTGATTTTTTTGTGTGTTTTCTTTGTTAAGTATCGATGATTAACCTAAATCCTACATGGAAGCTACTCTTTTAGATGATAGTGAGTCTTGGAAACAAGCCATATAGGAGGAGATTCAACATCTTTAGACTTGTGTGATAGCTAAGATCTTGTTTGTTTTCCTAAAGGTAGGAAATCCATTGGTTGTAAACGGGTTTATGAGAATAAATTTGGAGCAAACGGTTCATTGGAGAGGTATAAGGCTAGACTGGTGGCTAGGGCTACTCCCAGAGAGAGAGTTGATTTTGGTGAAATATTCTCCTCTGTTGATAAATTATCCTCAATTAGATTTATTTTATCGATAACTGTTGGTTATAATTTTGAAATAGAATAAATGGATGTTAAAATTGCATTTTTACATGGGCATCTTAAAGAGGAAATTTATATGCAACAACCTATTAAAGGCTTTGAGGTAAAAGAGAAGGAATAGTTGGTTTGCAAGTTAAAATAGTCTCTTTATGGTTTAAAATAATCACCTTATATGTGGAATCAAAATTTTGACTTATTTGTGTTGAAATTGGGTTTTGTAAGAAGTGAGTATCACTATATTTACATTAGATATATGATGATCATATACTAATTATTGCCTTGTATGTGGATGACACGTTGTTTTTAATAACACCAAGGGTATGATTAGTGAGTTGAAAGCTCACCTTTCAAGTGCATTTGAGATTAAATATTTGGGGGTAATAAGATACTTATTTGGTATGGAAATTAGGAGGGATCGTGAACATTAAAATCTTTGGTTGTCATAGAGTAAGTATGTGACTACTATTTTACAAAGATTTAACATGTAGGGCTATAAGCTAGTTATAATTCCTTTACCAGTTGTCACTAAGCTTACTTTAGATATGTATCCCAAATGTGAGGATGATTATGAGGATATGTTTAATGTGTCATATGCTGGTGTGGTTGGTAGCTTGATGTATGCAATGGTCTGCACTAGGCCAACTATTGCCCAAGTAGTGGGAGTATTAAGCAGGTTTATGTCTAACCCTAGTAGAGAGCATTAGAATTATGTGAAGAGGGTATTTATATGTTTTCATGGTACTTCTAATTATTGTTTAGTTTATTCTAGTACTAACAGAATGGATAAGACATTGGATATATAGGGCTTTGTTGATGTAGATTAGGCAAGTGATTTAGATAGTTGAAGGTTCACTAGCGGCTATGTTTTTACTTTGGTTAGTAGTGCAGTGAATTAGATGAGTGAAAGTTATCCCACATTTGCTTTATCCACCACCAAAGCAGAGTGTATGGTTGCTACCCATGTCTCCAGGGAGGCAATTTGGTTACAGAGATTGTGTGCGGGTATTGGTTTTGACTAAAAGATAATTTAGCTTGGTTGTGATAGCTAGAGTGCATTATGTATGGCTAAGAATTCATTGTTTCATGCTCAAACAAAGCATGTGTATGTTCAATACCAATTTGTTCAAGAAATTATTACAAATAGACAAGTTATGTTGAGGATGGTTCACACTTAGGAGAAGGTTTTAAATTCTCTTACCAAGCCTATGAGCATTGAAAAGTTCTCTTGGTGCAGGAAGGCCATGGGTTGTGTTTCTTATGACTAGTTGCATTATATTTCCTATGGGTGCATTTGCAATGTATATGTCAAGTGGAAGAATGTTAGGATTAAGGTTACATTTACCTTACAATTCCCATGTATAATTTTTATGTGTCTCCAACATTTTTGGAAAATGTCATTGGACACTTATGATATAATTGAGAAAT